>JAIGNY010000421.1:15000-92500 GCA_020152595.1 Chiridota heheva | reverse complement strand
ATGTATATATTAAATTTGTAATTGTTTGAAAGGAATAAAATGAAAATGAATAAAAAGATCAATAACTGAATAAGGGGACTTAGGTAATATATTTTGATATTTTAAATATGTCTTTTGTTTTATTTCTGTAAAGGGACACCTTTTAATGTTTACAAGACGGGAGACTGCACGTCAGTTTATGTCAATTTCGCGGGTCCAAATAGTCAATTGACATGACCTATGCATGATCTATTTCAAAAATTCCCCACAAATAAAATTGGGGGTGGCTCGCACACTCTAGAAAAACCCAATTTTAAAGAGTTTTTACAAATTGTAAGCTGGGAAAACAATGGTAGGCAGATGTAAAGGCCCTTTAAGTATAAAAAAAAGTGCAATACGTAGGGCTGTTGGGCCTCAACTTTGTCTTAAGAGAAAGTTAAGAATAATGCCCTTTGAGGGCAATATGTGTGTTACTTTCTTTCACTAAAAGATCATATATATAGTCTTTGTATAATTTTGTTTTTCAATGTTTGAAAAGGCAGGTTCTATCTCTAAAAAGGCACTTGTCCTCTTTGAAAGGGCAATTTTCCATTTGAAAAGGGCAATTTTCAGAAAAAAAGGCACTTCTTAACGTTTAAGAAAAGTGGTGTCCTCTGTGCCCTTGGTTCCGCCACCTATGGTTATACCCCCATTTAGATGAGTTTTTTTTTCAATTTATCTTCTTGTAACAATAACCTAAAAGTCTAAGAAAGCCTAAGTCTGCATGCTTCAAATAAAACTGGCCTCATCTGATTTAGATAAACATTTAAAAAGCAGGGGCGTAGCTGATGGAGAGCAGGAGCATGCCCCCCCCCTCCCCACCCCTTTACTTTAGAGGCCCTGCCCCCTGTTGCCCTAAATAGAATGACAGAATAAAGTGTACTTGTTCATTGCATCATTACTCTCCCCCTACAAAATGTAACCATGCCCCACTCTTGCCCACCCCCAAATGCCAGTGCCTAGATACGCCACTGTTTAAAAGAATTTACATGTGGACCGTATGGACAAAATAACAGTTGAAACTTAAAAACGTATTTTTCCTTTTTTCATTTCCAGACGTTTTTCCCTCCAACGTTCCAAGACTCACGTGTTTGAGAGGAGAGAATTTTAAATGACCGAGAGAGGGCTGGGTGGAGACTTGTTACCACTTGTTTACGTATAGTAATAGTATCAGTTTGTTAGTCATTAGACAAAACGGACGGCGGATAAAATGTCAACTTTAGCTCTGCTCCCCTTTCTTATTTTCTTTGCTACGTCACTGGTGTTATTGTCAAGGACACATTTGATTATGCTCCAGACTTTAGTGTTGGGGATTCAAGTGTCAATTGGGATTGACGAATTTCTTTTTGTTCCCTTCAACTGTTCAATTATTCTTCTGGCACTAAAACTTTTAATACGGAAAATGTATATCTCACCTCAATCTTGTTAATGAGTACCAGTCTAGTTCCAGGAAGGGGTTTTCCACTAACTCAGCTCATTCTTACTTAGTTGACTCAGTTAAAAAAAACATTGAAAATAGCTGGCATGGTATTTTTAGGCCTACTTTTAGGCTTTCGATACTGTTAACCATGAAATTCTTCTTTATAAATTATCTGCTTTTGGGTTTGACAATGTTGTTACAAATTAGTTTCATTCTAATGTAACAATTTGTTAAGGTATCTGTCAGGGGTCTTCGTGATGTGGTTTGTGGGGTTCCGTAGGGTCTTCGTGATGTGGTTTGTAGGGTTCCGCAGGGGTCTTTGTGATGTGGTTTGTGGGGTTCCGTAGGGGTCTTTGTGATGTGGTTTGTGGGGTTCCGCACGGGTCTTTGTAATGTGGTTTGTGGGGTTCCGTAGAGGTCTTTGTGATGTGGTTTGTGGGGTTCCGCAGAGGTCTTCGTGATGTGGTTTGTGGGGTTCCGCAGGGGTCTTTGTGATGTGGTTTGTGGGGTTCCGTAGGGGTCTTTGTGATGTGGTTTGTAGGGTTCCGCACGGGTCTTCGTGATGTGGTTTGTGGGGTTCCGTAGAGGTCTTTGTGATGTGGTTTGTGGGATTCCGCAGAGGTCTTCATGATGTGGTTTGTGGGGTTCCGCACGGGTCTTCGTGATGTGGTTTGTGGAGTTCCGTAGAGGTCTTTGTGATGTGTTTTGTGGGGTTCCGCACGGGTCTTCGTAATGTTGTTTGTGGGGTTCTGTAGGGGTCTTCGTGATGTGGTTTGTGGGGTTCCGCAGGGGTCTTCGTGATGTGGTTTGTGGGGTTCCCAACGGGTTTTCGTGATTTGGTTTGTGGGGTTCCGCAGGGGTCTTCGTGATGTGTTTTGTGGGGGCTTCCAACGGGTCTTCGTGAGGGTTTGTGGGGTTCCATACGGGTCTTCGTGATGTGGTTTGTGGGGTTCCGTAGAGGTTTTTGTGATGTGCTTTGTGGGGTTCCGCAGGGGTCTTCGTAATGTGGTTTGTGGGGTTCCGCACGAGTCTCCGTAATGTGGTTTGTGGGGTTCCGTAGAGGTCTTTGTGATGTGGTTTGTGGGGTTCCGCACGGGTCTTCGTAATGTTGTTTGTGGGGTTCTGTAGGGGTCTTCGTGATGTGGTTTGTGGGGTTCCGCAGGGGTCTTCGTGATGTGGTTTGTGGGTTCCGCAGGGGTCTTCGTGATGTGGTTTGTGGGGTTCCGTAGGGGTCTTCGTGATGTGGTTTGTGAGGTTCCGTAGGGGTCTTCGTGATGTGGTTTGTGGGATTCCGCAGAGGTCTTCGTGATGTGGTTTGTGGGGTTCCATAGGAGTCTTCGTGATGTGGTTTGTGGGGTTCCGTAGGGGTCTTTGTGATGTGGTTTGTGGGGTTCCGCACGAATCTTCGTGATGTGGTTTGTGGGGTTCCGCAGGGGTCTTCGTGATGTGGTTTGTGGGGGCTCCCAACGGATCTTCGTGAGTGGTTTGTGGGGTTCCATACGGGTCTTCGTAATGTGGTTTGTGGGTTCCGCAGGGGTCTTCGTGATGTGGTTTGTGGGGTTCCGTAGGGTCTTTGTGATGTGTTTTGTGGGGTTTCCCAAGGGGTCTTTGTGATGTGGTTTGTGGGGTTTCGCAGGGTCTTTGTGATGTGTTTTGTGGGGGTTCCCAATGGGTGTTCGTTATGTGTTTTGTGGGATTCCCAACAGAACTTCGTGGTGTGTTTTGTGGGGTTCCCAACGGGTTTTCGTGATTTGGTTTGTGGGGTTCCGCAGGGGTCTTCGTGATGTGTTTTGTGGGGGCTTCCAACGGGTCTTCGTGAGGGTTTGTGGGGTTCCGGAGAGGTTTTTGTGATGTGCTTTGTGGGGTTCCGCAGGGGTCTTCGTAATGTGGTTTGTGGGGTCCGCACGAGTCTCCGTGATGTGGTTTGTGGGGTTCCGTAGAGGTCTTTGTGATGTGGTGTGTGGGGTTCCGCACGGGTCTTCGTAATGTTGTTTGTGGGGTTCTGTAGGGGTCTTCGTGATGTGGTTTGTGGGGTTCCGCAGGGGTCTTCGTGATGTGGTTTGTGGGTTCCGCAGGGGTCTTCGTGATGTGGTTTGTGGGGTTCCCCAGGGTCCTTTGTAATATGGTTGGTGGGGTTCCGCAGGGGTCTTCGTGATGTGTTTTGTGGGGGCTCCCAACGGGTCTTTGTGAGTGGTTTGTGGGGTTCCATACAGGTCTTCGTATTGTGGTTTGTGGGGTTCCGTAGGGGTCTTCGTGATGTGGTTTGTGGGGTTCCGTAGAGGTCTTTGTGATGTGGATTGTGGGGTTCCGCACGGGTCTTCGTGATGTGGTTTGTGGGATTCCGCACGAGTCTTCGTGATGTGGTTTATGGGGTTCCGTAGAGGTTTTTGTGATGTGCTTTGTGGGGTTCCGCAGGGGTCTTCGTGATGTGGTTTGTGGGGTCCCGCACGAGTCTTCGTGATGTGCTTTGTGGGGTTCCGTAGGGTTCTTTGTGATGTGGTTTGTGGGGTTCCTCAGGGGTCTTCGTGATGTGGTTTGTGGGGTTCTGTAGGGATCTTCGTGATGTGGTTTGTGGGGTTCCGCAAGAGTCTTCGTGATGTGGTTTGTGGGGTTCCGCAGAGGTCTTCGTGATGTGCTTTGTGGGGTTCCGTAGGGGTCTTTGTGATGTGGTTTGTAGGGTTCCGCAGGGGTCTTCGTGGTGTGGTTTGTGGGGTTCCGCACGGGTCTTCGTGATGTGGTTTGTGGGATTCCGTAGAGCTAGGTCTTTGTGATGTGGTTTGTGGGGCTCCGCAGGGGTCTTCGTGATGTGGTTTGTGGGGTTCTGTAGGGGTCTTCGTGATGTGGTGTGTGGGGTTCCGCAGGGGTCTTCGTGGTTTGTGGGGTTCCGTAGGAGTCTTTGTGATGTGGCTTGTGGGGTTCCGTAGGGGTCTTCGTGATGTGGTTTGTGGTGTTCCGCAAAGGGTCTTCGTGATATGGTTTGTGGGGTTCCGCAGAGGTCTTTGTGATGTGGTTTGTGGTATGATTATGGTGCAAATTTATGGTTCAGGGGCCAAACCAAATACCTAAAATGCAAGCTTTAAATGTGTTTAAAACAAGCTGGTCAGTGTCTGAAATGCAGATCCCACATTGACTGCATGCTTCTCTCCACTGGCTTGATACCTCGTTATCTGCGTAAACAAGCAAGGGTATCAGTTCCGTCGGAAGCGGGAAGGTGGGGGTTCAGCCTCCCCATTCCATAATTTGCAGACCTGTAATATAAAATGATTTTCGCCTTTCGTCATTGCAAATAAGAAAATTAATCAAAGTGCTGTACAACTGCATACGTGCATTACTAACCATTTCAGAGCGAGAGTTAACTGCAATGGGCTCATCATTTAGCCAAATGATTTTATTGCTATATACGTACCGTGATCGGCTATGTTGACCAGCTAAATCGTAAACAAATTAGGGATAATCAATTTGTATTACAGGTCTGCAAATTATTAAGGCTGAAGTACCCCCTCCCCTCCACCCCCGTTTCCGACACGGCACTGTAATTAATAAATACTTTGTTTCTCATGACCTTCTATTTCGCCCAAGTATCAGCATGATTACTATATTCTTGTGAATATTGTAGCGCTGGCTGATTACTGCGAGTCAAATACGCACTGAGAATTTATCCACAACCACAGACGCAAGAAGAAATAACATAAATAGCTGATAGCGGTGTAAAATTATCAGTAACCTGTTATCTCATCTCTACTTATAAACACTTATATTTACAATGACATATCTCCCGCACCAACGCCGTTTACAAGTGGATATGCACTACAGGATATATCGGTAGCTCAATCACTGATGCATTGCGTCTCTACCTGCGCATCTGCCCTGCACAATCCCTTACGCAGTGCGTAACTTGATGCCTTAGGGAACAATTCGAGGAGGTAATACTACTTGGCCCCATGGCTCAGTGGTAGAGCAACCGAACGGTATTCGAGGATCTCGAATTCCAATCCCGATAAGGGCATATGATTTTTCTTCTCACCATCGCACATTCATTATTCAAACTTCCCAGTGGAAAATGCATTTCACACTACCACCCCTCCCCCCTCTTTCTCTCCCCTCTCTCTCTCCCTCCCCCTTTCTCTCTCTCTCTCTCTTTCTCTCTATTTCGTTAATGGGAAAGGAAACTTAAAGTGGGACAGTTAAAATTATTCGATGGGAAAGGAAACTTATATCTGTTGTGAGGTTCAAGTAGGACAGTTAAAATTAATTGATGGGAAAGGAACTTATATCTGTTGGTAGGTTAAAGTGGGACAGTTAGAATTAATCGATGGGAAAGGGAACTTATATATGTTGGGAAGTAACAGTAAGAGCGTCGAATAACAGGCGTTACAATCCCTTTCCCTCATCATTCAAACGATATCAGGTGTGATACATGGGCATGTTTTGCCGTATTCTTTAGTTCTTTTGTTTTATGATGCGCATGTTTGTCAAGTGTTAGTACAAATAAATCCATACAGTGTCTACATCATCCATATATTCTCTGCGGAAAAGTGGTGGCTTCACAACTCAACAAATACGTCTCAGATCATAATCTAGCTGAAGAATTTCAGTCAGCTTACTGTCGCTTTCATTCTACAGAAACTGCTCTTTTTAGGGTGCATAATGACATCTTAGTGGCTATGCACAAGAATACAATGACGGTCCTCGTCTTATTAGACCTCAGCGCTGCATTCGATACTTTGGATCATAGTATTCTTTTGAACCGCCTGTCGACTCGTTTTGGAATCAAGGACAGTGCATTTCTCTGGCTAAACTCCTACTTAGAGAACAGATCTTAACGTGTCACAGTGAATGGTCTCGACTCGGAAGCATTTATTTTGGACATCGGTGTTCCACAAGGGTCCGTAATAGGTCCTCTATTGTTTACCTTGTACACTGCATTCCTTGCTGATATCATAAAGCGCTATTCCATTGGATATCATTTATATGCTGATGACACTCAACTTTACATTTCTTTCGATAATTCAGATATTGCTGATCAAGTTAATTGTCTGGAAAACTGTTTAAAAGACATCAAGAAGTGGATGCTTACTAACTTTCTAAAATTCAATGATGATAAAATCGAATTCATTTGACTGGCAGTAAACTCTTCCTGACACAACTGTCATCTTTATCTTTAAATGTAATGGAATAACAATACAAAACTCATCGAAAGTGAAAAACCTTGGCACTGTTTTTGATTCAGAAATGTCCATGCATAATTTCATTACGGCAAAATGTCAAAGTGCTATGTATAATTTGCGTTCTATTGCTCAAGTCCGTCACTTCTTAGATGTTGATACAACTAGGACTCTTATACAGGCTCTTGTAATTTCTAGGATTGATCACGCTAGTAGTCTTTTAATTGGTGTAAATAAGTCGTTAATTTATCGTGAGAACTATCTTAAGAGACCATATTAAACTTATTTGTTTTACACTTCACTGGTTGCCCATAGAATGCCGTGTGCGTTTTAAAGTTTTAGTTTTTTGTTTTAATTGTTTACAAGGCACCGCTCCAAAGTACTTAATTGTACTCATTCAACCATACAAACCAGTACGCGCTCTTAGATCCTCCAATCAAAATCTTCACCAAATTCCCAAAACTATCAGTAAAACTGGCGATCGCTCCTTTGAAGTTTTTGCCCCCAACTGCCCAAGGAATGGAATACCCTCCCTTTATGTAAAAGAAATGCTCCATCACTTAGTTCTTTTAAACGTGATTTGAAAACGCATTTAAAAAAAAAGTATTTTAGTGCCTTATTTTAATTCTTTAAATATTATTATTATTTTTTTCACCCCAGATTTCACCGTTTAATGCATTTTAGTTGTTTGATAACTTTTGTATTTCTCTTAGTGTTTTGTGTTTAAGATTGGTAGTTTTTACCGCTTTTTTTTTTATTAACTGTTTGATCTTATTCATGTATCTGAACTGAACGTTTAAAACTTAGATATTTATTTTATTCGTAAACTGCTGATATTTTAGCTTTTACCTATTATGGGAGTTTAGGTGTTGACTCATTTTTCTTTTGTTTCTTTTATGTATTGAGAAGTAATTATTTTTGTATTTTCTCATGCTCTTGTAAAGCACTTAGAGCTTTCTTTTAAAATAAGTGCTATATAAACATGATTTAATAATATGAAAAAAAATATTTGATTTAATGAAAATGTTGGTTCCTTATGTCATTCAGAAAGGCATTTTCACTAAATCTGTTGACATTTTTTAATCTTACAATATTTTGAACTTCTGTGAAGACTCTGGATGGTAAAAATCAATTAATGATCACCAATATCCATGGAGATTACATATGATGACAATGGAGGAGCGTAAGGGGGCAACGGCTGACAAGTGTCACCATTATTTTTCATTAGTGTTACTTGCCACCTCGATCAACAAAAACTTAGTGTTTTGCCCCCAAAATGTGTAGACTATCAAATTTCGCCAAAAGATGTTGTAGCACTTTTTGGTTAAAGGGTGGGTAAAAATGTTACACTAAATACGAACTTGGTACTTTGCCCCCTCTAATAAACATCACATGCCCACCCCTGATTGATGACACATGAATATCTGTATTCGTCGTAAAGATAAGATAAATTAGTATTTGCGCGTTACTTGTTTCCCTAGTACTAATTGAGCAGTTGATCCTTTAATAACAGATTTGTATTAAAATTAGGAGCATTACAATTTGAGTCAGGCTTTAAAATATTACAATTGAAGTCACCTAAAATAACTACTTCTTTTCTTTGATCAAGGTCCTTCCCCATCATTTGTAGAAAATTTCAGAATAAGAAATTGGTGAATCTGGTGGAATATACAAACATATATAAGTCTGTAAGTATAGCTAATCTTCTAATTCTCTTCAAATGAATTCCAATTTGCATGCTATTTCTATTCTTCTTGAATGGAGTAAGTCCGAATAGAGTAGGTCTGCATGGAGTAGGTCTGAATGGAGTAGGTCAGAATGGAGTAGGTCTGAATGGAGTAATCCGAATGGAGTAGGTCTGAATGGAGTAGGTTTGAATGGAGTAGGTCTGAATGGAGTAGGTCTGAATGAAGTAGGTCTGAATGGAGTAGGTCTGAATGGAATAGGCCGAATGGAGTAGGTCTGAATGGAGTAGGTCTGAATGGAGTAGGTCTGAATGGAGTAGGTCTGCATGGAGTAGGTCTGAATGGAGTAGGTCTGAATGGAGTAGGTCTGAATGTAGTAGGTCTGAATGGAGTAGGTCAGCATGAAGTAGGTCTGAATGGAGTAGGCCGAATGGAGTAGGTCTGAATGGAGTAGATCTGAATGGAGTAGGTCTGAATGGAGTAGGTCTGAATGGAGTAGGTCTGAATGGAGTAGGTCTGAATGGAGTAGGCCGAATGGAGTAGGTCTGAATGGAGTAGGTCGATCAATATCCGTCCATCATGACAATTCACATGTCTTTCCTGTGCAGGTAAAACTCTTCAATACAAATGAGGGAATCATCAATTTAATCATCATAATGAGTTTCTGATAAGCACAAGTTATCATCAAAAGGATTCTCTTTTAACACATACTTTAAGTTGATCCATTTTAGGCCATCTTGTCTAAATTGGGGTATGACCGTTTTCTATTTAAGAAGTCTCATCCTGCATACCTGAATCAAACTCTTCAGTCACATGACGAGAGTTATCTAATATTTCTGCATGAATAAAAGGGTTATCATCTGCATTATTCCTTTCAATTCCATGCCTGGTTTGCTTTATATTTGAAGGAAAGGAAACAAGTCATCAGAATCAACAAAGCTAGATCTGAATCTATTTGTATGAATTGGGATATTTCACAAGGCTCGGTTTCTGAACCAATTATGTACCTTGTGTATACTTTTCCAGTCGAAGATATCTTTAGGGCCCATGGATCACATGTGTCATATACGCTGATGACACCCAACTGTATATCACCATGAAACCCAAAAACAGATCGTCCACAATCTACAAAATTGAAGGGTGTATCTGTGACATCAAGATGGTGGCAAAACAGAATTACTACACAACACTTCCAAATTGTCCAACCCCCAGATCTCTTATTTGACTGCATGTGACACGCAAGTCCCACCAGCTCAATCTGTTTGCAATCTTGGTGCAATCTTTGACTCCAACTTAAACCTGTAAACACGGATCTTTGAATGCTTTCTCTCACCATTTTGTTCCTTTTGAAGTCCTTTTGCATATAAGATGGAGCAGCGGCGTAGCGAGTTTTGTATTGGGGATTGGGGCAGATCTGCCAATTTTATACGTTTTGTGCATTCAGCGTGGAGTCTAGGAGCCCGCCTAATGGCACGTCCAGGGGTAGTTATGCGTTTTGGTAGGTTAGAGGGTGCTTAAAACGTCTCATATTGTATTCGATAACCGCTGTCAGCGACTACTTTTTTGAAAAGGTCGCCCTTTTTTCCCCTTTTGGACACCGCCCATCGCCCCTGGCTACGTACGCGCCTAAAATGGAGTTGTCTGACCCCTGAACTAATCTTTTAACTGAACTGGTCAATCCGTATACTCCATCCCGTGTACTTCGTTCATCCTTCCCTGCAGCATCTCCTTCAGACTCCACCTCTTTGTACTAGCAAACTAGTGGGCATTGACGTAGGCAGATTTTTTGTTAGGGGAGGGGCTACTCATTGGTATGAATTTTGACCTGTGACAGTATCTAATTGGAGCGCCATCATGGGTTGACGCGTAGCGTTCAGAGAAAGTTTTCCAATACATGCTGCCTATAGATTGCCGGAGATGGCACTTCCCAGGCCAAAAACTTACAAATTTGAGGCTGTTTTTCTTTGATTGTTCACAATTTTGCCGGAATTTTGCTGTACATTTTGCCCGAATTCTTGGTTGTTAAAAAAATGGGGGGAACTGTGCCACCTGCCTCCGCCACATACTTGCCGAAGTACAATTTATTCAAACCCTATTGCGTAGCGATATATGGGCAGTTTGGGTTGATGCCGCCAGAGTTGTTTTATGGGTGGTACATGTCAAAAGAAGATATTTGTAAAGCAAACAAAAGATCATTGATCACACTTGCACACCTGGCCAATGTTTTTGACTCCAGAATATTGAAAAATTCGGGGTTGAGTCTGGTGGCATTGTACTTACTTGTTACTTGGAATCGAAATGTTGGAAGTAAAATTTGACAATCAAACTTACCAAATCATAATTTGAAATTCACCTGCCGCGCTGATGTTATGGCAAATCTGTCAATGACTGATTCCACGTCTGGGCAATGGGCCCTATGAATTTGTAATAGAATAAGTGTCCCCAGTCGGGCTTCCGTCATTGTTGACCAAATAGCTGTAAGGGTTCATTCCATTTTTGAAAAGACTCTCTCGGCCTGTGCAGAAGTCACTGGCAAAGTTGACAGCAACTGGAGCAACAGTGATATGTTAGGAAACATTTCAGAGCAATGATCCAGGGTACAGACGGATAAAGATGGTCGGGACTTGACAGGAACATTTTCTTATTTCTTCCTCTATAGCATGTATTTGCCCTTAACAATCATGAAAGGATCTCTGATAAAACTTGCATACACCTCAATAGCAGGAGTCAAATCATTCCACTGCCTCTCACAGTCATCTTGTTTAACGAGTTCCACTGGCATACAATTTGGTACAAGGTAATTAAGTTTCATATTCTGTTGTTGATGTGGTCCAAATCTGTGCTTGAGGTCTCCAATAATGGAGTCTATGGCTGGATAAAAAAAAAGTTGACTCTGTAATAGCCTTCGGTGGCGTTGTCCGATGTTTAAGCATTTGGTCGGTATGAGCTTCTAGCTGCAATGCGTGGTTTTCGCAGTTCCACCTCCATCACATCTTGTGCGACTGATTCTGTCTTTTGATACAGGTCATGAAACTCCCCTTCAGTTCGCAATTCTTTGAGAACAGACTGGAGACGATTTACTGAGGCTAACACTTGGGATAAATCTCCCCCCACTGTTTGTAAGACTCGGAAAACTGGTAGCATCAATCCTGACAGTTTCTCCAAAATGACTGAAGCAACTGCAAATTCTGAGTTGCACACTGATTTTGCAAGGCTTTCTGCTTTGTTTCTGTCGCAAGGTGATGCCCAGCATTTGATTTCCGATAAGGCATCTAGTGTATATTTCAAAAGTTGCATAAATGTTACAACTGCTGTGTGTCGTTCCACAAAACGTGTTTCGCACAACGTAATCAGGTGCTTCTTGGTCATGGAAATACCAGAGTCACTTTCTATGAGGCTCTTCAACAGATCCGTTTTTTTGTGTGCACTTGCTCGGAAAGTCGATGAAATTTCTCGCACAACATTTTCTGCATTTCGAATGGGAGGTACCTTGATTGCAGCAGATGCACTTAGATTTAGGCAGTGCATGGCGCAATGAAAATAAAAGGCCAATAGAGCTGCCTTTTTTATTGCTGCTGACGCACCAACCCGTTCACTGCCCATGGCTCCTGTCCCATCATAGCCTTGTCCCACACAAAGAGACAGATCCAAACTAAGCTTACAAATCTTTTTCATCAACGTTTCTCCAATAGCTTTGCCATTCAATTTGGTTTCATTATGCTCATTTTCACCAGGATTATTAGATTTGATGTCAGAAATCAAGTCCAATACCATTACCGTGTCCTCATGCAATCTCTAAACTCCAGAATCGCTTGGTGAAACATATCTTATAACAATTGCCACTTGTTCCCTTTTTTGGCGATCCATTGTTTTATCAGCTATGATTGACCAGAACTGTACTTTTTTGATGTTAGCAACAACACTTTCCCTAATCATGTCACCAGCAACGCAAATAAGATCATTTTGAGTCGAGGATGATAGGTAGGTTGCATTAGCATGGGAAGTTTTGATATGGTCTTTTAAAAGTGAATCCCCACTACGAAGTCGAAAACGAAAGCCCTAAAATTTCCGTCATTTTCTGTTGGTTTATTTCCGCTGATAAAAATTGTCCCTAGTTTACCTTTCATGCCTTTGTGGCCTCTGAGGGGAATGTTTTGTCGAGAACAGGTGAGAATTGTATCAGTAATTGGACGAAGGCGATCTCTGTTTTGCTGAATCTCCCGCTTGTAAGATTCGTTAATGTGTCCTCTAATATTTGTTCCATGTTGAATCACTCTTTGTCAAAAGTGTTCCATTGTAACTACGTTTTCTTAATGGTATTCAGTGGCATGATGACTTGATAAAGCTCCGTTTTTGGCTGTTAGATCATCAAATTGTGTAAGGGGTTTCAAAACAATTTTTTCTGGTAGCTGACCTTTTCCTCTACTTCTACCACCTACTCTACTACAACCTGAAAATAACACACATGGTCACATGGTACACAAAACTCTCTTTCCATCCTTTCAACTTTGCTTATGCTCAACCATGGGAACTTCCCACAATAATGGGGAAGCAAACGCCTTTTGCGCATTTTTCCTGATTTCATATGAGATGAAGAAGGACAATCTTCTTCCCTTGATGGTTTCCATGGGGATAAAAATTTACCTCGGTCTTCTTCATTCAAACTTTTTGAAAGTACAGCATAACCAATGTCATTGTCATGCTTTTGTAGAAACGGTAGCGGTATCAGTACTACATTGTTGGAGTTGTTGGTCTGATGTAATGCCAGCTCCAGTTTCACCAGGGAGAATAGCGTTTTACCGTGCGCCCGCCAAACCATACAAAGCAAATATGATTAGTCAATAGCAGTCCTTTCCCCTCTATTTTTGTATAGGCTGGTTCCTGAACATCATACAGCGACATGCTAGTATATGGTCAGGTTCTTTATCTGACTAGCAACAGCCCTGAATTCCAATAGGAAAATGACTTTATTGTACTTGTAGCCTAGGCAAGCAATTTTCATAATTTTAGGCACACATATTTTCCTTCAACTATAATCTGGAGTTGACGGGAGAATAATGATATTGCTGGGTTATCTAGAGCACTTCCCGCCATCCTATTTTTCTGGACTGTGAACATGTATACAAAATGGGTGTTTGCTCCACCCACACCGACGATGACAAATAGTTTTATAAAACTCGTGGAACTAGTTTTGGGTAAGCCTATATTAGACGATAGAAGAACAACAAATGGTCACTTATGTATACATATCATTAATATATTCACTGGACTGGGCATACATTACCTTCATCCATGTTTTCCCTTTTCCTTTTTGAAAAACCATATGCGAAAAGTGACATTTTCAAAATTCAAGCTCAACCAAGCTTAATTACCACCTTTAGAATTCAGACAAATTGATTTCTATTTGTGGAAAGTTTTGAGCAAAATAATGGGGCACTTTCAGTAATTTGTTATCGAAAAGCAGTAGCAGAATGGTGCCATCTTCCATCGTCATCGAGTAAGAACAGGCTTGGCAAGTTCATGGCTCTTGACAAATTAAAAATTGCGGCAAAATGCTCTCTAAAAATTTGAAATATGTTTTGTTTTGTTTTACAGGAATACAACGAATTTACATTGCAGGGAATGCAGGGAGATTCGCATTTCATGTATGCGCATCTGTACGATACATAGGCATATAGGTGTAATTTAATTTAATGGGGGGGGGGGCAGGGGGCATGGCCCCCGTGCCGCCCCCACCACCCACCCTCTGGATACGCCATTGTTAGTAGGCCTACTTATGGTAATATAACTTTTTCCATCGCTGCTCTTCATCTTTGGAACAATATCCCAACTGAAATATCGTTATAGTCAGGTGGCTTAGGTTCATTTTTCAACACTACCGGTACCAAGCGCAAAAAGTGCCAATTTTTTTAATGAAGACTGTTTGGGTTACAAAAATGGATATTAGGGTAGGAGCCCCAGAAGAAGAAGAAATTAAATATACCAAATCTCTATCGCAATTCAAAACCAAGCTCAAAAATCTCTTGTTTTCAAATTGCTTTTATATTGTAATATTTGTTTTGTAGCTTTTTCCTTCTTTTTTCTGTTCTGCCAGTGTACTATATTTTTCTGCTAGTGTACTATATTTTTCTGCCAGTGTACTATATTTTTCTGGCAGTGTACTATATTTTTCTGGCAGTGTACTATATTTTTCTGGCAGTGTACTATATTTTTCTGGCAGTGTACTATATTTTTCTGCCAGTGTACTATATTTTTCTGCCAGTGTACTATATTTTTCTTCTATATTTTTCTTCTTGTTTTATTATTCAGCGTATTGAGATCTTTGTTATATTCATGCGCTTTATAAGAATTGTATCATCTATTACCATCAGCGGCGAGGAAAGTATTTGACATGGGAGATAGCGGATTTAATCATTTGTCTCAGCAAACTTCATTACAAAATGTAAAAGTCTCTTATCGCGGTCCCAAAACTATTTGTAAAGATAGCGGGGAGGGAGGGGGGAAGGAGGGGATTGAGTCGTAAAATTATTGGAAAATTTGGCAAGTTTTCTCGAAAATTGAAGACAATTTTTCGGAGATAAGTTGAAAGAAATTTCTCAAAAATAAAGATTTGTTTTGAAAATTAAAGAAAACTGCACAAAAATGACGGAGATTTTTACGAAAATTGAAGAACATTTCCAGAAAAATTAGGGCAAATTCTTAAAAATGTAATAAAATTTTCCAAAAATCATGAAGGAAATTGCACGAAAATTCATGAATATTTCACGAAAAATATAAATAAAAACGCACGAACATTTTAGACATGAACTTCTCGAAAACTTCAGAAAAATGATACAAAAAAAAAGGAACATTGCACAAAAATTGAAGCAAATTTCTCTCTTAATAAAGGAAGGAATAATAACTGATTATTATCATAATGTTTTTTCTGATAACTTCATATTATCTAGAATATAAAAAGTTTCCAAATATAATTGAAACAGAAAGAAATCGAAGCGAAAGTTTAAAAAGATTGACTTTATCGTTCGTTATTACTGGAGACAACGGGGAAATAGCGATTTGGGTGAATTTCTTAAATAAATCAGACCCCTAGCTCGAGTTAAAAATGGAGAGGGTGCTAGACTTATTGAGGGGCACATTATTGCGCGCGAAACGCTGCGTCTTTTCGGCGTGGAGTCCAAGGACACCCTTAAGGCAGGAAAAATATATATATATATTTGTTCTCATGAGGGGCAGGGCTGACCCCAGGGGAAGGCGGACCCCGTGGGGCATGGGGCACCCAGGGAAAGGGCGGACCTCAGGGAGAGGGCGCACCTAAGGGGAAGGGTGGAATCCAGGAAAAAATGGCGGATCCCCAGGCGGCAGGGTGGACCCCAGTAAGCAGGGAGGATCCCAGGGGGCAGGGCAGGCCCCAGGGGAAAGGGCGGACCCCAAGAGCAGGGAGGAACCCAGGGGGCATGGCGGACACCAGGGGGAAAAGGCGGACACCAGGGGCAGGGCGGACACCAGGGGGAGGGCGGACCCCAGGGGCAGGGCGGACCCAGGGGGCAGGGCGGACCCAGGGGCAGGGGCGGACCCAGGGGGCAGGGGCGGACCCAGGGGCAGGGCGGACCCAGGGGCAGGGCGGACCCAGGGGCAGGGCGGACCCAGGGGCAGGGCGGACCCAGGGGCAGGGCGGACCCAGGGGCAGGGCGGACCCAGGGGGCAGGGCGGACCCAGGGGCAGGGCGGACCCAGGGGGCAGGGCGGACCCAGGGGCAGGGCGGACCCAGGGGCAGGGCGGACCCAGGGGCAGGGCGGACCCAGGGGGGGGACCCAGGGGGAGGGCGGACCCAGGGGCAGGGCGGACCCAGGGGGCAGGGCGGACCCAGGGGCAGGGCGGACCCAGGGGGCAGGGCGGACCCAGGGGCAGGGCGGACCCAGGGGGCAGGGCGGACCCAGGGGCAGGGCGGACCCAGGGGCAGGGCGGACCCAGGGGCAGGGCGGACCCAGGGGGCAGGGCGGACCCAGGGGCAGCAGGGGGCAGGACCCAGGGGCAGGGCGGACCCAGGGGCAGGGCGGACCCAGGGGCAGGGCGGACCCAGGGGCAGGGCGGACCCAGGGGCAGGGGGACCCAGGGGCAGGGCGGACCCAGGGGGCAGGGCGGACCCAGGGGCAGGGCGGACCCAGGGGCAGGGCGGACCCAGGGGCAGGGGGACCCAGGGGCAGGGGACCCAGGGGGCAGGGCGGACCCAGGGGCAGGGCGGACCCAGGGGCAGGGCGGACCCAGGGGGGCAGGGCGGACCCAGGGGCAGGGCGGACCCAGGGGCAGGGCGGACCCAGGGGCAGGGCGGACCCAGGGGCAGGGCGGACCCAGGGGGGGCGGACCCAGGGGGCAGGGCGGACCCAGGGGGCAGGGCGGACCCAGGGGGCAGGGCGGACCCAGGGGGCAGGGCGGACCCAGGGGGCAGGGCGGACCCAGGGGCAGGGCGGACCCAGGGGCAGGGCGGACCCAGGGGCAGGGCGGACCCAGGGGCAGGGCGGACCCAGGGGGCAGGGCGGACCCAGGGGGCAGGGCGGACCCAGGGGGCAGGGGACCCAGGGGCAGGGCCCAGGGGCAGGGCGGACCCAGGGGCAGGGCGGACCCAGGGGGCAGGGCGGACCCAGGGGCAGGGCGGACCCAGGGGCAGGGCGGACCCAGGGGCAGGGCGGACCCAGGGGCAGGGCGGACCCAGGGGGCAGGGCGGACCCAGGGGGCAGGGGCGGACCCAGGGGCAGGGCGGACCCAGGGGGCAGGGCGGACCCAGGGGCAGGGCGGACCCAGGGGCAGGGCGGACCCAGGGGCAGGGCGGACCCAGGGGCAGGGCGGACCCAGGGGCAGGGCGGACCCAGGGGGGCAGGGCGGACCCAGGGGGCAGGGCGGACCCAGGGGGCAGGGCGGACCCAGGGGCAGGGCGGACCCAGGGGGCAGGGCGGACCCAGGGGCAGGGCGGACCCAGGGGCAGGGCGGACCGGACCCAGGGGCAGGGCGGACCCAGGGGCAGGGCGGACCCAGGGGCAGGGGGACCCAGGGGCAGGGCGGACCCAGGGGGCAGGGCGGACCCAGGGGCAGGGCGGACCCAGGGGCACCCAGGGGCAGGGCGGACCCAGGGGCAGGGCGGACCCAGGGGCAGGGCGGACCCAGGGGCGGACCCAGGGGCAGGGCGGACCCAGGGGCAGGGCGGACCCAGGGGGCAGGGCGGACCCAGGGGCAGGGCGGACCCAGGGGGGGACCCAGGGGCAGGGCGGACCCAGGGGGCAGGGCGGACCCAGGGGGCAGGGCGGACCCAGGGGGGGACAGGGCGGACCCAGGGGCAGGGCGGACCCAGGGGGCAGGGCGGACCCAGGGGCAGGTGGACCCAGGGGCAGGGCGGACCCAGGGGGCAGGGCGGACCCAGGGGCAGGGCGGACCCAGGGGCAGGGCGGACCCAGGGGCAGGGCGGACCCAGGGGCAGGGCGGACCCAGGGGGCAGGGCGGACCCAGGGGCAGGGCGGACCCAGGGGCAGGGCGGACCCAGGGGCAGGGCGGACCCAGGGGCAGGGCGGACCCAGGGGGCAGGGCGGACCCAGGGGCAGGGCGGACCCAGGGGCAGGGCGGACCCAGGGGGCAGGGCGGACCCAGGGAGGCAGGGCGGACCCAGGGGCAGGGCGGACCCAGGGGCAGGGCGGACCCAGGGGCAGGGCGGACCCCAGGGGCAGGGCGGACCCCAGAGGGCAGAGCGGACCCCAGGGGGAAGGGCGGACCCAAGGGGCAGGGTGGACCCAGGGGGAAGGGCGGGCCCAGGGGGCAGGGCGGACCCAGGAGGCAGGGCGAACCCTGGGGGAAGGGGGAACCCAGGGGCAGGGCGGACTCCCAGGAGAGAGGGGCTCGCCCACAGAGGGAAGGGCTGGCTCACAGAGGGGCAGGGCAGGCCGCTCCGGTGAAACAGCAAAGCTATGGGTCTGTAAATGTTGGCCTTACTCACCATGTAGCTATTAACTCATACCGATACACCGCGTTTTTACTTCTTTAACAAAAAATAGCGCTATCGTTAGGCGGTAGCTAGCAAGCCAGCTGTACGTATATTACGTAAATCGGTAAGGTACGGTTATTTTGACTGGATGAATTGCGCGAATTCAATTAACACTTTTACACAGTAATATGAATGGCCTGGAATTTGACTCGTTTGAAGCTTTAAATAGCTATATTTTGGACCATTCTAAGCAAGAGGGAACAAAATTCAATATAGTTGACAGTCGGACGGTTGAAACGGCTAATAAGAGAACCAAAGGGGTTCAATTTGCCAACAAATTTAAGTATTCGTACGTGAGGTTTTCCTGCAGGCACTACGGTGTTGCAAAGATTAAAAAAAGCACAGGAACGCGCCCGAACCAGAAGTAAGTAGCCTAACATAACAACAAGCTAGGGTTATTTTTTTATTTTTTAAAATATTAGTTTGGTTGTCAAGTATGTCCATCTGGAAAAGGACTTCAAAAGAAAAAAAATGGGTGAAGAAAGCGTTCAAAAATCTTTTCCCGTTAAGCCTCAAGTTTAAAGTTCATGTCTTACTCAAACTTTAGATAGGCTACTCTGATTCACAGGTGTTCCTAACGTCGTTGTTAGGCCTATCCTAAGCTACACATTCCCAGTACGGGTTGACATTAGGATTGCCTTACAAGGGTTGTTAGAGATTTGGTACAATTTCTATGTTTTTAAAAACTCACACGTAGAAAATTGATGATTGAAAAATAACTTACTAGGTAGGAGTAGCCTAGGCCTATTTGGATATTCTTATATCAATACACTTTTCCAAAATCTTTACCTATTTAGCACCACGACGGGATAAAGTTCTCTGACTCCAAGATTCATATTTTGGTCACCATTTTCTACGTTAGTCACCACATGTTTGTTATTAATTATTCAACGTCTGCAAATAAGTTTTCGAATGTTCCACTAAGCTGCAAGTTAATTTTTCTCTGACAACATTTTGTTTTTCTCTATAATTTTATCAAAAAGTGTTGGTAAAAAAAAGCTGTATTAAAAAACAATTGAATAAAACATCAAGAAATATTTAGTATATATAATTGTACTTTATAATTATTACCTGATTTTTTTGCTCAAATGTTCTAAAACATATTTCCCTAGCTAAAATGTTATCCCAATGGCAGCGTTTTGAATTTCAACGTACTTTAGAGAGCTTGCCAGACGATTTCTACGGAAGAAAAAGTAGTCCAAAATACATGATAAAAGTAAATAAATCACCTTAAAAACAGTTTTTGAAGACATGGATGGGCATCAAACATCGATCATAATCATTGTTGGCGAAAACAAAAGAAAGTAAAATGGTTATGTTTTCATAAAGATCTTAAAACAGATTTTCCTACACTTTTAACACCTTGCTTAAAAATAAAACAGTACAGGAGGGTATAGGATTTTGTAGTACCCTCGGACAGCCAGTCATCACCAATGACAGCCATACTCACACAGCTTTCATCAGTCCGACGGTACTACGGGGAGTACTAAGGTACTAGTTATTATACACATCCCTCAGTATGGATTGACATTGGGATTGCCTCAGACGGCCAGCCATCACCAACGGCAGCCATACTAGTAACACCTGAACACGGCTGGCATCAGTCTGACGGTACCACGGGGAGTACTGAGGTGTTCCTAGCATTATGGCAATCTATATTACATGTATATAACATGGTCATCTCCTAATGCGACTTTCGAAGCGTATATGAAAATTCCTTTTTTTGACCACTCGCGAATCTTAATTACATTTTTTCCTCAACTCACATTTGCCGGAGCAAATTTGGAGCAAAATTAAAAGTGATTTGGAGGGGTAACTCCAGAGTGATTCCTTCCTTACAAGTTTAATTTGATATTATCAGGCTATCGAATTTAGGATGGGGGCATTCTCCTTTATGAAAACATAATTTGGTAGATTATCTCATCCCCTCTTCAATTTTCTTCAATTTCTCCACAAAAAGTATTACGGCAGCAAGAAGGGGCGGATGGGGGTGGGGAAGGCAAGGGCGGCCAGGGAGGGGGTCTTTGTTATGATCTTTTACTTCTTTTGCAAATTGAAATGATAAACTGGAATCGTTAAACTATTGAATTTGGGGTGGAGGCATTCTCTTTTATGAAAACATAATTTGATGGATCGTATCGTCCCCTCTCCCATTTTCTCAAATTTTTCGACAAAATGGAAGTATTATAAAGAGGAAGAAAGGGTGGATAGGGGCGGGGTGGCAGTGCCATGGTTCTTTGTCAAGATCTCCCCATTTCAGGTTTCAAACGGCATATTTGATCACCAAACATTGAATTTGAGGTGGGGGAATTCTTGTTACTGTGAAAACACAATTGGTATATGATATTGTCCTTTCCCCCTCCCCATTTTTATGATTTGTTTTCCTGAACGAAGAAAAGGCGATGCTTCCATCATCCCTCTCCTGTGCTCAGTGAATTTCCTCTTATTTCTCACTTCACAAAATGCTAGATGCCCACTCCCCCCTCCCATTTTTGGCATTGTTTTTTTTTGTTATTATGGCTTTCCTCCATTATAAATGTTTACATAAAAGTGTCATGCTGTTAAACGTGTCTTTCAACAATTTAGCACCCCGTGGCCGAGGAGTCGAGGAAACCTTTCGCCAGGTTATTAAACCACCCAGAAGTAACATGTGAAGGGGACGCGGGCGGCATATCATTGAACGAGATATTTTGTTGTTTTTCTGACACAGTTCTAATGATTTTGTGTTAAAAAGTAGAATTTGTACTATGTGCGATGTGATATGTGGTAATAATTTGCTATACATTAGCTTGGCGGCCATTAAACTGGGGCGACAGCTCCCTGCTCAGAAGGAATGTACCACTGGTTTATGGAAGTTTTTTCATTCTTTGTTATGTGCAAAGATGGAAGTAGAACATACGTTTTTAAAACAAGGAAATAGCATTTGTTTGCAGTTTTACAGCTTTTATTTCTTTTTTTTCTATAATGGAGAAATTTCAATAAAATTGTCTTTATCTTTGGAAACTTGTTTTGTTAAAGTTTTAAACAATTTGTTGGGATCAGGACTTAATATCGGAATATAAATATCTGAGATCCGAGTAAGTTGATGTTGTTAATCATGTTGTATTCTCCCATACTTTCTTCAAGTGTGCTTTGTACATATTTTTCCGTAATTTTAAAGTCCTAACAAGTTGCTGTTCGCTGCAATAAACGTTGCGCTGCTTTTATTGTCTCGTCTAAGGAATTGGGTCTTTTGAGGTTGGAAAACAGTTTTGCTAACCTTTTTAACTTGACATGCTTTCGAAATATTCCATGGACCAATTATATGGCAAAAATGTTTGCTTAAAATTGTTCTTTATACATGTATTTATTTCACCGAGATAGAATTTACATACACAAATGTAGGCTACAAAATGTTGGAATTAGAATTAATAGAAAAGGAAAAAAAGTACAAGTCATCATATTGCACTAGTGACTAAAAAAATAATCTGCATATTGAAAAGGAAAACACTAAACTGGAAGGAGAGTAGAAACTTTATTTCAATAGGGGATCATTTTTAATTTTGGTTCGATTAAGTTCGTTTTATAATTCAAAATCATAATCAGTTATGACTTGTAGTTATTATTTTGATGTGATGTTCTAATAATATTCCGATGTAAATATTCCGATGTGATTTTCATGTACTATTGATATAGGCCCTAATATTACTTCATTTGATGTTTAAAACTTCCATTGCATTTCAATATTGTCGAACGTTTTTACTCAATTCAGACCTTTTATTGATTGTTTAACTGAACGGCTACGGCAATATATTTATGTTATAACGACACTATGTTATAATGACACTAATTTAAATTGTTTCGCAGTGGCGATGGCTTGTGAAACTGAACAAAATATCTCCCGATTTTGTCATTTTTACACTCGCCTGTAAAGCCGCCTTTAAAGCGCTGGTAAAACGCTGGTAGATTGCTGAAAAAACTCGCTGGTGTCAAACTGCTCGCATCTGTACTGCATGTAATAAGTATATAGGTTGCCATAACTTTAGGAACACCTGTGGACTGATTTGTGTAGAAATGACTTGCGTAGCCCTAACATAATCGGTGTAACGTTAGTCGTTACAATGTTTTACTTTTACTAGGCCTGATTTAGATAAACATCTGACTGTACTCTATTCGAGTATGCCGTGATCAGGGCATTTTGAACATCTGGGATTTTTTTTTGGTGAAAACTTGGTACGATTTGTGCGCAAGTGAAAACCACGCTTTATTCTATGTACGCACAATGCATATATTTCAAACTTTAAAGTGATCTTTTCTACGATATTTCCTCCATATTTGCAACAATTTCCTGCAAAATTAAGAAAACAAACATAGAGATTTAGGCCTCTAGGCCTATAGGTGACTGAGTTCACACTGGCTTGCTAATGGATGGTAAAATGCTTTTGACAGTTTTGTTTTTACTGACAAACTGGTTGTCAAGTTTATGCACGTTATTGTGGCGTCATCCCGAATACTCGAATAGGGCCTAGCTGGTTATGGAAACATTTACCATCGTTTGGCCGTAATTTCTTTCACTTTAACCCATTTCTGTATGATGACATTGTGTGATTTCTGTTGTTTATTGATCTGCGGCCTCACAAAGATTATGGTTTTTTCCTATGCACACCATTGGAGGTGAAACTTTGAAAGACAAAACTTTTTTGGCTGAACATCTTAATTTTACACAACTTCCCTGAGAATATTCTTTACTAAAATATTTAAAAAAAATTATCACTAGGTTCACAACAAATTTATTGTTTATCCACAAAATAATCCCGTATGAAACTTACTTGGAAATGGTAGAATTGAGAATTTATCTATTTTCTGTGAGTCTTCCGTTTGCGATGCGAACATCTATTCAGCCATTACTTTAGGATTACTAAATTTGTTGACTATTCATGAGGTCAAAGTTCAATAACAATGTTTACTTGAATCTATTTAAATGTGCATGTGTTGTTAGCCAATCAGCTGTATGACAATCATAGAAGTTATATGATGTCATTATAAACAAAACAAACTTGACAAGACTGACAGAAACTTCAAAGGTCTGACTGGGAAAACCTTTTTAGTCAAAACAAGCATAAAGGGTCTTCTCATTTTTTCTTTTTGAGCACTAAAACAACATCAAAGAACTACGTATAAGAATTAAAGCAAGAAAGGTACCAATTTAGTAAGATAGCAAATTTGAAGCGAATTTCGCCCCATGAGCCTAACTTTGGTAGCCTAACGTTCAACACACCCACTTTATATATGGAAAGTAACCCACTGTACACTCCACCAGTATGTCAAAAAGTGTATTATATGAACAATAGATTGGGCCTAACGTGTTAGGCCTAACACGTTATGCACTTGTCAGTTGTATGACTCGCCCCTACTACCCCTGGCAATATCAGTCAAAGGTGAGCCATTGACATATGAAATAGTTGGGCCTACTCACATGTGCATCATTGTACCAAATTGACAATCACCATAGTGACTGGGGTGGGTCAATTTATGTCAGACCCATTGACTTTGTACAGAGGTGATTGATTTGGGGTAAGTCATTTCACAAAATACTGTATGTCAGTCACTTTGTCAGTCACTTAAGTGACTGAGCGGTGCGTCAATGTACATGTTTTGTCCACCCACTTTGGTGCAATGACTCATCTGTCCTGGGGTGTAGGGGTGAGTCACACCCTGACAAGTGCATTAGATTGCTACTATACACAGTCAGAAAACGCTATACTTATAATGTTAAACTGTTTTTTACATACAAAATGTTCATTTCATTTGTAACTTAGTTTGAAAGATATTTTAAAGTTTCAAGATGCTAATGAAATCAAAATCATAGCTTGTACTGTAGCTTGTACTGTAGCGTTGTACTGTAGCTTGTACTGTAGCTTGTACTGTAGCTTGTACTGTAGCTTGTACTGTAGCTTGTACTGTAGCTTGTACTGTAGCTTGTACTGTAGCTTGTACTGTAGCTTGTACTGTACTGTGCTTGTACTGTAGCTTGTACTGTAGCTTGTACTGTAGCTTGTACTGTAGCTTGTACTGTAGCTTGTACTGTAGCTTGTACTGTAGCTTGTACTGTAGCTTGTACTGTAGCTTGTACTGTAGCTTGTACTGTAGCTTGTACTGTAGCTTGTACTGTAGCTTGTACTGTAGCTTGTATTTTTGGTCAGTTTTGACAAGGGTTTTCAGTTCATGATTATGTTATTTATTGTGTGACTGGTTTTCAATGTTACGAGTGTATTGTCCATTGTCTTCAGTATCAGCGTTTAACAAATTGCCAAAAAATCACTTGCCCGACGGGCAGACACATGTGCAGAAATGCTTGCCGGCCCGACAATAATCATGATAATATTGGACGAGGCGATGCAGGTTATGGTAAAATATTTCTTACGGCAATATTTACTGAGAATGCTGTTTGAATAATAAAAGACTCTAACACGTACATGTACCAAAAAAACTGGAAATTGTAATCCTTATACTGTATCCTCTACAAATATAAAGCAAGAACAGGCTCCATAAAATCAAAAAAGAAAAACGTTAGTTCAAGAAACTTTTGCATAAACAAGTGGCAAAGGCAGATCAAATTCTCCATGTAACAGTACATTATATACAGTGTATGGTATGCCCTGTATGATACTGTATGTGTACATGGAACGGGTATGGGACCCATTGCGTGTGGTGCATATTAACACAGCAGAACAGATCTCGGCAAGGAACAGTGACTGGATATAAATATGAATGAGGTTTTGTATGCAAGATATGATTGGTTTAAAGGAGCAAGCTTCGCTAGCAAAACAGCATGCATTTCGCACATGTTTAACCAGCTTTGGTGGCCTGGATCATACATGTATATATGTGCTGTACATTTTATATTTTGTGTGTACGTGTGCGATATATGTTTACGTACATCTTATGTATGGGTGCCTGTAGATTAGATACTCTCAACGGTAGAGGAGGTGGTGTTCTATCCTTTGTAAACGACAGTAGTTTAATTGCATAGATAGGACTGCTCACTTTTCTGTTGTTGTTTTGAGTTGCCTATGGTCTAAGCTTATTGTTGATGGCGATGTTGGTAGTCGGTGGTTGTTGGTGTTGTACATAGATCACCAAATTCTTGTCCTGAGAACAATCAGAAATTGCTTGAGTCTGCTTTAGGAAAGTTGCTTCGAGGAGGGTTATTGTCTTCTAGGGACTTTAAATTTCCAGACATTGATTGGAATCTTTGTACTAGTGGTCCACATGGTAGAAAATATCTTTAAATTGTATCTGACTGCTTTTTTACCCAGCATGTGTTGTTTTGTAGTAGTAATGTCTTGATTTGGTTTTAAGTAGTGAAAAAAGTATGGTTAGAAATGTGCTAAGTAGTGATAAGGTAGGGTGTAGTGATCATGACCTGTTTCACAAAGGATTCTCCAGCTAATACACTGGTTTTAGATTTTAAGAATGCTGACTTTGCCGCACTTTAGAATAATTCGATTGGACTTCTTTGCTATGTGACTTAGATCCTTCTAAAGAATGGGATGTTTTTGGAATTAAAGTTTTGGAGGGTGTAAATAGGTTTGTGCCATTAAAGAAAGTATGTAGGTGTAATCGGCCAGTGTGGATGTCTCGGGAGGTTTAGCGGGCTTTTCGGAAAAAGAAGAAGTTGTGGCGTTATAAAAACAGTGGGTGTCCTGCAGACCTTGCTAGGTGTAAGGATCATGAAAAGTTAACTAAGGGTTGATAAGAGATACTTAAAGTGCTTTTTGAAAAATGTTTGTCTTAGATTAATCCTACATGCAAGTCATTTCACTCCTATGTTCGCTCAAAGCAAAAAACCAAAGAGGTTGTTGGTCTCCTTCAGGGTAATGATGGTGTTACTATCAATAGTGGTAAGGATATGGCTGAGATTTTGAATGACTACTTTGTATCTGTTTTTACTATAGAGTCCCCGGCTGATGATGTTGTGGGTTATCTTAGTGTGCTTTCTCCAGTATCCATTAAGAGTGTTGATTTTTTAGTTAATGTTGTGTCTAAGGAGTTGAAGGCTTTGATTTCAAATAAAGCACCCAGTCCAGATGGTATATATCCTGCTTATTAGACAAGTCTGGTAGGGATACTTTGACTTCCTGTAATTTCTTGCATGTTTCAGCTAATTGTCATGTGACACGTGGTAACAGTTTGAAGTTGACCAAATAGTTCTCACGGATAGATATTCAGCGTTTTAGCTTTTTGCAAAAAGTTGTTAACCCTTGCAGGGCTTTGAAAAATGCAAATCAAATTTTCTCATAAATTATTATGTGTTTTCATTATAAATATTGTAATATATGCATGAAAATGGAAAATGAATCAATCGATCAATCAATCGATCAATCAATCAAATGGTTAACCTTTGCACAAGTACAGTATAACTTCTTGTCAGTATTGAAAACAGAGATTTGTGTTACATATGTGGATTCTTTATAAAATTTCCTTTCCAATGATGCTAATACAAAAATGATTTTAGTCAAATGACCCCTGAAAACTGCAGCAGAAATTTTTTAACGCCGTAGTCACAGTGGGACTCGACCAGGTGCACTCGCGTGCTGGCCGCATTCATATCCAGTGCACCACAAGACCATTGAAAGTGATATGGTAAAATTTAATTATTATAGGAAAGGGTCAAAATAGAGGGAGTATGCTTGTAATTATAAATCAAATGGAAGGAAATTGCAAGCACTTTCGAACGGCGGGTCAAGAAAGCATGTTCGATGTACGGTTTTGGTACACAATTTTTTTTTTTTTTAAATGGCAGACATTCATAAATTTTAAAGAAATTTCTCCAAAACAAAAGAATGGAGGTAGGGATTATAAAAATTAGACCATATCATGTCTTAGGATTTGCGTATTTGATTTTGAAGCAAAAATGTGATCTTTAAGTTATTGTAAAGTTTAAAAGAAAAAATAAATTGTGTGCAAATTTTGTAGCAATTTTTTAGTTTTACCTTTTTAAAGCAAATTGTTCTCAAAATTCTGTAATATGACCCCAAAAAAAAAAAAAAACTTACATTTTCTGAGTACTTTAAAATGATACCAAGATTACTTAACCCATAGGACTTTGATAAAGTCCTGATTTATTTTTATAAAAAGGTGTTTGCGTAGTAGAGTAAGGATTAATGGGTGGAATAGTTTGCCTGAGTGGTAGTTACAGTAACTCCAATTCTGTTCAAAATTTCAAAGTCAACATTGATAAGTTCTTTATTAACTCTGGGCATCTTTGATTTTTTTTTTTTTTTTTTTTTTTTTTGTGGTGACGGTGGTGTTAGTTTGGGCTTTTTATGGGGTGATTTACCCTTTTTAGCCCGTCATCTTGTTGTGTTATGTTTTTATGGCGAGGTTTATGATCATTTTGTAAAATAACGAAATATTTTGTCTTCCAAATAAATGGAATATAAGTCTGATTGAAGTTATTATTCTAGGCATTTCCATCAGTTATATTGTAGTACCTGTAAGTATAATCTGCGTAATGAATTGAGTTTTTAAAGAAAAATTCACTCTATTAGTTTAGATCAATTTATGGTTGCCCGGCAGGCATATCAACTTGTAAATCAACTTGCCCAGACCTAGATATTAGTTGCCCCAGGCGTCTGGACAGGCGATTTGTTGAACGTGTTCAGTATGCAAGTATTGCCTTGCAAATAGTGCCCTACTGAGTGAGGTGTTTATCTCATTTAAACGTTAGTAGGCCTAGACATGATCGGTAATACTAATACATAACCTCTGCTGCAGTATAGTGGTCACAAAATAGCATGAAAATTAACACTGACACCCTTAAGCTTTGCCTAATGTAACCATACAAACATCAAGCTGAACAAATTTTGTTTAACTAATGTTTTGGTAAATTTCTCGGTTTCCCTGTAAAAAAGGGTAAAAATGGTAATTTTTTAGGAAGAAATTCAGTGTCTTGTGCACAGGATGATAGCGTTGCAAATAATTTGGAAACGCCGTGTACAACTTGAAAAGGGAATGGGCTAAAATGGGCACAGATACAACAAAAATCACACTGCGCGTTCATTTAAAAAGCGACAATTGCGTTTTTTCACACTATCAAAATTTGTTCGGATTTGACTACCTCAACTCCCTTGTTCTTTGTTAATATTAATAGGCCTAGACCTACATACAAATTGTACGCATCGTACATTAAAGTAACACGCACATCGGATGCACAATGGTATGTTCATATGCTTTAGGCTGCACAGAGGATTAAAAAATCCTTACATTAAGTGCGTGCTACATGTTGTCAAGATGCTCGCAGAAAATGTGTTGCAACTTTATTTTTTGAATGAAAAATGTGTTTCCTTTTAGGATAGCAATTGAGTTAAAACAAATTCAAGTTTCCGTGTGCTGATTTTGAGGTTAAAATAAAAAGTCTTTATTTTGAAAATCAAGGTTTTTTTTAAACACACGTTGAAGCCCATTGACTTTGCTTTTAAAGTGGGTAGATTTTTTATGTATATAATCGTTCTTACTCTAAATCAGAGTGAAGGAGTTGGAGTATGAAGGTTCGTATCAGTGTAGCCTCAACCTAAGTGAGATAAACACCTCACTCAATAGGCACAAGGCCTACATGTAGGCCTACTTGCAAGGCAATAGGCCTACTTGCATACTGAGTGAGACAATGCATAATACACTCGTAATGTTGATACACAGACAACAGCAAATAACATAATCATGAAATGAAACCTTTTCAAAACTAACAAAGGTACTTACAAGCTATGATTTAGATTTCATTACCGCCTTAAAACTTCAAAGTATCTTGCAAATTAAGTTACGAATGAAATGATGAAGATTTTGTATGTAAAAAAAGATCTTAATTACGGAAGAATTGACATTCTGATTACTTCACAAATCCCTCACTCTAGGAAACCCAATTAGTGCGCGCATCATCCTAGTGCGCTGGCATTTGCTATTTTGAGAATGCTATATTGTTATTATTCGCATGCACGCGCAGTGCTGGATTGAGTGTTATACGGATATTGACTTTACCGACACTCGTTTGAATGCTATATGTATGTTGGTTTCACTGATGCTCTTTTTACTGCTATATGCATGTTGACTTTACCGATGTTCGTTTGGATGCTATACGCATGTTGACTTTGCTGATGCTCTTTTTACTGCTATACGCATGTTGACTTTACCGATGTTCGTTTTAATGCTATACACATGTTGACTTTACCGACGCTCGTTTAAATGCTATACGCATCTTGACTTTACCGACGCTCGTTTAAATGCTATGCGCATGTTGACTTTACCGATGTTCGTTTGAATGCTATGCGCATGTTGACTTTACCGACGCTCGTTTGAATGCTATACGCATGTTGACTTTACCGACGCTTGTTTGAATGCTATTACAGACACTGATTTGAATGCTATACGCATGTTAACTTTACTGACGCTTGTTTAAATGCTATATGCATGTTGACTTTACAGATGCTCGTTTGAATGCTATACGCATGTTGACTTTATTGATGCTCGTTTAAATGCTATACGCATGTTGCTTCCCTGAAGCTTGTTTGAATGCAATACGCATGTTGCTTCACTGAAGCTTGTTTGAATGTTATACGCATGTTGACTTTATTGACGCTCGTTTGAACGCTATACGTATGCAACTTTACCGACGCTCGTTTGAATGCTATACGTATGTTGACTTTACCGACACTCGTTTGAATGCTATACGCATGTTGACTTAACTGACCTTGTTTGAATGCTATACACATGTTGACTTTATTGGCGCTCATTTAAATGCTATGCGCATGTTGACTTTACCGATGCTGGTTTGAATGATATACGCATGTTGACTTTACCTACGCTCGTTTTAATGCTATATGCATGTTGACTTTACCGACGCTCGTTTTAATGCTATGCGCATGTTGACTTTATTGACGCTCGTTTGCATACTATACGCATGTTGACTTTACCGACGCTCGTTTTAATGCTATATGCATGTTGACTTTACCGACCCTTGTTTGAAAGCTATACGCATGCTGACTTTACTGACGCTCATTTGCATGCTATACGCATGTTGACTTTACTGACACTTGTTTGAATGCTATACGCATGTTGACTTTACCGACGCTCGTTTAAATGCTATACGCATGTTGACTTTACCGATGTTCGTTTGAATGCTATGCGCATGTTGACTTTACCGACGCTCGTTTGAATGCTATACGCATGTTGACTTTACCGACGCTTGTTTGAATGCTATACGCATGTTGACTTTACAGACACTGATTTGAATGCTATACGCATGTTAACTTTACTGACGCTTGTTTAAATGCTATATGCATGTTGACTTTACAGATGCTCGTTTGAATGCTATACGCATGTTGACTTTATTGATGCTCGTTTAAATGCTATACGCATGTTGCTTCCTGAAGCTTGTTTGAATGCAATACGCATGTTGCTTCACTGAAGCTTGTTTGAATGTTATACGCATGTTGACTTTATTGACGCTCGTTTGAACGCTATACGTATGCAACTTTACCGACGCTCGTTTGAATGCTATACGTATGTTGACTTTACCGACACTCGTTTGAATGCTATACGCATGTTGACTTAACTGACCTTGTTTGAATGCTATACACATGTTGACTTTATTGGCGCTCATTTAAATGCTATGCGCATGTTGACTTTACCGATGCTGGTTTGAATGATATACGCATGTTGACTTTACCTCGCGCCGTTTTAATGCTATATGCATGTTGACTTTACCGACGCCTTTAATGCTATGCGCATGTTGACTTTATTGACGCTCGTTGCATACTATCGCATGTTGACTTTACCGCGCTTCGTTTAATGCTATATGCATGTTGACTTTACCGACCCTTGTTTGAAAGCTATACGCATGCTGACTTTACTGACGCTCATTTGCATGCTATACGCATGTTGACTTTACTGACACTTGTTTGAATGCTATACGCATGTTGACTTTACCGACGCTCGTTTGAATGCTATATGCATGTTGACTTTACTGACGCTCGTTTGAATGCTATACGCATGTTGACTTTACTGATGCTCGTTTGAATGCTATACGCATGTTGACTTTACCGACGCTAATTTGAATGCTATACGCATTTTGACTTTAATATCGACGCTCGTTTTAATGCTATACGCATTTTGACTTTACCGACGCTCGTTTTAATGCTATGCGCATGTTGACTTTAGTGACGCTTGTTTTAATGCTATACGCATGTTGACTTTACTGACGCTCGTTTGAATGCTATACGCATATTGACTTTACCAATGCTCGTTTGAATGCCATAGGCATGTTGACTTTACCGACGCTCGTTTAAATGCTATACGCATGTTGACTTTACCGACACTGGTTTGATTGCTATACGCATGTTGACTTTACCGACGCTCGTTTGAATGCTATAAGCATGTTGACTTTACAGACACTGATTTGAATGCTATACGCATGTTGACTTTACTGATGCTCGTTTGAATGCTATACGCATGTTGACTTTATCGACGCTCGTTTAAATGCTATACGCATGTTGACTTCACTGACACTGTTTGAATGCTCTACGCATGTTGACTTTACTGACGCTCATTTGTTCGACAGCTTTTGAACTAATCAGATTCCATGGAGCGAAGGCCCTTGCACAAAAGACAACTTTTCATACTTTTCCTTAATAAAATCATGCCCAAAACATATTAAGTGAACGACTCATTGTAGTATTAGCGAATATATAAATTTATTTTATATTTAAAAGTGATCGATGACAATAAAAGGCATTGTCAAAAGTTGACCTGAGATTGTCGCGGAAACGCTTAGTTATTCTAGCGTGTAGTCAAAATTCATCTACACTTCTATGATAAGCCAATGCAGCAGTTTCAACTTTATAGGGTATAGCGATATCTGACCGTGTATAGTAGTCATGCAGTGGCTATAGCGTATACTACGGTCAGAATGTTAGCTGACTACCTCAGCCTAGTTAGTGAGATAAACACCTCACTCAGTCGGAACTACAGTACTTGCAAGACAATACAAAATCATAGCGGTAAAGTTCTACATAAGGATTTGTGCTTTTTCTTTTTAATTTTGGTTTTTATTCCATTGTATTTAAGTATTTTTGATTATTTTCCTTTTTAGATTTGGGACTTAAGTAGAAATTAAGACAAAATTGTTCAAAAAAGAGGATTATTCTGACCGTTTGGCTTTCTGATCGAAACATTTACTCGTCAGTGTCCACAGTATACTAAGCCTACTGTAGCCACTGACGAGTAAAGTCTGCAAGCCGTTTTGCCGTTTAACTGAAATAAACAAAAGATGTGTGCATAATTAATGTAGATCCTCATTTTTAGGTTCGGTTTTAGGATTAACGTTAGATTTTAGGATTTGGTTTTAGGATTAGGGTTTAGGATTTAGGATTACCTAGGTATTTATAGGTTTTAGGATTTTGACATTGTTAAAATTCATCCGCACCTTTATTCAGCTTTTTTTCTTTAGTTTGGTTCAAAATTGTCGACAAGAATGCAAAAATTGTAAGCTTGTGATTTAGTATCTTTTTTTAACAAAAATTGCACGAAATGGTATAAATTTGAAAATATTTTGGAATTATGGAAAGATAAAGAACAGTAAAATTGCTGAAAGAAGGTAAAAAATGCATACTGAGTGAGACAACACACAATACACTCGTAACATTGAAAACCTCTAAGACAACAACAAATAACATAAACCCGAAATGAAAACCCTTCTCAAAACTGACAAAATACTTATGAGCTATGATTTTACAGTAACAGTAAAAATTGCTGCAGTGAAAAATCAACCTGCAGTTTAGTGGAACATCCTGAAACTTATTTGCGGAAGTTTTAGCCTACAGTGTGACAATTGTGATCTATGGATCCACACTAAGTGCTGTAGCATTGACGACTCAAAATACAGCGATCTCATGCATTCTAGCTGTACCTGGGTGTGTGACACTTGCGACTTCATGAACTTCTCTGATTCTTTCTTCTCAACTAACAATTCTATCAACTGTACTAACTCATATGAGCCACTCCAAAATTATTCTTCTGGCCTTGACTCGGGATCCAACCACCATCCCGAAGTCAAATTGAAAACAAATCCCAAAAGGGAAAAAAGGAAGGTTCTAAAACTTCTTGTTATCAACTTTCAGAGTGTTCAAACAAGACGGCCTCCGTGGAAAGTCTTATCAAAGAAAAAGACCCAGATGTCATTATTGGCACTGAAACCTGGCTTAATTCCGAAATTACCAGCGCTGAAATTTTCCCGGACAACTATACAGTTGTTCGCAAAGATAGAAATTCAAATACTTATGGTGGTGTACTACAGGCAATAAAAATGACCTGGTTTTCACTGAGCTCACTAAATTAGACTCTGACTGTGAAATTATCTGGACCAAATTCCAATTTCCTAAGGAAAAGAGCATGTATATAGGAACATTTTACAGACCCAGTCACAATGATCTCACTAGCCTACTTGAGTTGAAAAAATCCCTCCAAAAGCTTGGTAAAAATGCTGACAAAAACAATGTTATTCTTGCTGGTGATTTCAACCAACCTAATATTGACTGGAGTCAAAACATTATTTCAGGAACTAACGCTTCCTCCGGAGCAGCCAAAATTCTTCTTGAAGTGACTAATTCATTCAATCTCACTCAAATGGTGCAGTCACCCACCAGAGATAACAACATCCTTGATCTTGTTTTTACTAACAATTCACCAGCTGTTACCTCAGCTAATGTCATTCCCGTATAAGTGACCATGATATTGTTGAATTGACCCTAAATATCTCCTCCTCGTAAAAAGTTACCTAAACGTAAAATCTATTTAAAGAAAAAAGCTAACATAAAAACGAATAAAAGAAGACCTGACCAAATTTAAACTGCAATATTATACTCAATTTAATTCCTCCATTGATGTTGATAAAAAATGGAATTTCTTTGAACAAGAAATTAAATTGATTATTGATAAAAACACGCCTCACAAATTCACCTCAACTAAACTAAATCTGCCCTGGTTTACCCAGATCCAACGCCGTCTCTGCAGGAAAAAACATAAACTGTTTAAAAAAGCTAAGACTAATCAACAAGCCAACGACTGGACTACCTATAAAAGCTTTAGAAAGGCTGTCCATAAAAACCTCAAAGAAGCTAGAAACACCTTCATCTGTGATAAACTTAAAAACTCACTTAACGAAAAACCCAAAGGCATTTTGGTCCTATATCAAAAGATTAAGAAGTAACTCTGTAGGTGTGTCTGATCTACTAAATAATGGTAAACTCTGCAGTGACAGTAAAACTAAAGCTAACATTCTAAATGATCAGTTTTTCAGTGTTTTCACAGTAGAAAACACCTCCCAAATTCCTGTAACTAAACCACTTACCAACAGCAAAATAAACAAACTTATAATTACCCCAGAAGGTGTCAAAAGCAACTGCATAACCTAGACCCCAACAAAGCCTCAGGTCCTGACCAAATACCACCATGGTTTCTAAAAGCACATGCTGATGACCTCTATGAAATTCTAACTGATCTCTTTCAAACCTCTGTCGATAATGGTACTATCCCTAATAAGTGGAAAGAAGCAAACATATGTAGTGTTTTTAAAAAAGGTGACAAACAAAACCCAGCTAATTATAGACCTATTTCCCCTCACCTGCGTTTGTAGTAAAAATCCTTGAGCATATAATCCACTCACATGTGATGAAATTCCTTGATGAGCATAATATCTTAACTGATTTACAACATGGCTTCCGTGCAAAAAGATCGACTGAAACACAACTCCTCTTAACAATAAATGATATCTCTAAACAAATTGACCAAAACAGTAACGTCTCTATGGCTATTCTTGACTTCTCAAAAGCCTTTGATAAAGTCCCCCACCAGCGCTTGTTATCCAAACTTTCCGCCTATGGCATTGATGGAAATCTTCTGGCCTGGTTTGCATCATTCCTCAACAACCGCATACAGCGTGTTGTTTGCGATGGTGAAATCTCTGATTCTAAACAGGTTTTATCGGGTGTACCACAAGGTACTGTCTTGGGTCCATTACTTTTCCTCTTATATGTAAATGACATCCCTGATAATATAAACAGCACAGTCAGACTGTTTGCTGATGACTGCCTTGTGTACAGAACAATTGATAATCCCTCTGACCAACAAACCCTCCAAGATGATCTTAACAAACTTGAACAATGGCAAAACAAATGGCAAATGAATTTCAACCCCTCCAAATGCTACATCTTGTCAATTTCCTCTAAGAAATGCTTTAAATCACCTGTTTATACCTTATGCAACCAGCCACTAAAACATGTCAACTCCCACCCATACCTAGGTGTTGAAATTGATAATAAACTTAGATGGGATAAACATATACATAACATAACCAAGAAAGCTAACTCTATACTTGGCCTTTTAAAACGTAACCTCTCAAACTGTCCCACCGACGTTAAATCCACTGCTTATAAAGCTCTAGTTAGGCCAGTACTTGAGTACGCATCTGCAGTCTGGGACCCCATCACCAGTGCGATGTGGATAAACTTGAATATATTCAAAGGAGAGCAGCCAGGTTCTGTATGGCAGACTACTCTTATAAATCCAGTGTAAAAACATGCTTTATAAATTAGATTGGCCCTGCTTAAAACAAGACGATACAACACCCGGCTACATATGCTATATAAAATCAATAACAATCTTGTCGCCATCAATAAAGATGAACTTATCCTCACCGTTAGAACTAATACAAGAAATAATCATGACCTTAATTTCCAGGTTCCCTATGCTAAAAAGAATGTATATAAACACTCTTTCTTCCCTCACACACTAAAGGATTGGAATGCTTTACCGTCAGACATTGTTCATGCACTAAGTCTCAACTGTTTCAAAGCTAAACTTACTAACACCTGTATTGCTAACTAGTTTTTTTTATTTTATTATTTTTTACTCATACTTTTTACGCTCGGTTGGCGTTTATGTCCTCTTGAAGGATTTTTGCCGACTTAACCGTTTCAGATTCAGTTGAAAACCAAAACATGAATCGAAGAACTTCATCCTGTCATGGTGCCAAATACTGTAGGTGTGATTAAGGAAAAGTATTGTGGGAAAGTGTATTATTTAGACTAATTGGTATAAGAATATCCAAAAAGGAAGTTATTTGTTAATCAGGGGTCAAATTTTAAAATTTTCACCACTGTTCCACGAAACAGTGCTTTCCTAAAAAATACTGTTCCGGGTCAATTTTCACTCTTCCAACATTTTCGTCAATAAAAAGGCAAATTCCTTGTTTTAAATTGGAATAATATACACCATTGTTGTCATATGATATACTTGTATAAAGAGAAACAAATAAATAATAGTCAAAAGGCTGCTGCGCATGCGTCAAAACTCTAAACCAAGTAAGGCTGTGACACATATTGTATGTATTGTATAGGCGGTAAATACGTAACGGAACCCATGATAAATGCAAATACTGTATTGAGGATGTGAGTGAGATATCAACAATTCTTTTGAAGATTATTGATATGTCATAAATTATTACGTCTTTGGCAAATTGCGTGGGGGGAGGGGGTTCAATTTGACCATACCACGTGCTGGAAAATATATTTTTCCCAACAAAAATCCTTATTAAAGGCATTAGGGAGAAAAATGAATTCATGAGATGTTTGAGCATAAAAATATGCTTCCAACAAAAGTTATAAGCTGTTTTGTATAAATTATAATGTGTGGGTGGGTCAATGGGTAATTCTAACCTCTTCCGGCCAATTATACGAGTGACACGTCAATTTGACCATACCATGTGCTGGGAACTTATATTTTGTCAAAGGAGGGGGTGTCAGACTCAAAGTTCATCTGGGGTCTTGCATCCCATACTAATTTCTCGGAATTATCACGCACACATATCTCTTGTTTCTAATTCTTTATTTTACACATGTAGCACTTTTCAAGAAAGCATTAATATCCCCTACAGATATATCCCCTGTAAGTAAATAAAACCCCAATTAAGCTGAGCCCAAGTTCCTGGGAGGGACAGCTCCGTGGTAAGCCTGAGAAGGAAACTGCCCAGGGAAACTGTTCCTCAGATAGTGCATACTGAAATGCTTTCCATGCAGAATGTGTACTGACATACTTTAAGAGCTGTGAACCTTTATGGATTTTAGTAAATGTGTACACACCAAAAAAATGAGCGTTTAGTACCATGATTTTCAGAAGTACACCAAAATTGCTTAAATTTACGATGCAAGTAAAATAATTGTGCAACCAGTATGGCAAAAGTTTTGACCCCATTGCCCAAATAAACGCTGGAATTTTGCTTTTCATTTCGTGAAAAGTGATTTCTACAGTATAAATCATCATTTTTATGGAAAATGTGCATAGAAATTTGGTTAAGAAAGAACAAAAAAGTTCCCTTCAATGTCATATAATCTTAATATCGCATAATTTTTTTGCCGCACTCGCTAGGGCTTTCAATAAAAACCTTGAATAATGTGATACTCGGGCTTCGACGTAATCAATTTCAAAACTACGCCATCACCCTGGAAATCCACTTTATCAGTCCTCTTATAAAACTACGCCATAACCCCGGAAATACCGTTTATCAGTCCTCTTATAAAATGGCTGCGATCTTTGCAAAGCTGCAGAATTTCAGCTCTGTTGAAACCTTTTTTGTTTGTTTATTTGCAATATCTTTTCTTTCTTGCAAAATTTATTTGACTCGTCAGGTAATGTCTACATTTAAATGTACTGATTGCCACTATTAAAGAATTTTCACTGTGTATTTTGTGGTCAATTTTACAGCTTCTAAAATGGCTCTTGACTCGAGTGAGATCAAACCAGAAACCTAACGTTATGTTATTGTTAGTTTCAGCGGTCCATCTATGATCGATCGCGCCGGTAATTGCAGGAAGAGCAAGGTTTTTCATACTTTAAAAAATATTTGTTACGAGGGATTTTACTTTTAGAACACCTCTTATGAGCAGAAAACTATATAATGCAGGATGTTGATGTTATATGTTTCAGAAGAAAAACACTGTTCCACACAACAGTGATATTTGAAAATTCACTGGTCCTGCTTAAAAAGCACTGTTCTCGGAACAGCGGGAGTTTTTTCAGCATTTTACTGGTGTTTTAGCGGTGTTTTACCAGCACTTTACCGGCAGCTTTACAGGCGAGTTTGACAAAATTGGGAGATATTTTGTTCAGTTTCACAAGCCATCGCCACTGCAAAACAATTTAAATTAAACAACGAGTAGCCAGTGTCGTTGTAACATAAAAATATTGTCATGCCCGTTCAGTTAAGTAATCAATGAATGGTCTGAATTGAGTGAAGACGTTTGACAATATTGAAACGTAATGGGAGTCATATCGAAGTATTATTAGGGCCCACATCAATAGTATGTGAACATCACATCGGAATATTTATGTCGAAATATTATTAGAACATCACATCAAAATAATTAAATTCATTCATGAATTTAATAACGACAAGTTGTAAATGAATATGATTTTGAATTATAAAACGAGATTAAACCAAAATTAAACGATCCCCGATGGACACAAAGTTTGTACTCTCCTTCCAGTTTAGTGTTTTCCTTTTCAATGTGCAGATTATTTGTAGTTGCTAGTGCAATATTGCTTGTACTTTTTTTTTCATTTTTTTTTCATTTTTTAATTCCAACATTTTGTAGCCTACATTTGTGTATGTAAATTCAATCTCGGTAAAATAGATACATGTACATGTATAACCAACAATTTAAGCAAATATTTTTGCCATATAATTGATCTTCGGTAGTTTAAAAAAGTGCGGTACGGCTGTACTTCGTGTTCTATAAAAGGAATTTAGCATACAGCCATTATAACATGGCCCAAAATTGAGTGATTTTCTTAATTCATTTCTTGATTGCTCACGATAATCCATGGAATATTTTGAAAGCATGTCAAGTTAAAAAGGTTAGCAAAACTGTTTTCCAACCTCAAAAGACCAAATTCCTTAGAAGAGACAGAAAAAGCTGCGTAATGTTTATTGCAGCAATCGGCAACCTGTTAGGGCTTTGAAATTACGGGAAAATATGTACAAAGTGCACTTGAAAAAAGTATGGGAAAATACACAACGAAATTAACAACATCAACTTACTCGGATCTCAGATATTTATATTCCGAATATGAAGTCCTGCAGGTCCAACAAAATTGTTTAAAACTTTAACAAAACAAGTTTCCAAAGATAAAGAAAATTTATTGAAACTTCTCCATCATAGAAAATAAAAGAAAACAAAACATATAAAAGCTGTAAAACTGCAAACAAATGCTATTTCCTTGTTTTGAAAACGTATGTTCTACTTCCATCTTCCAACTTTGCAAATAACAAAGAATGAAAAAACTTCCATAAACCAGTAGTACATTCCTTCCGAGCAGGGAGCTGTCGACCCAGCTAAAGGCCGCCAAGCTAATGTGTAGCAAAAATTACCACATATCACTTGGGACATTGCCGCCCTCACTCCGCCCCTACCCACCCCTTCTTCCTATTTGTAATATTTCCATTTTTTGTGGAGAAATTTAAGAAAATGCGGGAAGGGACGATACAATCTACAAAATTATGTTTTCATAAAAGAGAATTCCCCCACCCCAAATTCAATAGTTTAACCATCCCAGTTTGTTGCTTCAATCTGCAAACGAACTAGGAGATCATAACAAAGATCCACTCCCCCACCACCCTCGCCCTTCTCGCCCCCATCCGCCCCCTTCTTGCTGTCGTAATACTTTTAATTTTTGTGGAGAAATTGAAGAAAATTGGAGAGGGGACGAGATAGTCTACCAAATTATGTTTTCATAAAGGAGAATGCCCCTAAATTTGATAGCCTGATAATATTAAATTGAGCATGTAGAAGAAGGAATCACTCTGAAGTATCCCTCCAAATCGCTAATAACCACTGTGATCCCCGGTCCCTTACCCATAACTACCAAACTCAAGTTTATGTATTTTAGACTTCAAATATTTGGAAGACAACATGAAAACGGGAGGGGGCATATACCTTTGTAAGTATTTTCCTTTAAATGTGCCAATCTTAATTAATTGGACCACGCTAGGCCAAAGTCCAGACGCAGCTGGCATCAATTTGTAAACAAATCTGTCAAAGATGCTGGGAATGGGACAGCGGCATTATTTATGATTCTTTAGAAGTTTGTCGTGTTTTTGCAGTATGTGTTTCAGAGAGATTGATGTTATTGGAGTTTAATCTTCGTAAGTCTCGGGTAAGAATTAGAATATATCTGTTGGAAGGAAAGACATTTTCGCACGATCTAATTTTAAAAGAAATAATTTCTCTGGACCTGGGCTTATCAAATAGTGGGAGCAACATGTATGTTTCTGTTTACTTACGTCGCTAATTTCAAATTTTCGGACATAGATTTTGATGCGTTCTTTTTCAACATTGGTAGTCTGTGTTACAAACACTGAGCGAAGAGCTACCATTGTCACTACCAATTTATTGTGGGCTGAACTGTGTCCTTTGAATAGACACTGGAAATGAAATACTTGATTTTGCTTAAAAAAGGCAATTTGTATCAGTTTAAAAGTATTATCTGAACTAAAGACAATTTTGAAATTTGCAGCTTCATTACGTGTGCAGACAGTAAATATTACTCACAGTAGACAGAGGACTTTCCTCGCTGAAAGAAATGAGAGTTGTGATTGGAAAATAATGCTCGTGATAATATCTTTGTATTTAAAAATTAAATCGCAAGTTGCATGAAAACCAATACCATGTTTTTGGCTTTGATAATGTTTTTTTCTTTTTTTCGGCACTTTACAAATAGGTAGCTTTACCGGTGCTTCACCGGGCGGCTTACCAGCATTAAAATTACCGGCGCAATTGTCAAACTGCTCGCATCAGTACTCTATCCCCGGCTAGGCAAAGTGGTCATGGATTGTAGGCCTAATCTTAAATAAAGAGCAATGCATATATATGTATGAATGCATATTTATGTATGGTTGCATATTTATGTATGATTGCATATTTATGTATGATTGCATATTTATGTATGATTGCATATATATGTATGAGTGCATATATATATATATATATATATATATATATGTATGATTGCATATATATGTATGATTGCATATATGTATGATTGCATAATTATTTATTGTAATTATGATTTGCATATTTATGTATGATTGCATATTTATGTATGGTTGCATATTTATGCATGATTGCATATTTATGATTGCGTATGTATTCATGATTGCATATATATGCATGATTGCATATATATGCACAATTGCATATAATGCATGATTGCATATATATATATGATTGCATATATATATATTTATATATATGCACGATTGCATATATATATATATATATATATGATTGCATGATTGCATACATATGCATGATTGCATACATATGCATGATTGCATATTTATGCATGATTGCATATTTATGTATAATTGCATACTTATGTATGATTGCATATTTATGTATGATTGCATATTTATGTATGATTGCATATTTATGTATGATTGTATGATTGCATATTGTATGATTGCATATGTATGCATGATTGCATATATATATGCATGATTCCATATTTGTATGCATGATTCCATATTTATATTGCATATAATGTATGATTGCATATATATATGATTGCATATATATATACATATATGAATTGCATATGTATATGTATGTATGATTGCATATTTATGTATGATTGCATGTTTATGTATGATTGCATGTTTATGCATGATTGCATGTTTATGTATCTATGTGATTGCATATTTATGTGTGACTGCATATATATGTGTAATTGCATGTATATGTTTGATTGCATATATATGTTTGATTGCATATATATGTATGATTGCATATATATGTATGATTGCATATATATATGATTACATATATATATATATATGTATGATTGCATATATATGTATTTGCATATATATATACATTGTATATATATACATAAATATATATACATATTTATGTATGATTGCATATATATGTATGATTGCTATATATATATTATTGCATATTTATGTACGATTGCGTGTTTATGTACGATTGCGTGTTTATGTAGGATTGCGTATATATGTACGATTGCGTATATATGTACGGTTGCGTATATATGTACGGTTGTGTATTTATGTACGGTTGCATATTATGTATGATTGCATATTTATGTACGATTGCATATTTATGTACGATTGCATATTTATGTACAATTGCATATTTATGTACAATTGCATATTTATGTACGATAGCATATTTATGTACGATTGCATCTTTATGTGTGATTACATATTTATGTATGATTACATATTGATGTATGATTGCATATTTATGTACGAATGCATTTTTGTGTACGATTGCATATATATCTACATTGCATATATATCTACGATTGCATATGTATCTCACGATTGCATATTTATGTATGATTGTGTATCTATGTAAGACTGCATATCTATATGTGACTGCATATATATGTATGATTGCATATATATGTATGATTGCATATGTATGCATGATTGCATATTTATGCATGATTGTATGTATATGCATGATTGCATATATATGCATGATTGCATATATATGTATGGTTGCATATATGTGTATGGTTGCATATATATGTATGGTTGCATATATATATATATATATGTATTGCATATATATGTACTATTGCATATTTATGCACGATTGCATATTGATGCACGATTGCATATAGATGCACGATTGCATATAGATGCACGATTGCATAATGATGCACGATTGCCGATTGCAAATACCATTGCATATTTATGTACAATTGCATGTTTATGTACGATTGCATGTTCATCTATGGTTGCCTATTCATGTACGATTGCGTATTTATGTACGATTGCGTATTAATGTACAATCGCGTATTTATGATGTACGGTTGCATATCTTTGTAAGATTGCATATATATGTATGATTGCATACATATGCACGATTGCATATATATATACGATTGCATATATATGTACGATTGCATATATATATATTATATATATACGATTGCGTATATATGTACGATTGCATATTTATGTACGGTTGCTTATTTATGTACGGTTGCATGTTTATGCACGATTGCATGTTTATGCACGATTGCATATTTGTGCACGATTGCATATTTGTGCACGATTGCATATTTACATGATTGCATTTTTGTGCACGATTGCATATTTGTGCGCGGTTGCATATATATGCACAGTTGCATATATTGTGCACGGTTGCATATTTGTGCACGATTGCATATATATGCACGGTTGCATATATGTGCACGGTTGCATATTTGTGCACAGTTGCATATTTGTGCACAGTTGCATATATTTGTGCACGGTTGCATATTTGTTCACGGTTGCATATTTGTGCACGGTTGCATATTTGTGCACGGTTGCATATTTGTGCTTGGTTACATATTCATGCATGGTTGCATATTTATGCTAATTGCATATCCATGCACGGTTGCATATTCATGCCAATTGCATATTTATGCACGGTTGCATATTTACGGACGGTTGCATATTTATGTACGATTGCATATTTATGTATGATGATACTAGCTAGTGTCAATGGAGCGTGACTGCGCTGCTGGTAGCTGGGTATGTACTTCAAAGTGAATCTGTATTCTGTAGTTCTACATGTACCATTTTCTTGGCCGTATTGTAACTTGTGTACCCATGCCTATTCATAACCAGGCCTAGTGCACAAATGTCACTTATACGCAGGCATTTCACTGTAAAAAGCCACGGAGCCAAAACTGCAAGAAATTAACAATTTTTGATACATTTTGAACTATAAATTTTACTCAGTGATATCATTATTTGATGAGGGATTGTCTCCTTAATACAGAGGACTACTGTAAGTTTTTTGTGTTTACAAGGTGAGGAGAGAAGTTGGCAGCCATCGGAAGTAAAATTCTGTTGTTTCGGTGATGTTGCATAGTATTCCAAAGCATTATAACATGATGGCTCACTAGTGTAGGCCTACATGTAGGCCTACTGGGCTTGACTTAGATCTTTTTTGAGTTTTTACTTTGCCCACTAGGCCCATAAGAGAAACTTGAAGCTTGAAACACAAGTAAAGGGAAGTTGAATAGTGTAGCCTTAGACTTAGTTAGCATGAATCTTCTTGCCCAAATCACATACATGTAGTCACCTAATCCTTCGTATTGGGGCATGAAAGAAAACATGTACATTATAAATTTTGTTACACACAATATAAGAAAAAGTCAATGGCCTACAAAACATGTCCATAAAATTTTGCAACCATAATTGGTCGCAAAATTATTTTGGATATCAAAACTTTGCTTATTTAATTCTAAAATATTGATAAAGCAGTAGTCGAACTTGTCTACTAGTGTTCTGCAAAGAATAAAATATCAATTTAGTTTTTGGTAAAATCATGAAAACAGAAAATGAGCCATAAATGATGCAAGTCAAACCCAATAATGCAGTCAAATGAAAGCATAGGTAATGGCCTGCGTCCCACGTGATGGCCTATGTCCCACGTGATGGCCTGCGTCCCATGTGATGGCCTGCGTCCGACATGATGGCCTGCGTCCAACATGATGGCCTGCGTCCACTTGATGGCCTGCGTCCAACGTGATGGCCTGCATCCGACGTGATGGCCTCCTTCCGACGTGATGGCCTGCTTCCGACGTAATGGCCTGCGTCCCACATGATGGCCTGCGTCCCACGTGATGGCCTGCGTCCGACTTGATGGCCTGCGTCCGACATGATGGCCTGCGTCCCACGTGATGGCCTGCGTCCGACTTGATGGCCTGCATCCGACGTGATAGACCGGAATCCGACGTGATGGCCTGCATCCAACGTGATGGCTTTTGTCCGACGTGATGGCCTGCGTCCGACGTGATGGCCTTCGTCCGACGTGATGGCCTGCGTCCGACGTGATGGCCTGCGTCCGACGTGATGGCCTGCGTCCGACATGATGGCCTGGTCTGACGTGACGGCCTGCGTCCGACGTGAAGGCCTGCATCCCACGTCGACTTGATGGCCTGCACCCTCGTGACTGACCGCCCGGCGTGATGGCCTGCGTCCGACCTTGATGGCTTTTGTCCGGCGTGATGGCCTGCGTCCCACGTGATGGCTGCCTGCTATCGACTGGCGTGCGTCGGCGGCCCGGCCTGCCCCACATGACTGCCTGATGGCCTGCATCGTGGCGGCCTGCGTCCGACAAGACGGCTTGCGTCCGACGTGACGGCCTGCGTCCGACGTGACGGCCTGCGTACCACTTGACGGCCTGTGTACCACATGATGGCCTGCGCACGACCCTAAAGCCTGCGTTCCACGCTACGGCCTGGGCATGACGCGGCGGCCTGCGAACGACGCGACGGCCTGCGTGCGATGTGGAGGCTTGTGTCCGACGTAACGGCCTGCGTTCAACATGACCTGCTTTCCACGTGGCGGCCTGCGTCCGACGTGGCGGCCTGCGTCCGACGTGGCGGCCTGCGTCCGACGTGACGGCCTGCGTCCGACGTGACGGCCTGCGCCCGACGTGATGGCCTGCGTCCGACGTGACGGCCTGCGTCCGATGTGACGGCCTGCCTCCGATGTGACGGCCTGCATCTGACGTGACGGCCTGCGTACCACGTGAAGGCCTGCGTACCAAGTGACGGCCTGCACACGACGCCACAACCTGCGTACAACGCGACGGCCTGCGCATGGCGCGCAGGCCCGTGAACGACGCGTCGGCCTGCGCACGATGGGGCCACCTGAATCGATCAAATCATATTAATCAAGTCCCATATTGATGTCTTGTTGTCTACCTGAATCGATCAAATCTATTTTATCAAGTCCCACTTTTATGTCTTGTTGTCTAACTGAATCGATCAAATCACATTTATCAAGTCCCACTTTGATGGCTTGTTGTCTACCTTAATCGATCAAATCACATTTATCAAGTCCCACTTTTATGTCTTGTTGTCTAACTAAATTGTTAAAATCACATTTATTAAGTCCCACTTTGATGTCTTGTTGTCTACCTGAATCGATCAAATCACATTTTTTAAGTCCCACTTTTATGTCTTGTTTTCTACCTTAATCGATCAAATCACAATTATGAAGTTTTACTTTCATGTCTTGTTGTCTAACTGAATTGATCAAATCACATTTAACAAGTCCCACTTTGATGTCTTGTTGTCTACCTGAATCAATCAAATCACATTTATCAATTCCCACTTTCATGTCTTGTTGTCTGAGTCGATCAAATCACATTTATCAAGTCCCATTTTGATGTCTTGTTATCTACCTGAATCGATCAAATCACATTTATCAAGTCCCACTTTTATGTCTTGTTGTTCAACTGAATCAATCAAATCACATTTATCAAGTCCCACTTTTATGTCTTGTTGTCTACCTGAATCGATAAAATCACATTGATCAAGTCCCACTTTGATGTCTTGTTGACTACCTGAATTAATCAAATCACATTTATCAAGTCTCCTTTCCATGTCTTGTTGTCTACCTGAATCGATCAAATCACATTTATCAAGTCCCACTTTGATCTCATGTTGTTTACCTGAATTTATCAAATTACATTGATCAAGTCCCACTTTGGTGTCTTGTTATCTACTTGAATCAATCAAATCACATTTATCAAGTTCCACTTTCATGTCTTGCTATATAGCTACTTGAAATGCCAGGGGTTGAATTTTAATTTTTTTACTACTGTTCCACGAAACATTGCTTTCTTAAAATTTTGCTGTTCCAATATTTTCGTCAATAAAAGAGCAAATTCCTTGGTTTAAATTGGACCAAATTTACACTTTTTTGTCATAATATACCTGTAAGAGAAACAACAAATAATAGTCAGAAGACTGCTGCGCACGTGTTGTAAATCTAAACCAAATAAGGCTGTAACACACATTGTATGTATAGGCGGTAAATACGTAATGGAACCCATGATAGTTTACATTAGTTAACACATGTAAATACAGTATCAGGCATGTGAGTGAGACATAAATTATTTTAAAGATTATTAATATGTAGCACAAATGATTATGTCTTTGGCAAACGGCATGGAGGGGGTCATGGGGGTGGGGGGGTCAATTTGACCATGTGCTGAAAAATATATTTTCCCATCAAGCAAAAACTTAAAGGCGGTATAGGGAGAAAAATGAATTCATGGGAATGTTTGAACAAAAACATGATTCTAACAAACATTATGGGCTGTTTTGTATGAATTATAATTTGTGGGTCAATGGGTAATTGTAACCTCTTCTGGCCGAATATAGTAGTTATACGTGTGACACAGTCAATTTGACCACACCACATAGTGGGAAATTATATTTTGTCAACAAAAAAATTAATAAATGGGTTGATACACAAAGTTCATCATAATAGGGTCATGCATCCCATTAATACTGTACATTAATTTCTTACTCACACCTATCATTGTTTCCAGTTCTTCATTTTACATATGGAGCACTTTATAAGCATAGCATCTTTGTTAATAAAATAAGACAATTCTTGCAATTAGGTATGGTACCTCGATCCTGGCCTTGATTCAAGCTAGCACTCAGGCGTGTGTACTGAACTTATAGATAAATTCTCCAGTTAGCAGATGGCAAGTGTATAATGCCATAATTATTACATCATGGGGAACATACTGTAATAGACAGATATATCCCCATGTACAATAATGATGTAGATGAATCCCCATGTAAGCTTAGCCCAGGATCCTGGTAGCAATATTTTGACAGTTCCTTGGTAAGCCTGAGCAGGAAACTGCTCCCCCTGTAGTATGTGCTGAATGCTTTCCATGGGGAAAGTTTACTGCCATACTTTCAGGGGCCCGTCAATGATCGATTGCACTGGCATTTGCGGGAAAACAAAGGTTTTTCATGATTAGATATTTGATACTAGGGATTTTACGTAGAGTACATTCTACTGTATGACCAGAAAACAATATATTGCAGGATGTTGATGCTATATCTTTAAGAAAAAAACACTTCCATGGAACAGTGATATTTGAAAATCACTGTTCCTGCCTAAAAAACACTGTTATCAGAAGAGCGGGAATTTTGACCCCTGACTGCTCACATCACACTTATCAAGTCACACTTTGATTTCTTGTTGTCTTCCTGAATTGCTCACATCACATTAAACAAAGCTTTCCATTTCTTTTCAGATCATACAAAATTGGATGTGAAGCACATATCTTCGCAACAGTGGACAGGGTGAAGGACAAGTTTGTGATAACTAAAAGTTATTTGAATCACAACCATGGAAATAGCAAGGTGTTCGTTCGTTACAATACAAAGAATGGAGCCATGGAAAAACCAGAGCATGTTGACCCTTGCATGCTGGGTAATCTATGTGTTCCTCCATCACCAGTTTGCAAACATGTTGCCAGCATTAGCGGCAAATGCCTTGTGCCTGAAGACATTGAAGGTATTCGTGAAAGCGGCACTCTGAAAGATGACTTTAAGTTTCTTCTCAATGTGCTAGAAGAGTTGTGTAAAGAAGATGATGACAGCGTTGTTGTGTTTGGATCCAGCAGTCAGGGGGAAATTCGTGGCATATTCCTGCAAACTGCAAACCAGAGGCACATGTTGCAGAAGTTTCCTGAAGTGATTCACATAGACAATGTGAGCTTGGATGAGGGGAAGCTACTGCAGCTGTATGCAGCAATTGTGGAGGACAAGTCTGGAGAATTGGTGCCAATTGCATATGCTTTTCTAGCTGAGGGTGATGAAGAGTGCATCAAGTTCTTTGTGGAGAGACTGCAGGAAAACAATCGCTTTACTGTGAGTGAAACTACTTTCTTCATGGTTGGGCAGAATTTTACAGAAACCGCCCTTTTGAATGAGCTGTACCCATCGTCTCGAGTACAATTGAGCACCTTATACGTTACAAGGACCTTCCACCAAGAAATTGATAATTTGAGTCTTTCTTTTGAAATGAAGAATAGTATCAAAGCCTGCCTTCACAGCATCCTGTATGCCAGGACAGAAGATATGTATGACCAAGAGCTGCAAGTCTTGAGGCAGATTGCTCCACACGATTTTATCACATATTTCATTGAAAACTGGAATAATTGTAAAACACAGTGGGCAATGCACACCAGAAACATCCCTGATACTGAGAATGTGAAGACAAAGTCGAACCATAGAATAGACAGACACTTCCAGGAGCTTGCAAAGAGTCTTAGAAGCGGGTCGTCTGTCGCTGGCCTTATCAGGCAAATTAAGAAGTGGTTAAGAGACCTTCAGTACAGCAAAGATCTTGAACATGCAGCTGGTAGTGTAAACAAACTATATGATGTGCATGATACAGATATATTCTTACAAACCATCAACAAAATGTCCACCCCTTACGCAGCTGAGGAAATGGCATTACAGTATATGAGGGCAGTAGATGTGAAAGAAAAAAGCATTGTGAAATCCATTAACCTATCAGTGTTCACAGTTTCTATCGCAGATGAAGAAAAGAGGATAAGAATGTTTGTGTCTCCCCCACAGTGCTCCTGCTCGTTCTCAGTCTCTACACACCTACCCTGCATTCACTTATTTGTTGTACTTCTAAATTTTAACATTCTGTTTGAGGGAAATTGGATCCCCAAGAAGTGGAGGGTCGTATCTAATGGCACATACACTACAATGATGGATTCAGATGCCAACCTCAGCACAGCAAAGAGAAAACAAATTCTAAGCAAAGCTGAAAAGTTGAAAAAGGTGAGGAAAGTATTGCTGGAAATTGGACGTTCTTGCTCAGAAGTATCTCAGGAAGAGTTTGACCACAGATACGATCAAATAACGCTGTTAAGAGACACATGGCTGACTGGTGATGTTGTTGTGCAGACCACAGACAAAACTATTAAGGCTGTTAAGAAACGGATGGCTAGCCAATAAGAATGCTGGTGTGTAGACCACAGATACAAGCTAGTAACACTGTTGGAGGTGATGCCTAGCTAGCCAATGAGAATGCTGGTGTGCAGACCACAGATACAAGCAAGTAACACTGTTAGAGGTGATGCCTAGCTAGCCAATGAAAATGCTGGTGTGCAGACCACAGATACAAGCAAGTAACACTGTTAGAGATGATGCCTAGCCAGTGAGAATTCCGGTGTGCATACCACAGATACAAGCAAATATCACTGCTAGAAATAATGGCTAACCAATGAGATTGTTGTTGTGCAGACCACAGATACAAGCAAATAAAACTGTTAGAGAAGATAGCTAACCAATGAGATTGCTGTTGTACAGACCACAGATACAAGCAAATACTGTAGCACTGTTAGAGATAAATGGCTAACCAATGATATTGCTGTTGTGCAGACCACAGATACAAGCTAATAGCACTGTTAAGAGATGATAGCTAACCCATGGATTGCTGTTGTGCAGACCACAGATACAAGCAAATACTGTAGCACTGTTAGAGATAATGGCTAACCAATGAGATTGCTGTTGTGCAGACCACAGATACAAGCAATTAACACTGTTAGAGATAATGGCTAGCCAATGGGATTGCTGGTGTGCACACCAAAGATACAAGGAAGTAACACTGTTAGAGATGATGCCTTGCCAGTGTGACTGCTGTTGTGCAGACCACAAATACAAGCAAACAACACTGTTAGGGATAATAGCTAACCAATGAGATTGTTGTTGTGCAGACCACAGATACAAGCAAATAATACTGTTAGAGATGATGGCTAACTAGTGAGATTGCTGTTGTGTAGACCACAGATACAAGCAAATACTGTAGCAATGTATAATGGCTAACCAATGAGATTGCTGTTGTGCAGACCACAGATACAAGCAAATAATATTCTTAGAGATGATGGCTAACCAGTGAGATTGCTGTTGTGCAGACCACAGATACAAGCAAATAACACTGTTATAGATGATGGCTTACCACTGCGATTGCTGCTGTGCAGACCACAGATACAAGCAAATAATACTGTTAGAGATAATAGCTAACCAATGAGATTGCTGTTGTGCAGACCACAGATACAAGCAAATAACACTGTTGTAGATGATGGCTTACCACTGCGATTGCTGCTGTGCAGACCACAGATACAAGCAAATAACACTGTTGTAGATGATGGCTTACCAATGTGATTGCTGGTGTGCAGACCACAGATCAAGCAAATAGCACTGTTATAGATAATGGCTTACTAATGTGATTGTTGGTGTGCAGACCACAGATGCAAGCAAATAACACTGTTATAGATGATGGCTAGCCAATGAGATTGCTGGTGTGCAGACCACAGATACAAGCAAATAAGACTTACAGTAAAAGACATGTGGCTAGCTGGTTTAGACCAGGGAGACAAGTTCTGGTCATGAATCACCATTAGTTCCTTCAAGTTGACAAAGGAACAATGAATTATTCTTTCTGTCTTGACAAGTTTAGCTCCTGACATAAGTTAACTTTTTGCCCATCAAATACAGGCACCTTCCACTAAGCCAATTCATTTATAACAATCAGAGAGCAAAGGTGGACAATTGTATGAAGGGCTGACTGACCTACAGTTGTAAGTCAGACTGTGCAGCTTCAAAATGTGATGTATGAATATGAAGGGCTGACTGTGACCCACAGTTGTAAGTAGCGCTGTGCAGATACAGAATGTGATGTATGAATATGAAGGGCTGACTAGCACTATGAATAGAGTTACTGCAGTGACTTTTTTGTTACAGGAGTGAAAAATCAGGAAAATCTTTTGCAAAAATCACCCCTGTTACTTTTTTTATGTGCTGTACTATGCTAATTCTCATGAAAATCACCCCTGTGAAAAACCTTAACAAATCATCTAAGTGACCTTATGAAGTGTCCTTTAGATGATGATTACCCTATGACTATGTAAGTATCATGAAGTGTGTAACATGTATTTATTACCCCACTGGGTATAATTTTATAATTGACTGATGTGTTCATGATTTGCTCATCAACAAACACTTTTGTAAAGGAAGTACATTTGTCTCACCACTGACTAACATGTAAAGTACAGTGTTGTACAGGCAGTCTACTTAGTTTTTTCTTTCTACTAAATTATTGAGCAGTCAAGTTGTAAGTGAACAAGAACCTGATAGTAATTTCTGGTGATTGAATTAGTGTTAACTTTCCCTGTTCATATACTCTGATGGTTTGTTTATAGGCTATTTTGCTTTGTCTTTCAGTAGATTTGGATCATTCATTGAGTCAATCCTGATGATAGAAACACTACAAAAATGTTGTGATTATAATTCATAGCAAATTTCCTGTTCACATGCAGCAGTGGCAGAGGAATTCATGACAAGGGGGTGGGGGCAGAAAATACAGTGAGGACACTTTATTTATTAAAGGCTTCTAATGAGGATGTGAAACAGAAAAACAACTTTTTAGTTCATTGAAGTGCTATTAAATGCAAAGGTATTTGGAACTATATGGACAATGTGCCCCTTTAGAATGGCCAGGAAGTTAATGTTGGAAATTCATTTATGTGAATATAGAGCCTTTATTTACTTTATGTAATATTTGAATAATCAAACCAGAGAAAGAAATGTTTAGTGGTTTTCATGCATTCTTTTAATGTTGGTCGATTTTCAAGTTTTCAAGTACCTGTCATTAATTAAATATCATGAAATCTGCTAGATATTCATAAGCCATGCCCACCATGCATATCAATAAAATAGAACCTGTTAAAAACATGACAAGTATGATGCAAAACATGCATATGGCTGCAACTAGTTAGTCCTATGACATCAATACCAAAACAAATCATTAGGTTATAGGACCATAATTCATCTGTGTACAACATGTTACATGTGTGCGATGTTTTACAAGTTTCTGCAAGTATTTTTACATTAAGGCACACATATTAATTACCTATTATCATCACATATTAATTATTATTAATACATCAGAATGTGATGTATGAATATGAAGGGCTGATGTATGAATATGAAGGGCTGACTGACCTACAGTTGTAAGTAGTGCTGTACAGATGCAGAATGTGATGTATGAATATGAAGGACTGACTGACCTACAGTTGTAAGTAGTGCTGTACAGATACAGAATGTGATGTATGAATATGAAGGACTGACTGTGACCTACAGTTGTAAGTAGGGCTGTGCAGACACAGCATGTGATGTATGAATATGAAAGGCTGACTGTGACCTACAGATGTAAGTAGGGCTGTGCAGATGCAGAATGTTTGATGATTTTCAGTGACTGAGGACAGAAACTTAAATAATTATTTTAGTTTGAGCTGTCCACTGTTTCATACATCACAACATTTGAATTCTTCAAGCTTTGATAGCCCATAACTGCAGGTGCTTTTGATGTAACGTTTCTACTATGTTCGAATGTCAAGCTGCATATAAATCACTACATTTAAGATACATTAACAATTGTAAAGAAACATTAACAATTGTAAAGAAAGTGAGGATGATGGTGCCAACATTCTACATTAGACTTTACAAACCACTTATTTCTACACAAATGAGACAGAATAACTTACCAGAATAATATTTTGAAGTATTTTCTTCGCCATTTTGTTTCTTCAAAAGTCATTTTTCTAAGATGATCTTGCAATGCTTAGCTATTGAATCAATCCTTGAAGTAAAAATTGTCTGAGCGTCAGGTTAGAGCTAAAAATACAGCAAAATGTCAGAGCTTCAGTTTACAGGCCCAAATACCCCAAAATGTCAGCCCATAGAGTTAGAGCCCCAAAAACCCCAAAATGTTAGAGCCTTAGTTTAAAGCCCCAAATACCCGAAAATGTCACCCTAGGGTTAGAGCCCTAAATACCCCAAGATGATAGGGCTTCAGGTTAGAGGCCTAAATACCCTTAAATGTCAGAGCTTCAGGTTAGAGCCCCAAAATACCCCAAAATGTCAGCTTGGATTTAGAGCCCCAAATACCCCAAAATGTTAGAGCTTAGAGTTAGAGCCCAAAATACCCCAAAATGCCAGCTTAGGGTTAAAGCCCCAGATACCTCAAAATGTTGGAGCTTAGGGTTAGAGCCCTAAATACCCCAAAATGTCAGCTTAGAGTTAGAGCCCTAAATACCCCGAAGTGTCACCTTGGGGTTAGAGCCTCAAATATCCCAAAATGTCAGAGCTTCAGGTTAGAAGTCCAAATACCCCAAAATCTCATAGCTTCAGTTTGAGCCCCAAATACCCCAAAATGTCAGCTTAGGGTTAAAGCTCTAAATACCCCAAAATGTCACCTTAGGGTTAGAGCCCCAAATACCCCAAAATGTCAAAGCTTAGGGTTAGAGCCCCAAAAATCCCAAAATGTCAGCTTAAAGTTAGAGCCCTAAATACCTCAAAATGTCAGAGCTTAGGGTTAGAGCCCCAAATACCCCAAAATGTCAGCTTAGAGTTTGAGCCCTAAATACCCCGAAATGTCACCTTTGGGTTAGAGCCTCAAATACCTCAAAATGTCAGAGCTTCAGATTAGAAGTCCAAATACCCCAAAATCTCAGAGCTTCAGGTTCGAGCCTTAAATACCCCAAAATGTCGGAGCTTCAGGTTAGAGCCCTAAATACCCGAACATGTCAGAGCTTAGGGTAAGAGCCCCAACTACTCTAAAAAATTTAGAGCTTCAGGTTAGAGCCCCAAATACCCTAATATGCTAGCTTGGAGTTAGAGTCCCAAATACCCGAACATGTCAGAGCTTAGGGTTAGAGCCCTAAATACCCCAAAATGTCAGAGCTTCAGTTTACAGGCCCAAATACCCCATAGTGTCATCTTAGGTTTAGAGCCCAAATACCTCAAAATGCCAGCTTAGAGTTAGAGCCCCAAATACCCCAAAATGTCAGAGCTTAGGTTAGAGCCCTAAATACCCCAAAATGTCACCTTAGGGTTAGAGCCCTAAATACCCCAAAATGTTAAAGCTTTAGGTGAGAGCCCCAACTACGCCATAATGTCAGCTTAAGATTAAAGCCCTAAATACCCCAAAATTCCAGCTAAGAGTTAAAGCCCTAAATACCCGAACATGTCAGAGCTTAGGGTAAAAGCCCCAACTACCCTAAAAATGTTGGAGCTTTAGGTTAGAGCCCCAAATACCCCAATATGCTAGCTTGGAGTTAGAGCCCCAAATACCCTAAAATATCAGAGCTTAGGCTTAGAGCCCCAAATACCCCAAAATCTTAAAGCTTAGGGTTAAAGTACCCCAAAATGTCAGCTTAGAGTTAGAGCCCTAAATACCCAAAAATGTCACACCTTAGGGTTGGACCCAAATACCCAAAAATGTCGGAAGTTCAGGTTAGAGGTCCAAATACCCCAAAATGTCAGACTTTTAGGTTAGAGACCTAAATACCACAAAATGTCACCTTAGGGTGAGAGCCCTAAATACCCCAAAATGTCATCTTAGGGTTAGAGCTTCAAATACCCTAAAATGTCAGAGCTTAGTGTTTGAGCCCAAAATACCCCAAAATGTCAGAGCTTCAGCTTAGAAGTCCAAATACCCCAAAATGGCAGAGCTTCAGGTTAGAGGTTTGATTACATCAAAATGTCAGAGCTTCATGTTAGATCCCTAAATACCCCAAAATGTCACCTTAGGTTAGAGCCCCAAATACCCCGAAATGTCATCGTAGGGTTAGAGCCCTAAATACCCTAAAAAGTCAGAGTTTAGTGTTTGAGCCCCAAATACCCCAAAATGTCAGAGCTTAGGGTAAGAGCCCCAAATACCTCAAAATGTCGGCTTAGAGTTAGAGACCCAAATACCCCAAAATGTCAGAGCTTCAGGTCCGAGCCTCAAATACCCCAAAATGTAATGGAGCCTCAAATACCCCAAAATGTCAGAGCTTAGGGTTGGAGTCCCAAATACACCAAAATGTCAGAGCTTCAGGTAAGAGCCTCAAATACCCCAAAATGTTGGAGCCTCAAATACCCCAAAATGTTGGAGCCTCAAATACCCCAAAATGTTGGAGCCTCAAATACCCCAAAATGTCAGAGCTTAGGGTTGGAGTCCCAAATACCCCAAAATGTCAGACTTTCAGGTTAGAGGTCCAAATACCCCAAAATGTCAGAGTTTCAGCTTAAAGCCCTAAATACCCCAAAATGTCACTTGATGGTTAAAGCCCCAAATACTACAATATGTTAGCATAGGGTTAGAGCCCCAAAGACCCCAAAATGTCAGAGCTTAGGGTTAGAACCCTAAATACCCCAACATGTTAGAGCTTCAGTTTAGGCCCAAATACCCCAAAATGTCATCTAGGGTTAGAGTCTTGAATACCCCAAAATGCCAGACTAGAGTTAGAGCCCTAAATACCCCAAAATGCCACTAAAGAGTTAGAGCCCTAAATACCCCAAAATGTTGGTTTAGGGTTAGAGCCTCATATGCCTTAAAATGTCAGAGCTTAGGATTAGATCCCTAAATGCCCCCAAAATGTTGAGGCGTAGGGTCACTTAGAGCCCTAAATACCCCAAAATGTTAGCCTAGGGTTAGAGCCCCAAATAGCCTAAAATGTCAGCTTAGAGTTAGAGCCCCAAATACCAGAACATGTCAGAGCTTAGTGTTAGAGCCCTAAATACCCCAAAATGTCAGAGCTTGGGCTTAGAGCTCTAAATACCCCAAAATGTCAGCTTAGAGTTAGAGCCCTAAATACCCCAAAATGTCACCTTAGGGTTAGAGCCCTTAATACCCTAAAATGTCAGCTTAAAGTTAGAGCCCCAAATACCCCAAAATGTCAGAGCTTAGGGTTTTAGAGCCCTAAATGCCACTAAAGGGTTAGAGCCCTAAATACCCCAAAATGTCAGAGCTTAGAGTTAGAGCCCCAAATACCCCAAAAACTTAGAGCTTAGGGTTAGAGCCTCAAATACCCCAACATGTCAAAGCTTAGTGTTAGAGCCCCAAAACCCCAAAATGTCAGCTTACAGAGTTAGAGCCCCAAAAACCCCAAAATGTCAGAGCTTAGGGTTAGAGCCCCAAATACCCCGAAATGTCACCTTAGGGTTAGAGCCTCAAATACCCCAAAATGTCAAAGCTTCAGGTTAGAGGTCCAAATACCCCAAAATCTCAGCTTCAGGTTAGAGCCCTAAATACCCCAAAATGTCACCTTAGAGTTAGAGCCCCAAATACCCCAAAATGTCAGAGCTTAGGGTTTAGAGTCCTAAGTACCCCAAAATGCCACTAAAGGGTTAGAGCCCTAAATACCCAAAAATGTCAGAGCTTAGGGTTAGAGCCCTAAATACCCAAAATGTCAGCTTAGGGTTAAAGCTTTAAATACCCCAAAACGTTACCTTAGGGTTAGAGCCCCAAATATCCCAAAAAAAGTTAGAGCCCCAAATACCCCAAAATGTCAGCTTAGGGTTAGAGCCCTTAATACCTCAAATGTCAACTTAGAGTTAGAGCCCCAAATACCCCAAAATGTCAGAGCTTAGAGTTTAGAGCCCTAAGTACCCCAAAATGCCACTAAAGGTTATAGCCCTAAATACCCCAAAATGTCAGAGCTTAGGGTTAGAGCCCTAAATACCCCAAAATGTTAGAGCTTCAGTTTACAACCCCAAATACCCCAAAATGTGACCTTAGGGTTAGAGCCCTAAATACCCCAAAATGTCAGAGCTGTAGGTTAGAGGCTTAATTACCCCAAAATGTTAGAGCTTCATGTTAGGTCCCTAAATACCCCAAATTATCAGCTTAGAGTTAGAACCCTAGATACCCCAAAATGTCAGAGCTCAGGGTTAGAGCCCCAAATACCCCAAAATGTCAGCTCATGGTTGGAGCCCTAAATACCCCGAAATGTCACCTTAGGGTTAGAGCCTCAATTACCCCAAAAGCGTCAGAGCTTTAGTTTAGAGCCCCAAAATGTCAGAGCTTTAGTTTAGAGCCCCAAATATCCCAAAATGTCAGTTTAGGGTTAAAGCTTTAAATACCCCAAAACGTTACCTTGGGCTTAGAGCCCCAAATACCCCCAAAAAAAGTTAGAGCTTAGGGTTAGAGCCTTAAATACCCCAAAATGTAAGCTTAGGGTAAGAGCCTTTAATACCTCAAATGTCAACTTAGAGTTAGAGCCCCAAATACCCCAAAATGTCAAGGCTTACGGTTTAGAGCCCTAAGTACCCCAAAATGCCACTAAAGGGTTAGAGCCCTAAATACCCCAAAATGTCAGAGCTTAGGGTTAGAGCCCTAAATACCCCAAAATGTTAGAGCTTCAGTTTACAACCCCAAATACCCCAAAATGTGACCTTGGGGTTAGAGCCCTAAATACCTAAAAATGTTAAGAGCTGTAGGTTAGAGGCCTAAATACCCCAAAATGTTAGAGCTTCAGGTTAGAGCCATAAATACCCCAAAATATCAGCTTAGAGTTAGAACCCTAGATACCCCAAATTGTCAGAGTTTATGAATGCTTATCTAGGACGCAACGGTATAGCAATTTACCCATTAATATGAATATTCAAGTGGCTTTTGCCCTCACTTCGTCTGTGGGCTATGGAGGCATGAAGTTAATTGATCTGTTGTGGATGTTAAATTTGTGAAATGAGCGCCCTCACTTTTTAGTCTAGTGCTTATTTAATGTTATATGTGCTACACAGATAGCCCATGGTCCATAGATGTGCCCTATTGATTTTGATGGTAATGTCGTGCATGTTATTAAGCATTTGGGGTTTTATGTCAACATTTGGAAATACTCCTATTTGAAGAATTGCATGTCCGTTTTGTTTCAAATTTGGTACAATTATGATGTTAGGTGGTATGTACATCTTCATTGTATAAAAATGTTGAATATCATTGATATGCACAGTGGGCGGGGCTTAATATGATTTTGCTGAAAAGATCTTGTAAACACAGTATCTCAAGAACGGTACACTGGATTCATGTCATATTTGGCATGCTAATAACCCATGGCCCGTAGATGTACCCAATTGTTGGTTTGGTGATGTCATGCATTTTAATGAATAGGCAGGGCTTAATGTAAAAATCTACAAATGCTCCAATCTTAACAATCGCATGTTTGTTTTTGGTACAATTATGGTGTTGGTGTGTGCATGTTTATTGTGTAAAAGTTTTAAATTTCATTAATATGCATAGTGGACGTGCTTAATCTCAAGAACGATAAACTGGATTCATGTCATATTTAGTACACTGAGAGCCCATGGTCTGTAGATGTGCCCTATTGTGATGGCTTGCATATTAATGAGTGGGCGGGGCTTATTGTGAAAATCTAGAAATGCTCGTATTTTATCAATCACATGTATGTTTTGTTTCATATATGGTATAGTAGTGATTTTAGATAGTGTGTACCTGTTCATGGTATAAAAACGTTGAATTTGATTAAAAGGCTTAGTGGGCAGGGCTTAATATGATTTTGTAAACAAAAAGCTTGTAAGCATGATATTTCAAGAACTATGAACTGGATTCACGTAATGTGTGGTACACAGATAACCCATGGTTTATAGATGTACCTATTGTTTTTGGTGGTGATACCAAGCATATTAATAAGTGAGCGGGGCTTAAAGTAAAATTTTGAAATTTGATAAGTGAGCAACTGTATGTCCGTTTTGTATCATACTAGGCATGATAATATTGTTGGTTATTGTGTACATGCGTATTAACAGATGTCATTATTATGCATGCTTGGCGTGGCTTAAAGGATTAGTTTAGGGATCAATCAAGTCATATATCATATAAAAAAACTTCAAAAGAAACAAAATAGTGAGAAAAGCATTCAACAACCTTATTCCGTGAAGGAGATATCTAAGTTACAATTTTGGTATCATTTGTATATAAACGACTGAAATAGGACTAGTTGTGATGTCATAGCCTCAGACTCATCAATGTCATTATGTATTCTATCATATTTTGTACTCCGAATTCGTGGCTTAAAAGCCATGGGATATATCAAACTAGAATGATAAAGACCGTCTTAATTCGCATGCCCATGCAAATTAACACCATATCATATGACCTGGCCAATTATGAAAATGGCATCTCACACTAAGTCCTACATAGCACCCGATGTCCCACATGGCATCCCATGTCCCACATGGCATCCATGTCCCACATGGCATTCCATGTCCCACATGGCATTCCATGCCCCACATGGCATCCCATGTCCCACATTACATCCCGTGTCCCACATGACATCCCACTCCATGTCCACATCCCATCCCTTGCCCCATGTGGCATTCCACCATATGTCCCACATTGCATCATAGGACCCACATGGCATCCCGCCCTCTGGATCTCATGTCTCACATAGCATCCCATGTCCCACATGGTATCCCATGTCCCACATGGCATTCACGTCCCACATGGTATTCCATGTCCCACATGGCATCCCATGTCCCACATAGCACCCCATGTTCCACTTGACATCCCATGTCCCAAATGACATCCCATGTCCCACATGACATCCCATGTCCCACATGACATCCCATGTCCCACATGACATCCCATGTCCCACATGACATCCCATGTCCCACATGACATCCCATGTCCCACATGATGTCCCACGTGACATCCCAAGTCCCACATGACCTCCCATGTCCCACATGACATACCATGTCCCACATGACATCCATGTCCCACATGACATCCCATGTCCCACATGACATCCCATGTCCCACATGACATCCCATATCCCACATGACATCCCACTCCATGTCCACATCCCATCCCATCCCTTGCCCATGTGGCATTCCAGCATATGTCCCACATTGCATCCTAGGACACACATGGCATCCCACCCTCTGGATCTCATGTCCCACATGACATTCCATAGGCTTCATAAGTCTCATCCTAACTATCACAGTCCTTGATTGAGCATACTATTAATGGTAGTGTCAGTTCATATGATAACTTCTATGCAATTGAACTGTTGAATAAGAAAAGAAGGCGGGTCAAATAATTATGCCGGATATAGCCCTTGGTGTATACCACCACTGGCGTAGCCAGAGGGGGGCCACGGGGGCCATGCCCCCCCCCCCCAATCCCATATTTACAAAAATTAAATTACACCTATATGCCTATGTATCGTACAGATGCGCATACATGAAATGCGAATCTCCCTGCATTCCCTGTTATGTAGATTCGTTGTATCCCTGTAAAACAAAACAAAAAATAATTCAAATTTTTAAATAAAATTTTGACGCAATTTTTAACTTGTCAAAAGCCGTGAACTTGCCAAGCCTGTTCTTACTCGATAACGATTGAAGATGGCGCCATTCTGCTACTGCTTTGCGATAACAAAGTACTACAAGTGGCCCATCATTTTGCTCAAAACTTTCCACAAATAGAAATCAATTTGTCTGAAGTCTGTAATTAAGTTCGGTTGAACTTGAATTTTGAAAATGTCACTTTTCGCGTATGGTTTTTCAAAAAGGAAAAGAACCCTTACAGCTATTCGGTCAACAATGACGGAAGCCCGACTGGAGGCACTTATTCCATTACAAATTTATAGCGCCCATTTCCCAGACGTGGAATCAGTCATCGACAGATTTGCCATAACATCAGCGCGGCAGTTGAATCTAAAATTATGAGTTGGTAAGTTTGATTGTCAAATCTTACTTCCAACCTTTCGACTCCAAGTAACAAGTAAGTACAATGCCATCTCACTCAACCCCTCATTTTTCAATATTCTGGAGTCAAAAACATTGGCCAGGTGTGCAAGTGTGATCAATGATCTTCTGTTTGCTTTACAAATATCTTCTTTTGACATGTACCACCCCCCTTCCCCCATAAAAACTCTGGAGGCATCAACCCAAACTGCCCTTATATCGCTACTCAATAGAATTTGAATAAATTGTACTTCGGCAAGTATGTGGCGAGGGCAGGTGGCACAGTTCCCCCAATTTTTTTGGCAATCAAGAATTCGGGCAAAATGTACAGCAAAATTCTGGCAAAATAGTGAACAATCAAAGAAAAACAGCCTCATATTTGCAAGTTTTTGGCCTGGGAAGTGCCATTTCCGGCAATCTATAGGCAGCATTTATTGGAAAAATTTCTCTGAACGCTACGCGCCAATCCATGTTGGCGCTCCGCTTAGATACTGTCACGGGTCAAAATTCATACCAATGAGTAGCCCCAAACAAAAAACCTGCCTACGCCAATGTATACCACATGGTATTTATTATATCATATGGCCCCCATCCATGTCCCACATGGCATCCCTCCCTATGTCCATATGCAGTCACATCCCCTCACACTCCATGACTGTTCAGCTCATATATTGTAGCAACTTTGCAAATCAATTAGCCTGTGAAAAAAAGCATTGCAACCACAAAACCTTTTGGTTCTGCTTCTTTGGGGCTCAGACGCTTCCTGTTCAGTCCATCGTGAGGCACCTCAATCGATTGAATTTTAAACCCAGTCCACTCCTGCACATAAATATGGGCATTTCTTTCCCCCTTAGACCTGATTTGTACTACGCCCCTGGTCCAAGGCCCATACTACAACCCTGGACCTTAGCCATACTATGCCCCTGGTCCATGGCCCACACTACACCCCGGTCCATGGCCCAAACTATGCCCTTGTCTATAGCCCTTATTACGCCCCTGGTCCATGGCCCGTACTGCATCCCTGGTGCCTGGCATATACTGCACCCCTATTCAATGGCACATACTGCGACCCTGGTCCATGACAACTACTATGCCTCTGGTCCATGGGCCATACTTCGCACCTAGTCCATGACCCATACTTGTCATGGCCCATACTATGCCCATGGGCCATACTTCGCACCTAGTCCATGACCCATACTTGTCATGGCCCATACTATGCCCATGGTCCATATCACGCCCTTGGTCACTGGCCCATACTACACCCCTGGTCCGTGGCCCATACGCCCATGCTACGTACCTGGTCCCTCGTCCATACTACATCCCTAGTCTATGACCCATACTACATCCATGGCCCATACTGCACGCCTAGTTAATTGCACATACTGCGCCTATAGTCCATTCCCCTGATCCATGGCCCATACCATGCTCCTGGCCCATGCTACGCCCCTGGTGCATGACACATACTAAGCCACTGGTCCATGGCCCATACTATGTCCTTGGCCAATGGCCTATGCTACACCCCTGGGCATGACCATAGTATGCCACTGGTCCACGGCCCATACTACACCCCTGGTCCATGGCCCATACTATGTCTTTGGTCCATGGCCTCTAATACACCCCTGGTCCATGGCCATAGTACGCCCCTGGTCCATGGTTCATACTACGCCCCTGATTCATGGCCCATACTACGTCCATGACCCATACTACGCTCTTGATCCTTGGCCCATGCTACACCTATGGTTCATGCCCCATACTACGCCCCTGCAGTCCGTGGTCCGTACAATTCCCATGACCGATTTTAGTTCATGGGCCATATCACGCCCCTGATCCATGGTCCATACTACGCCAGTGGCCCATACTACACTGGTCCAGTGGCATGGCTAAATATATGTATGTATAATATGTGTGTGTGAAATGTTATGTATCACAAACAACAAAATATGGAATGTTAAAACCTGAATAAATGGTAATGGGAAAAAATAAATGCATGTATTTATTCACTTCTAGTTATACCTTACCTTCCATGATATTAATATGCAATCTGGTCACATGACCTGATTGTAACGCACTTCTAACCGACCTTAGAAACGTAGTTACCAGCCAAGCTCTGACCTCCATATTACCTCTACTAGCCCTCACTCTTTTCAGTGCGTTGTTTGCTACAACATTGCTGGAACTGGTCATGTTTTTTTTCAGCTTCTACCAGGCAGGTTTTTCTGCTGCTCTATCTTATCCGGTACGCCTTTTCAAGTCTTCCTAGGTAAGACGAGGTAGCCATGGGTCCGGGATTTCTTCGGTCCGACTTACACTGCTACAGGACTTGTGTAACCTACACTTAGGATAGAGTGTTTTTGTCTCCATACGCACAAAGCGGGTTGGTAGTTCGAGAGTGTCCCACTCTCGTGGCGGGTGTTTATAGGCCTTAGAGCACCAGGTGTGCCTGTCTAGTGGACCTTTTCCCCCTGAGTTTAGGTGTTTTTACCCTCGGCCCCGCCCTTTCACGAGGAGAGCCTAGCGTTATACTATGAATTGCATTTACTATGCGTTGTATTTGCATGTTAGGATATCTTCCTAAAGAAGACGTGTACTTAGACTTTAAAGAAGCGCCATCCCCCCCCCCTTCCCCCCTTTATCTCGACTGAGTTGGGGAGTGGCGCCTATTTTTAGTAACGAAAATCCTTTGTATACCGCTGTGGTCTACGGTTCTACGATAGGGACCGGTAAGACCACGTAAAGGCGTAGCCCAAAGAGGTACGTGAGTCACAACTGATTTCACGGGTCCTTTCTGGTCCGTACGGCTCCGGTGATCGGATACATACGGCTTTACGGCCCGTGTACACGGGTTGGACGGTTGGACGGTTCCGTGGCCCACGGCTCCGGTGATTGGATACGTACGGCTCCATAGTTTTGTAAGGGGATAACGTACACCGTACAATAAACCCGGAAATACACCCACTAGCTACGAAGCTACGAGGTCAGGTGACAAGTGACAATCTTTGCAAGAAGTATAGCATCACGAGAGCTATTTTCTTCTTGGTCCCAAAGCCATTAGCTACTCAGTTCTACAGCCGTGTGAACGCAATAAGTTAGATTGTCCGCGTTGACGTTACAGTTTCGCAATTTGTTTCACCAGTATCATGGACACGGAGGACAGGTCCCCGAGTGTCGGTGCATTACGCACCCAAGATGTCCAGCAATGCATAGCATGCAAACGCTTCTTTCAATTACGCTCCGGTGTTATCCATCTCACGTGTTACGCATGCAGATTATGCTGGAAGTCCAACCCTGGTGCTCTATGCTGCGATTGGGATCAAACGGCGCGGTCGGAACACAGACTCCACCGCGACCGGCACTTTCAAAGAGCGGCCGAGAGAGTGAACAAGCAACCCTCCCCCTTCACCCGCTGCAACCGCCACTCAAGCTTAAAGTGCAGCCCCTCCAGTCCGGGAGGCGGGGCCGCCGCCCATTCTCAGCAGGGCACCCGACGACAGACCCCCACAGCTAAGTAGGCGTACCCTAATACGTACCGCAGTGGTGCCAAATGCTGTGACGGAGCCCTAACCTTCCCGTTTTCCCAGTGAGGTCTCCCGAACGAGGCAGACCCAGGAGGAGAGACAGAGATTGGGACAGTGCATACAAGGAGAGACAAAGTCGACGTCACCAGTCCTTTTCCTCATCCTCCTTTTTCTCATTCTCCTATGAACCTAGGAGGAGACGTAGGAACTGACGCAGGGGTAATCCTCTTGAGGATCCTGCTTTTCAGGACACACTCAAGAAAACACTTGAGACTTTGGTGTCCCAGGCGCTGGAGCGGAGTATAACACCTGCTGCTCTTCGCCCCCGGCAGCTGCCACTGCCGCGGCTTGGCATCTTCCTGACCCTGAGGTCTTGGAGGAGGATGCCCTCGACATTTATCCCTCGGGGGAAGCCCTCGACATTTATCCCTCGGGAGAAGATGTCGATATTTTGGACGTTTTGGATCCGGACACGGCACGGGACCACCCCCAGAACGAGGGATTCCTCCCGCCGCCCCGATTCAAGCCATCCCCAGTGCTGCATCAACGATGCAGATCGCACTGGATAAGACCCCTGTATCCTACCGGATATCTGACGAGGTCCTATTCCCGCCACCTCCATTAGTGGACCCCCTTTTACAAGGGGAGTGGGTTGCCCATCTTATGGACTTCCTTGAACGGGAAATCAAGCTGGATGCTACAGAAGCACCCTTCGTAGAGACGGGCCCGCCGTCTCAGCGTAGACTGCTCAGCTCAGCTCCGAGTGATACCTAAGCCAACGGCTATGCAATTTCCCATTGATGCCTCCCTTGTGTTAAGCATTGGGCTAGGACCCTGGACAGGGATTGGACAGCCTACAACAAAGAAGTTGATAAGGCCACACGTGTTAAGCCAACTGACTATCAGGCGCTCATAAGCACCCCCGGGATCCCTGACGGAGTGTGGCAACTCCTTCGCCAACCGGCGAGCGGCACCGCAGCGGTGTCCATCTCCGTAGCCAGGGCTAAGAAATTTCTTAGCCCTGCGGTCCAGCGGAGGGAAGATTCCCTAGGGTAATGAGCGCCTAACAGGCTGCCACACAACGTATTTTGCTTTCAAGTTTTCATCATTTTTACCTGTTTTTATCTTGTATTTCTTTTTGAATTTTGTATCATCTAGCAGTGTTTTTTGTGCTGATTTTATTGAACTACTTATTTTTACTGCAGTGTATTATATTTTTGTGATATCTTTGATTAATTTTTGGTTAATATTTCTATTTCATAACCCAATTCACGAGGATTGCTAGTGCCTTACTGCTTTTTCTATACTCAAATCAATTTCGATTACTGCATAACAATGGAACACTCACTCAATAAAACTGAACAATCTGTCACTGTCAGTGCTTATCTTGTTGCTGTCAATCAGGATTACTACAGGAGCTAGCATCCAGTTCTGTTCCTCTCATTCAACTGTATGGCGTAAATCTCTTGTTCACAAAGAATTTCAGCATTTCACTTAATCCAAATTTCTGTGTGTCTTTTCAAGCTAAAATTTTACAATGTGGTGATATAGAACTTAATCCAGGCCCAGATTATAGCAGTCTTGACAATTTACACAACTATGCTAATGCATATGCCTATCATAAACACGAACTTTTGAACATTCGTACACATTGCTTATGTAACATATCTGCTCATACCTTGATGGTTATAAAAAGTCTTGGAATCCCAGCTTAAATAAGGGGCACTTGCGGTGGTACCAGAAAACTGAAGAATATAATTTTAATATCTGACCAGAGTCCTATTGATGTTATTATACGTCTAAAAGTAGATGCTATCAAATCAAAGCGTGCTGCGAGTCAAGAAAATCTACATGTAATATCAATACAACCTGATACCATTCCTACCAACTTAGGCCTACACATTGCTCACATCAAGTCATGTTCATTGAGAAATAAAATATCATCTGTTATGGATTATATAATTGTTAACAATATCGATATTTGTGCTGTTACTGAAAGTTGGATGACAGTTGATGATGATGCTAAAAGAGCTGAACTAAAATCTGCAGGATACAATTCCATTAATGTTCCTCGGAAGTCCATCAGAAGAGGCGGGAGAACAGCTCTCATCTTACTGTGAGATTGACTTTATCAGGAGAATGTAACGCTTTTGAATCTTTAATATGGGATTTAAAGTCAGACAATCATAGATTTAAACTACTAATTGTTTACCGCCCACCTTATTCAACAAATCACCCAGTTTCTTTTAATGTATTTCTTGATGAGCTTAGTGATGTACTTGAACAGTTCCTTGATACAAATGAGCCTGTTTTAATTACAGGGGATTTTAACATTCATTTTGAAGATCAAGATCAAGTGAAATTTTGTACCCTACTCCAAAGTATGTGCCTTGAACAACATGTTGTCACTCCTACTCATATCAGTGGTCACACTTTAGACTTATTTAAAGCACGCTCAAATATTAAACTCCAGTTATCATTCCGTACATCAGATCATTGTTTCATTTCAACTTTCCTAAGACTCCCTAATCCAAAACTTGATGAAAATACAATTGTTTACAGAAAATTCAAAACCATATCCCCTCCAACATTTCAATTTTAATTGGATTTGTCTAAAATCTTTGCTTCAATGTCTAAAATTGAGGATGTTGAAGGGGATGCCTGCATGTATGACTCATGTATAAGACAAGTAATTGACAATCATGCACCTTAACATGTAAAGACATTGGTAACTCGTCCAAAAATACCGTGGTACAATGATCAGATCAAGGATCTAAAAATAGAGAAACGCAAAGCGGAAAAGATATGGCGCTATTCAAAATCTAATGTTAGCTGGATTACTTACAAAGAAAAGCGTGACTTCTACACAACCGAGTTGAATAATGCCAGATATCAATTATACTCTAATGCTATTGCTGAAACAAATGGTGATCAAAAGAAACTTTTTAGAATCATGGATACTCTTCTTGATCGAAAGCCCATTACCCGACTACCTTCTCACAATTATGCTTCCCATCTTGCCTCAGAATTTGGCAAGTTCTTTGTTGCAAAAATTTCCAAGATTAGACATGAGCTCGATAGGGAGGTTGTGATCACACCCTTTGAGTCCTGGAGAAATGTTCCCGTATAGACTTTATTACAGCTCTTGACAGAGGAGGATGTACAAAATTTGATACTAAAAGCAAAATTAACTCAGTGCATCCTCGACCCACTACCCACTTGGTTATTAAAGGAGAATATCAATGTTTTCCTTCCAACTCTTACTAAACTGGTTAATCTTTCTTAGCAACAAGTTAAATTCCCTAAGCAATGGAAAGAAGCCGTAGTAAAGCCATTACTAAAAAAACAAGAGCTTGATGTAACATATGATAACTATCAACCAGTCAGCCAGTAAGCAACCTTAGTTTCTTGTCTAAAATAGTTGAGCGTGCTCATGTTGAACAAATGATTAAGCATAGTCAGCAGCATGACCTATCACCTTCCTGTCAATCAGGGTTTCGCCCATTCCATAGCACAGAAACTGCTTTAGCTAAATTTCAGTCAGACATACTGCTGCAACTAGACAAACAAAAATGTGTCATTTAGTACTCCTTGACCTAAGTGCGGCATTCCACACAATTGATCATGGTATGCTTCTCAAAACTTTAAATAAGCGTTTTGGCATTGATGGAACCATCTTAGATAGGTTTGAATCCTATTTAGTTCAAAGGAAACAAAAAATCCTTATCAGCAATGCTGAATAAAGGGCATTTGGTGTGCCTCAGGGCTCTTGTTGTAGACCCCTCTTATACACATGGTATGCATCTTCTCTTTGTGATGCTTTGATAGCCGTTTCTCCCAGTATGTATCGTTATGCTGATGACCACAGCTTATACATGCCGTTCAATGCTAATGATCCATCAAATGTGATCTCAGTTATAGCTGAAATTGAAGGTTGTTTGAAAATAGTGAAAGATTGGATGAATTACAACAAAGTAAAATTGAACGATTCAAAAAGTGAAGTCATTATTTTTGGATCCAATTACCAACTTATTAAATTAAATATTGGCAGTATTGCTATTGGTAACGACAGTGTGAAATTATCTTCCACTGTCAAATATCTGGGCGCTTGGGTAGATCAAGGTATGACAATGGCTGACCATGCTAATCACAACTGCAAAACTGCATTTTACCATTTGTTTAACATCAAAAGGTGCATGAAGTTTCTGGACAGAAGCTCTGCAATATCACTTGTAAATGTACTTGCGCATATATTGTTGCAATGTCCTCCTTGCAGGGGTGCCAGGTGTTACAGTGAAAAAGTTGCAGCGTGTTCAGAATTATGCTGCAAGGCTCGTCACAAGAAGCAACCGTTTCACTTCATCACTTTATCTACTGCAAAATCTTCATTGGCTACCTGTCTCATATAGAATTAAATTTTAATTTCAATACTCATTTTTAAATCCCTTTATAACATGGCCGCGTCATATCTGACCGAAGTGTTTCATTTTAAACAAACTAGTTACCGCCTTTGCTCCCAAAACCACCTCATCCTATATGTTCCAAAAAGTAAACTGGCGATCGCTCTCTGCAAATATTTGGCCCAAAACTTTGGAATGACTTACTTCTTTCAATCAAATCTGCTCAATCCCTTAAACAATTCCACACCTTACTTAAGACTCACTTATCTAATTGTGCTTTCAAGTCCTCTTCGTAGTTTTGTTGTTCTTTGTTTTCTTTATATTTCATGCTTATCTTATTCACACATTTGTATTTATTTTCTTTATATGCATATTTTGTAAGGCGCATTAAAATAAGCCTTTATTTAGATAATGCGCCATATAAGTGTAATAAACTTAAACTTAAACAGCTGTCGACCGGGCCGTACGACGGGATTTTAAATACCAGGCCCTTGCCGTATTATTATCATTATTATTATACCGAATATTATAGTGCTAAAATTCATGAAAAAACATGCTCATAAGCACTGTACATAAACTATAATATAAATTGATATATTTAGAAGTTATAGTCCATATGCTAGCCCAAATATATATGTTTTTAATAAAGATTTAAAGTGTTCAAATCTGAACAGTCTCGGACATCACTTGGAAGATTGTTCCAGAGTGCTGATGCTATTGTTCTGAAAAGATGTGTGAACATAACTGACAGTTTTTGTTCGCGGTACCACGAGACTTGAAGATTTATATGACATAAGTGCACGCGCTGGAGTATACAGTTTAAACATATTTGTCATATAACAAGGTGATAAGCCACATAGCGCCCGGAAAGTGTGCACGGTGACCTATGGTAACCCACGGGAAGCCAGTGGAGCTCCTTTATCACAGGCGTAATGTGCTCTGATCTTCTTGTGCGAGTGATTACTCGGGCCGCTGTGTTCTGAACACGCTGCAGTTTACCAGTTAAAGAGTCTGTTACACCACACAGTAGCGCACTACAGTAGTCAAGTCGCGAAGTAATCAAACTGCGCGCTAAAGATTTGTTGGCTTCTGTATTCGGCAATGGGCGTATCCGTCCGAAGTTCCTGATGTGCGCATAGCAAGACCGGCTGACTTGGTTGACAAGCTTTTTCATGGACATAGCACTGTCAAATACAACACCAAGGTTCCTCACAGACGTAGTTGGTGTTATTCTGTCACTTCCAAAATTAACAGCCACATCCAATTTATACCGGCTCCACTTTGTGCTAAACAACATCGCCTCTGTCTTATCACAGTTCAACTTTAACTTCTTATTTACCATCCATTGCTCTATATCACACAAACATGCCTCTAATCTGCGAATGTTGCTATTCTGGTCTGCAATGTTTTTGGGGGCTGAAAGACAAATATACCTGCGTATCATCAGCGTACATGTGATAAGCCAGCTTACGCTTACTGATAAGGCTTCCCAGTGGCTTTGTGTACATATTGTAAAACTTGGTGCCTAAAACAGACCCTTGGGGTACGCCAAAGTCCAAAACAGTTGGCCTAGAGGCATGACCATTGATAATAACAGTCCGATGCCGATCACTGAGATATGATGATATCCACTTCAAGGCCGTTCCTTTGATACCATACATGTTTTCAAAACGTTGAAGTAGTACCTGGTGATCTATTGTATCGAACGCTGCTGACAAGTCCAACAACACCAGCAGCGTTACATTACCCCTATCTAACTCAGACTGTATATCAGCCTGTACTTTCAAAAGTGCTGTTTCGGTTGCACTTAACTTTGTGTATGCACTCTGGAAAGGCTCGCACAAATCATTGTCCTTTAGATAGGCATCAAACCTACTTGCTGCCACCTTTTCCACTACTTTTGATAGGAAGCTCAGATTGGACACAGGGCGGTACTTCTTAAAATTGTCCTGGTCGAGCCCCTCCTTCTTTAACAGAGGTATAATGTGTGCGGATTGCAGTACTGGCGGTACTTCACCATACATGAGAGAGAGGTTAACTATATTTGTGATAGCAGGAAATAAACGTTCCAAACACACCTTCAGCAGCCAAGTTGGTAGCGGATCTAAGGCACAGGATTTACTAGGTGATGCCTTGATGATCTTCCTAACCTCATCCTGTGATGTTGGTACCAGTTCCAGCAACCTAGCAGTAGTCTGCTCTTCTTCAGAAGGGTCCGGTAGTGGTAGGTAGGTATATCCAGTTACCATATCACAACGGATCTTAACAATTTTCTCCTTAAAGTACTTTCCAAATTGATCTGCCAGCTCTGTTTCACTAGTATGCTGAGGAACGGCTTAACAGGCTACCTCTCCAAGTAAATGTTTGGTGATTTTGTGTATGTCCTTCTAACTTCTACCACACATGGATATTTTATCCAAGTAATATTCCTTACGTACTCTTAGAAGTAGTTTGTTGTAAGCAGAGCACTGAGACCTGTATATTTGGCGGTCGACTTGTAACCTGGATCTCAACCACTGTCGCTCTAGCTTTCTGCGTTTCCGTTTAGTATCACGTAGGTCTTCGTTATAACAGGGTGCGTTAGGCCGTATCGTGATTGTTTTGTGTATTAAAGGGGCATGAATATCTATCAAATTACTAATGTCTTTATTGAGTTCTCACGCAATCTGCTACAGAACTATGGCTGGATTGCAAAGTGGATGGTGCCAGGATGTCCTTACTGAAATCTTCTGTAATTATGCTGCGAAATTTCCTGTATGAAACATCTCGCTGAATGTGACTAGGTTTAGTGAAGGATGAGTCAATATGCACAGCGTAATGATCACCGGAAAAATTGCCATCCTTATTACACAAACATGGATCTTTGATGCAGAGTCTTTCGACAATATGGCTGGTATTCATAGTGATAACAACATTTAGAGTGTGACCTTTGTTGTGGGTTTCAACTTTTACATGTTGCTTCATGCCAAGAGAGCCAGAATATCAGAAAAGCGCTTACTGTCTGTGTCATCAGTCACATCCAAATGGAAATTTAAATCGCCGAGAAGAAGAGTCTCTGACTGTGATGTGGCATGGCGTTCTAGATAGAGAGGTTATTCTTCGAAAAATACACTGTTTTTAAGACCATTTTTCTTTGGATGTGGCGGGCGATACACAACGGAGGGCTGCATGAAAATTCCTGGTATTTCCATTTTGCAGTCCATGTACCCAAAGTGAGTGACTTCCTGGCTTTTGTTGCAGGAATCTAACACCCTTATTGGTAAATTTGCCTTGTGTACCACAGCCACATCTCCACCCTGTTGTTTGCTATTGCGAGGAGTGTGCTTTATTTCATAGCCTACTGGCAATAGTTCATTTAGACATTGCTTATCAGTAGTGGCTCCAAGCCAGGTTTCCGTTATAACAAACACATCAAGATCATTAGAGGTGATATAATCTGAAAAAGACACTGTTTTTAAGACCATTTTTCTTTGAAAGTGGCGGGCGATACACAACGGAGAGCTGCATAAAAATTCCTGGTATTTCCATTTTGCAGTCCATGTACCCAAAGTGAGTGACTTCCTGGCTTTTGTTGCAGGAATCTAACACCCTTATTGGTAAATTTGCCTTGTGTACCACAGCCACACCTCCACCCTGTTGTTTGCTATTGCGAGGAGTGTGCTTTATTTCATAGCCTACTGGCAATAGTTCATTTAGACATTGCTTATTAGTAGTGGTTCCAAGTCAGGTTTCCGTTATAGCCAACACATCAAGATCATTAGAGGTGATATAATCTGATAAAGACACTGTTTTGTTTTTAACTTATCTGACTTCAAGACAGCACATATTAAGATGTGTAGTGTTAGGTTTGGGGGTAATCCCCACAGGTTTGTTTACAGTCAACTTTATAATGTTATTCCAATTAAGAGCTGGTACAGCTGATAGAGGCTGCAGTGTGCGCTCAGTGATGCGTGTGGAAATAAAGGACACAAAAGGCCTCTCATGAGGAGAAGTTAATCCACACTTTAATCTTTTCCCAGCTTTTGTTCCCCTCCCGATTTTTTTTCTATTGTAGTCCAATGTGTTGTACACTGTACCATGCTTCATTGCACACAGCTTTCCTTGTGCACCATCCCAAACTTAACATAAGTCCTCTACTTAAAGCCATTCGAAAAGTAGTGGAACTGGTCAAATTAAACAATCCACAGTAAAATTATACAAGTTTAAAGTTTAGTTTTGTACAGATATGTGAGTATCCTTCCTAAAAACAGAACAAAAGCGACCAGTTACATATACCGGACAAGCACACAAAAGTTATAGAAAGAAGCTCCTGTATAAGGATCACAATAGAGGAGAAAACAGCAGACTGAAACTGGAGCTAGCCACATACAGCGCTTCAACAGATGTGGGTGACAGAGGGCTTAGACTCGCTCTTGCGTAGGCATCTACCAGACGACGTGCTTACAAAGACCCTGCCTCTGTTAACCGGACTCTCGGATTTGCTCGACGCAACAGTCGACCAACTCACCCGAGTCTCCACAAAGGTAGTCCGGAAGAGGCGCAAGAATGGTCTCCCTCTCCTTGGACTCTCTGACGCCACTCAGGCGGACCTTCTGCGGTTGCCAACAGAAGGCCCGGACCTGTTTGCAGGTCACTTCCGAGATGTTCTGTCGCGCCAAGCTGGCCACCAGGACGATCTGCGGAAGACTCAGAAGGTGTTAGCGAAGACGAAGTCTTTTTCTTCTCTTCCCACACGTCGCCGTCCTTCAGCCCCCGTACGGAGCTGAGGTGCGTTTAACCAGCGACGGTTCCGGCGTCGCCGTCACGCAGTCACGGGGCACTATACAGCTCCTTTCTCTCGCCAGGAGTCCATTTCGTGGACCAGCAGAGTGAACGTGGCAGGGACCGGTCAACGCTCTTCCCCTCTGCACGCAGAGTGAATACCTCCTATGCCCTATGGAGGGGGCAAGGGATGGCGTTTTGACCCCCCCCCCCCCTCCTTCCCGTTAAACGAGGTTCCAGTCGGGGGGTGTCGGGGGAAATTTTCAGAGGCATTGGAGAGAGTCAACACAGACAAGTGGGTGCTATAAACCATTCGGCAGGGTTACCGTCAAGAGTTACGACTTCCCCGCCCCAGGGGAGAGAGGGGGGGACTTTCGACCCAACCCCACGCCTCATCTGAGCGACCACGCACAGTTGTTGAGGACAGAAATTGGGGAATTGCTGGCGAAGAATGCCATCACCCTCATTCCGAACCCTCCCAGGAACTTCGTAATGTTTACGTTTTACCTGACCCCTAAGAAGGGGAACAAGTGGCGTCCGATAATCAATCTGAGATCACTCAACAGCTTCATCCGACCGTTGAAGTTCAAGATGGAGACTCCTCACTCCATCCTTTCTCAGTTGACGAGGAGCGTGTGGGACACCTCCGTCGACCTCGCGGACGCATATCTCCATGTGCCGATGTTCGAGGAATACAGGCGTTTCCTGTCGTTCCAATTCGAGGGAGTTACGTACACGTTAAGGGCGTTACCCTTCGGGCTATCGACTGCCCACAGGGTCTTCATCTGGATAACGAGAGTTCTAGCGGCCTTTCTACGAAGACAAGGCATCATAATATCTATGTACCTAGACGGCTGGCTGATCGTTGCAGTAGACGCAGTCACCGTAGCGAAACACACGAACGTGGTCATAAGTGTGGCACAGGACTTAGGGTGGGTGATCAACCTCGCCAAGTATAGCATAGTTCCGTCTCAGACTCCCACGTTTCTGGGAGCAGTCCTGAATTTTACTCAAGGTCGTATACGACCGACGGAGGAGCGGATCCTATCCGTGAGGGCGGGAGCCGACGTCCTTCTTTCATTACCGGCATCGCCGACGAGAGCTCGGCTGGTATTCTTGGGGTATCTAGCCAGCCTAGTAGATTTAGTCCCCATGTGCAGGCTTTACATGCGGGATCTACAATTTCATCTACTAAATCATTTCATACCTTCCAGGAGAGACCTTAGTGTCCTCGCCCCCCGTACGCAGACGGTGGTCCCCCACATTTGGTGGTATTGCGTCCACTTTCACCTGTCACAGGGAGCGATTTTTCCACCCGTCAGACCTTTGGTGTCAGTGATGACCGATGCGTCTTTGACGGGTGGGGCGCGCATTTGGCGTGGTCCCAAGTCGCGGGATTTTGGGCGGACACTTGGTGCGAACAGCACATCAATCTGTTGGAACTAGAGGTAGTACGCCGGGATCTTGTTCATGTCCTACCACGGGTACGGAATAAGACTGATCTCACACGCACTGACAACACCACGGTAATGGCGTTTATCAACAGACAGGGAGGCACGAGATCCATGTCCTTTCTGTTTTGATGCATGACGAAGAAGGTCACACTCCAGGCGGTCCACCTACCAGGCAAGGAGAACACGATCGCGGATATGTTATCCCGCCTCCAAGGAGCCTCCACAGAATGGGCCCTCCTCCCGCGGGTGGCCGAGGCGATTTGGTTGATCTCGGTCTCCCGAACGTAGATCTGTTCGCTCTCACAGCCGACTCGAGAGTCTGGGAAGTCGACGCGTTCACAATCAGGTGGACCCACTTTGTAGGCTACGCCTTCCCACCGTTCGCTCTGGTATCTAGAGTACTGAGCAAGGTGATGTACGATCAGTATTTCATGTTTCTTCTCTTAGCTCCCAATTGGCATGGCCAACTGTGGTTCCCTCAGCTGCTCAATCTTGTCGCAAGTTTCCCGTACAAGCTTCCGGTCAGGGATGAGTAAGTCTCAATACCGGGCTCTGGCAAACTGCACCACAATCCAAGAGCACTCCATTTGACTGTGTGGCCTCTATCCGCGAATCCCTTGTGTCGTCGTGTGCAGCCTGTAGCCGGAGATCTTCTACTTTGGGGATGTATGCTTCCAGACTCGGAATGTTCCGTGACTGGTGCCGGGATAGATCGGTTTCTCCGCATACGGTGCCTCTTGGTGACGTAGCAGATTTTTTGTTAGTCCAGTTTAATCTAAATAAATCCATCAATACATTCAAGGGGTTCAGGACAGCCATAGCAGCTATCCACCGGGGCTTTCTAGTAGCTCGACCGTCACCAACGCGCAGCCTCTGGAAAGATTGATTAAAGGAATGTTTTTACAAAGACCTTCAGTTCGGAACCTCGCTTCCTCTTGGAATATGCAGGTGGTTCTCGGTGCATTGGCACGGGTTCCGTTTGAGCCTTTGCCAGAATGTCCCTCAAGAAACTGACAATCTAAACGGTATGTTTACTCTCCGCAGCCTCGGCTCAAGGTAGAGGCGCCATTCACGCTTTCACTCAAAGAGGGTCATATTTGCTTTGAATTGGGGGACGTTCGTCTGCCCGACCCGGCCTTCTTAGCCAGGAGTCAGACGTTGTGAGTTTTTACTGGAACATATTTTCTTTCCGTCACTCGCTGCCGTTTTCTGACACAACAGAGGACAAGGTCTGGTGTCCCGTTCGGCGTCTCAAACACTATATCAAACGTACGCAATCTTTTCGGAACGACGTCACCGCTTTATTCGTGTCCTTATAAAGCCGCATCGCACCGTCTCGCGTGATACGATTTCACGTTGGATTGTTCAGGCGATTACGTACAATAAGTCTGCGTTATTCCCGGAACGTTCGATTAAGGCACATCAGGCACGAGGCATAGCTGCATCAATTGCGCTTTTTGATGGGGTTCCCCCTAACGAGATTCTTTGTGTTGCGGTATGGAAAACACCAGCCACATTCGTCTCAGCATATCTGAAGAATATACCGGCCTATCAAGGCGGAGTTGCAAGA
>JAIGNY010000421.1:0-5000 GCA_020152595.1 Chiridota heheva | reverse complement strand
CATATACTTTGCCAGCGAAATCCGACAGATATTCACCAAGAGATTCATCTAGCTAGATTTGATTTTCCAGTTCTCCACTGACATTAGGCATATAAAGGCAAAGAGAATGTAGTCGCAGATTCCTTTGTCTCTAATGTTCAAGCAATTTCAGTCTGTGTAGTTGTAGATTTGATAACATAGCCTCCAAACAAAAGGATGATAAAGAGCTATTAAGCCTACATAAATTCATAATCATTAAAGCTTGAAGATATGCCTTTACATTTGCAGATGGAACTGTAATTTGTGATGTTTCACTGATCATGCAAGACAAATAGTGCCAAAGGAGTTTAGACGATAAGTCTTTGCTATTACATTCACTTTCTCATCCTGTTTCATATGCTACTCTGCACCTTATTCTACAACGTTTTTGTTTGGCCAGGTATCAAGAAGGACGTCAAATTGTGGGGTCAAAACTTGTTAAGCGTGTCAAGGACGAAGTTTTATCGCCACAATGTGGCACCGTTACAAATCTTGTGCCACCAGCCTCGTTTTGAGAATATTTTGTTTTGGACATTGTAGGTCAGTTACCTGCTTTGGATGGTGTTACATACATTTTAACTATCGTTGATTGCTTTACAAGATGACCGGAAGCTATTCTTATTTCAAATGTACTTGCGGAAACATTCGCGAAAGCTTTTGTTTAGCATTGGATTTCTATGTTTGGTGTACCTGTTACCATAAGTATATATAGAGGGGCCCAGTTTGAATCCAAATTGTATCTGAACCTTAACAAGCTACTTGGTTCTACACGCATCAGAACTACATCTTATAATCCTCACGCTAACAGTTTTCGTAGAGTTTCCATCGGCAGATGAAAACTGCTATCCAAAGCTTATGCAGGTAATATGCATTGGACAGAAGTGTTACCATTAGTTCTTCTAGGCATTCGCTCCGCAGTTAAGTGTGATTCTTAGTCTTCATCCGCTGAAATGGTTTTCGGAACTCTTTAGTCTTACCAGGTCAGCTCGTGGTTCCAAAACATTATACTGCATTAGATCCATCTCAGTACGTTGATCGTCTCAAAGATATCATGTGCAAAGCTAGTCTTTCAGACAAAACAGTCAGCAGGGCTAGTTATTTACCAAGGATCTGCAGTCTTGCACACACATTTGGCTACGCACCGACGCAAAAAGGCGCAAACCCTTTGCAACCACGTTATCACGGCCCATAAGGTCATCAAGCGGGGGAGATAAAGTTTTCAATTTTGATTTGCAAGGTCGAAAGGAGACAGTTTCAATTGACAGAAGCAACCCTGCTTACCTCGCGATACTCCAGATTCTACACTAAGTATCTCCTCCGTTGCCACTTGTTTTGCCCACTCCATCATAGTGATATTATCTCCAACTTCTCCGATCAAGCCAGCAGCGCCGGTAGGACCACACTTCCAGGCCGCCAGATCCATTGGCCTAAACGACTGTTGAGCAGGGTGACGTAAAATTTTGTTCTGATAGTTTAGCGTACCGATTATTTCTAATAATCTAGAAGGGAGCTATGTAGCAGTTTGCTGTAGCATACAGCAACATGCATTCTTCTGCAAGTATATACGTTGTGCAACTACCACCTCTCTTTTTGTATAAAGAAATATTTAATCACATAAATAAACTGTTTTATAAAAAGAAAGCTTTTTCTTAAGCTGATTTTTAGTCAGCAGGACCTTGTGCAACGTATATGTAACTTTTCTTTTGACGTACATGTGTACCAAATTATCAAAGACAAGTTTGTGCGTGGGATGAATATATATATATATATATATATATATATTCATATATATATATATATATATATATATATATATATATATATATATATATATATATATATATATATTAAGATATATATATATATATATATATATATATATATATATATATATATATATACATATATATGTATGTATATATATATATATGGTATATATATATATATATATATATATATATATATACATATATATATATATATATATATATATATATATATATATATATATACATATATATATATATATATATATATATATATATATATATATATATATATATATATGTATATATATTTATATATATATATATATATATATATATATATATATATATATAAATATATATATATATATATATATATATATATATATATATATATATATATATATATATATATATATATATATATATATATATATATATATATATATATATATATATATATATATATATATATATATATATATATATATATATATATATATATATATATGAATATATATATATATATATATATATATATATACTTCGATCTTTCCCGGACTCTTACGCTTCAAGTACTGCTTCTGTTTTAGTTATTCACTGTCATTAACGCGCTTATGCCATTTTGCCATGAACCCATCGTTTGGCACTGCCAGTAACATTTCTTTAGAAAGCCCTGAAACTTTAAACTTTGAAGAAAAACAAAACAAAGAGAGATCATTGATCATAGCCGACATTCTTTTACAAGCCAAAAAAGGAAGTTAAAATTTCTATAGATGACTCTTCCCCCTCTCTTCCGTATCCTTCCTCCCTTTCGTAATGTTTGGCAGAAAGATACAAAGTTAACGATATTTGTTTGTTTTTTATTTAGTTTGTTTAATTGATGCTTGCATTGGAAATGTAATTAGTTCTATGCTACATCGACTCCCATAAACTTCTGAAGTTCGAAACAAGTTATACCTAGGCTTACTCAAGAAATGGCTGGATTCACAAGGGAAGATACTTGCAGTTTAAAAGGAAAAGTTGCGATTATAACAGGTGACGTTAAAGAATAAGGTTAGATGTAGAACTTGCTAGGAAAACTTTCAACGTATTTTGTAGGCAGTGATCTATGTGTGATGTGGGGTAGTACTATAGTAGTTTCGCGAATAGGGTACTGTATTACTGACGCTAACGGTCCCATTACACTAACATAGTAGGGCCCTACCACTAGTACCATAACTTTCCCTTAATAGTGCTTGAAAAATCACCTGGTATTACGTTATGAGTAATATGACTGAACACCATCGTGGAAATTAAATATAAAGCAGACTGCATGGCAGCGTTCGACAAATCACCCAAAAAATTCACTTGCTCGTCCGGCAGACAACATTTTGAGAAGCCTGGTAACCCCTATTGAACAAAACTGTCACGGAGGAAAATGGTTTTGAACCCATTGGATGCCACCCTTCTCCCTTTTTGACGTTTTTAAGTCTCATTGACTTAGCGTGCACATAATTATTGCCTTACGGATACAGCTAATTAGAGGTAGCAAAACGGCTGACTGAGTCTACTTGAATAAATCCGATCCTGAATTTTTTGACATTTTTGAAAAGCCTTGAACAAAACCGTCACGTAGGAAAATGGTTGTGAACCCATTGGATGCCACCCCTGTCCCTTTTTGACGTTTTTAAGTCTCATTGACTTAGTGTGCACATAATTATTGCCTTACGGATACAGCTAATTACAGGTAGCTAATTACAATAAACATATATTTTCGCATATCAAACGCAAGGTCTACTAGTCCTTTGTCTCCCGAGCACATAACATTTTCGAAAAATGTGTTGTTATAAGGCGTGATTCAAACAAATTGCGCCCCACTTTACGTAAATCATTTCGAAAATCTCAGATTTTGTTCCTCTGCAAAAACGGCTGATTGAGTCTATTTGAATATATCCGATCCCAATTTTTTTGACATTTTTGAGAAGCCTGGTAACCTCCCTATTGAACAAAACTGTCACGGAGGAAAATGGTTTTGAACCCATTGGATGCCACCCTTCTCCCTTTTTGACGTTTTTAAGTCTCATTGACTTAGCGTGCACATAATTATTGCCTTACGGATACAGCTAATTAGAGGTAGCAAAACGGCTGACTGAGTCTACTTGAATAAATCCGATCCTGAATTTTTTGACATTTTTGAAAAGCCTTGAACAAAACCGTCACGTAGGAAAATGGTTGTGAACCCATTGGATGCCACCCCTCTCCTTTTTGACGTTTTTAAGTCTCATTGACTTAGTGTGCACATAATTATTGCCTTACGGATACAGCTAATTACAGGTAGCTAATTACAATAAACATACATTTTCGCATATCAAACGAAAGGTCTACTAGTCCTCTGTCTCCCGAGCACATACAATTTTCGAAAAATGTGTTGTTATAAGGCGTGATTCAACCAAATTGCGCCCCACTTTACGTAAATCATTTTGAAAATCTCAGATTTTGTTCCTCTGCAAAAACGGCTGATTGAGTCTATTTGAATATATCCGATCCCAAATTTTTTGACATTTTTGAGAAGCCTGGTAACCCCCCTATTGAACAAAATTGTCACGGAGGAAAATGGTTTTGAACCCATTGGATGCCACCCTTCTCCCTTTTTGACGTTTTTAAGTCTCATTGACTTAGCGTGCACATAATTATTGCCTTACGGATACAGCTAATTAGAGGTAGCAAAACGGCTGACTGAGTCTACTTGAATAAATCCGATCCTGAATTTTTTGACATTTTTGAAAAGCCTGGTCACCCCCCTATTGAACAAAACCGTCACGTAGCAAAATGGTTGTGAACCCATTGGATGCCACCCCTCTCCCTTTTTGACGTTTTTAAGTCTCATTGACTTAGTGTGCACATAATTATTGCCTTACGGATACAGCTAATTACAGGTAGCTAATTACAATAAACATACATTTTCGCATATCAAACGAAAGGTCTACTAGTCCTCTGTCTCCCGAGCACATACAATTTTTCGAAAAATGTGTTGTTATAAGGCGTGATTCAACCAAATTGCGCCCCACTTTACGTAAATCATTTCGAAAATCTCAGATTTTGTTCCTCTGCAAAAACGGCTGATTGAGTCTATTTGTATATATCCGATCCCAAATTTTTTGACATTTTTGAGAAGCCTGGTAACCCTCTATTGAACAAAATTGTCACGGGAGGAAAATGGTTTTGAACCCATTG
>JAIGNY010000420.1:20000-71140 GCA_020152595.1 Chiridota heheva | reverse complement strand
GTTTCTACAATTTAAAAATTATTCTTGAATTTGCATCTCTATTGGAGATTTGTTTGTTTAATTATTGAGATGTTGTAATACATGCATCTTACAAGAAGATGCTTTGTCCATCTGCTCATATACCTTACACTCCAAATACATTGTTACAGAAAAAAATGCTACATAGTAATTTAAATTCATCAAAAGAATGTCTGAATATCGCTTTCGTGCACCATTTTGCAAACGAATATTTGACGTACAGCTGCTTTCACCGATCCAGGTGTTTCAGCAAAGGATATTGGGACATATATTAAAGTGACACTAAAACACACTTCTTATTTTTTTAAATCAAATTATCAAATGTTTTAAAGTATCAGAAGATCAATCCGAAAATAAAATTAAGTATAAATTTCGAATATCAATGAAGAGGAATTTTTGCTCTAAACATTTGACTAACTCCGAAATTCCACAACTCAACATCACACCACATGCCATTTTGAAAACAATGATATATTGATCCCTTACTTTTGGCTTGACGAATATTTCTATGGAATATTGATCATAAAATGACAGTTAATACATGTGTTAATGATATACAGCCTATTGCAGATTGTCCTGCTTCTTGCTATACTTGATTGAGCGTAACTATGAGAAATTTCAAGTTCATTGTTTTTATTATTAAACAGTACTTTAGCTCAATTTCTCCTTAACGGAATGAGATGTTTAAAGTAGCCTCTTCCTACCATATTGTTGCTTTTAAAGTCCTTTCTTATATAAAATGATTGACCACAAAACTAATCCTTTAATTTTGATGTTATAAATTCCTTAGACCAGTGATTGGTAAAGTTAATAATCTAATTTACCGAAAATTGCTTTTGTACCGACCACTTGAGACATTGCCTTGATGCATTTCTAATTAGCAGTAATAGAATACTAATTAACAGTAATAGAATGCTAATTAACACTTACCTTGTGTGAAAGTATACTGTTTTAATTCTTGCTATTCATGTTTTACTTTGCATTGAAAAAGGGGTGAATCTTTGGAATTCTATTGTTTCATTCTTTATCTGTTTATCAAACGACTGCAACGAATCTATACACATCATGATTGCATCTCTAGATAATCATATACATTGCAAGACATAATTTAAGATGTGTCGTCATATCATGAGGGCTGCAATGAGCCTGGCTGGCATCCACCTAAAGTTGTCAAAGAAACCATCAAAATTGACCGGGGAAAACACAGCAGCAAAATATCATCTTTAGAGCTTATCATATGCTTCAACAGTGATAACAGACACTACTGGCGTGAAGTCAAATCTGTCACATTTACAAATACGATACTGTGAATTTAGGTGTCAGAAAACTCATTTTCATCCACCTGTTAGACCCTACTCGGACACTGTCATCTTCCATCTGTTTCTGAAATTATCCTAAAGAGGAACTACTTGATCAGAGGAACAAGTTGTAATAGTGTTATACTTCCTGTAAACCATTACCATGAAGAGACAAAGTTCTCAATTTTATTTTACCAAATTGCATATGCCGCGAATTATAAACTATTAAACCCAATTTAGGAAATACATCCAAATATACATCTAAGTTTCAGGGTTAAATTTGTCTAATCATATTTACATTATTACATCAGTTTTTTTTTTAGAATGTCTACAAACCAGCATTAGAAAATTCCAATTCTTCCAATAAATTGTTCTCAGCAATTTGCAAACATAAACAGTACTTTGAATTTAAGGTTGAAATGAATATATAATTCATTAATTTTCAAGGTTATCTGGTTGATAAAAAGCGATAATTCAATGCTGCCATTTATTATAGCATTAATGAATAATGATGTAAGTCGTTAATGGAAGATAATTCCATGAAAATGCATTTTCATCTAGATCTTTCGATCATTTCTCTTATTTCATTACATTGGCTGAGCAAGTACATTGCCGAATTTCTTCTTTTTAAACTTTATTGAAGTTTATTAGATATATTTTTATATAACGAGTTTTAGTACGATATTTCCACTTTTCAATTGCTTAATATTTGAAATTAGGAAAAAGTTCAACTTGACAATGAAGACATAATATCAATAACATTTAGTGGATTAGTTTACCAACAATTAAGCAAAGAATCAATATAATGTAGCTGCAGAAATATTACAATTTTTATTTATTGGCTATGTGTAGAGTGTATTGCTGCCTTGAGAAGCGGCATGTCATAAGTATTTGACATCTTTGATGAGTAGAGATGTATTGCTGCCTTGAGAAGCGGCATATCATAAGTATTTGACATCTTTAATGGTAGAGATGTATTGCTGCCTTGAGAAGCGGCAGGTCATAAGTATTTGACATCTTTAATGAGTAGAGATGTATTGCTGCCTTGAGAAGCGGCATGTCATAAGTATTTGACATCTTTAATGAATAGAGATGTATTGCTGCCTTGAGAGGCGGCATATCATAAGTATTTAACATCTTTAATGAGTAGAGATGTATTGCTGCCCTAAGAAGCGGCATGTCATAAGTATTTGACATCTTTAATGAGTAGAGATGTATTGCTGCCTTGAGAAGCGGCATATCATAAGTATTTGACATCTTTGATGAGTAGAGATGTATTGCTGCCTTGAGAAGCGGCATGTCATAAGTATTTGACATCTTTAATGAGTAGAGATGTATTGCTGCCTTGAGAAGCGGCATGTCATAAGTATTTGACATCTTTAATGAGTAGAGATGTATTGCTGCCTTGAGAAGCGGCATATCATAAGTATTTAACATCTTTAATGAGTAGAGATGTATTGCTGCCTTGAGAAGCGGCATGTCATAAGTATTTGACATCTTTAATGAGTAGAGATGTATTGCTGCCTTGAGGAGCGGCATATCATAAGTATTTGACATCTTTGATGAGTAGGGATGTATTGCTGCCTTGAGAAGCGGCATGTCATAAGTATTTGACATCTTTAATGAGTAGAGATGTATTGCTGCCTTGAGAAGCGGCATGTCATAAGTATTTAACATCTTTAATGCGTAGAGATGTATTGCTGCCTTGAGAAGCGGCATGTCATAAGTATTTGACATCTTTAATGAGTAGAGATGTATTGCTGCCTTGAGAAGCGGCAGGTCATAAGTATATGACATCTTTGATGAATAGAGATGTATTGCTGCCCTGTCAAAATTGACCAAAATATGATAATTATGGACAAAGTTGACCATATTGTGGTCAAATTTGTTGTTCAATGGACCAAATTTGGTTCCATGCAGAGTTGACCATGTTGTGGTTAAAATTTGACCATTCCTTTTTAGAGTGTGTCATAAGTATTTGACATCTTTAATGAGTAGAGATGTATTGCTGCCTTAAGAAGCGGCAGGTCATAAGTATTTGACATCTTTAATGAATAGAGATGTATTGCTGCCTTGAGAAGCGGCAGGTCATAAGTATTTGACATCTTTAATGAGTAGAGATGTATTGCTGCCTTGAGAAGCGGCATATCATAAGTATTTGACATCTTCAATGAGTAGAGATGTATTGCTGCCTTGAAGCGGCAGGTCATAAGTTTGACATCTTTGATGAATAGAGATGTATTGCTGCCCTGTCAAAATTGACCAAAATATGATAATTATGGACAAAGTTGACCATATTGTAGTCAAATTTGTTGTTCAATGGACCAAATTTGGTTCCATGCAGAGTTGACCATGTTGTGGTTAAAATTTGACCATTCCTTTTTTAGAGTGTGTCATAAGTATTTGACATCTTTAATGAGTAGAGATGTATTGCTGCCTTGAGAAGCGGCAGGTCATAAGTATTTGACATCTTTAATGAATAGAGATGTATTGCTGCCTTGAGAAGCGGCAGGTCATAAGTATTTGACATCTTTAATGAGTAGAGATGTATTGCTGCCTTGAGAAGCGGCATATCATAAGTATTTAACATCTTCAATGAGTAGAAATGTATTGCTGCCCTGAGAAGCGGCATGTCATAAGTATTTGACATCTTTAATGAATAGAGATGTATTGCTGCCTTGAAAAGCGGCATGTCATAAGTATTTAACATCTTCAATGAGTAGAGATGTATTGCTGCCCCTAAGAAGCGGCATGTCATAAGTATTTGACATCTTTAATGAATAGAGATGTATTGCTGCCTTGAGAAGCGGCAGATCATAAGTATTTGACATCTTTAATGAGTAGAGATGTATTGCTGCCCTAAGAAGCGGCATGTCATAAGTATTTGACATCTTTAATGAGTAGAGATGTATTGCTGCCCTAAGAAGCGGCATATCATACGTATTTGACATCTTTAATGAGTAGAGATGTATTGCTGCCTTGAGAAGCGGCATGTCATAAGTATTTAACATCTTCAATGAGTAGAGATGTATTGCTGCCCTAAGAAGCGGCATGTCATAAGTATTTGACATCTTTAATGAATAGAGATGTATTGCTGCCTTGAGAAGGGCAGATCATAAGTATTTGACATCTTTAATGAGTAGAGATGTATTGCTGCCCTAAGAAGCGGCATGTCATAAGTATTTGACATCTTTAATGAGTAGAGATGTATTGCTGCCCTAAGAGCGGCATATCATAAGTATTTGACATCTTTAATGAGTAGAGATGTATTGCTGCCTTGAGAAGCGGCATGTCATAAGTATTTGACATCTTTAATGAATAGAGATGTATTGCTGCCTTGAGAAGCGGCAGATCATAAGTATTTGACATCTTTAATGAGTAGAGATGTATTGCTGCTTTGAGAAGCGGCATGTCATAAGTATTTGACATCTTTAATGAGTAGAGATGTATTGCTGCCCTGAGAAGCGGCATGTCATAAGTATTTGACATCTTTAATGAGTAGAGATGTATTGCTGCCTTGAGAAGCGGCAGGTCATAAGTATTTGACATCTTTGAGTAGAGATGTATTGCTGCCTTGAGAAGCGGCAGGTCATAAGTATTTAACATCTTTAATGAGTAGAGATGTATTGCTGCCCTGAGAAGCGGCAGGTTATAAATATTTGACATCTTTAATTCTATATCTAACTTCAAACGTTTAAAGGGGTAATCTCTTCCCAGTCAATTTCGTCAAAATGCGATGTTCATATCTTTTGCGTCACTGCCGGTTGTGGATCGTTTCTAATTAAGTACGTAATGTACGCATTGTGTGCTAGTTACTTCCGCAGCGGTTATTGATTGGTTGTCGGTATTTATGTATGACCAATCAGAAACGTTTACCTGTTATTGTATATTACTGTTAAAACTATAACTGGCCTTTAACAATAACCGCTTGGAAATCAAAATTTTATTTTAATTCATTTCATGAACAATTAAATATATGAAAACAAGCATTTAGTCAATATAAGGTATTTCGTGTAATTTGTGGATGATAATTATATGTCGTCTGTGCTAGTGAATGTTCTAAACTGTATGTAGAACGAACTATAAAATCGTACCTAAATCTTAGTATTAAAGTGTGTTGGACACGTACAGCACGTTGTTGGGCGTGTGCTTGACTTTCGACATATGTTTATGAATATAAAAGTGTTTACAACACCATTGTTGCACCGATATAAAAATATATATGTTTGTTATCATTTGATAGAAATAAAACCAAGAGTAATCATATCAATCAATGTTTATTTTTTTACGTGGATAAAAAAAGCTTAATAGCTTTCAGAAGCATCATGAAAATATCAAAACTAAGTACATTTACCTTATAATATGTATCATGCCATTGGCATATAACATGTACGTTGATCGAAATTGTGTTGGTTGGAAGATTGTGTTTGCCAAATTCATTAGAATATATATTATGGCTGACGAATAACAAAAAAGTACTTTGATCAAACGTTTTCGTTTGTTATTCAAACAATTTTTGCAATTCGTTGGTATACGTTGAAAATACGTTGTTCAAAATATTCTGATTTTCGTTTCTATATAATATAAGGCAGCCATTTCAATGCGCCTATGTTGCAAAAATTACACAAATCAAAATGTAAATGTGATAAAGCTAACACAAACATGACTTCTGGTCTGAGTCATAGCTACGGATGTGTCCTTCGGGTTAAACATTATGTTTATATTATGTCTAACGTAGCAATATATTAATTTCATTTCGAATGTTTTGGCTGGTTAAAGTACATTGATTTTATTGGCAGTTATATTAATTAGCCGGTAGAACATAGTACGTACTGGAAAATACATTTGTAGTCCGTTAGACATATTCCACAGTAAAGTCTTTGCTTTATTTCACCTTTAATGTCAAATGAGTTTATATCATGGAAATAAGGTTACCGCCATTTGCTACCTTGATTTAATATTTGTATATTTGCTGGAGAAAGCTTGGGAATTTCTCAGAGAAATTGATTTATGTTTAATACATATCATATATTTAGTTTTAGAAAATGCATTATATCATATGATGTGCTATGTTGTTATTAGCACTGTTACGTTGTACTTGTGAAAGGCTAGTGGCCTATCAAGTAATAATAAATTGATCTGAATTTATACCGTCAGCTCAGAAAACCTAGAAATTACTGATTTAAAACCCGAATAAGCAAGATATGAAGATTTCCGTGTATAATGTTTACTCATTTTGCATTCAAAACAAGAAATATTAATGTTCAGAAGAAATAAACCTCGTAGGATAAAAGGATTTCATTTCCAGGCTGTCTTCATGAATATTTCTCTTTTGAAGAAAATAAGACTGTGAATTTTATACGGACGCGGTACTAAGATTGATATCTGTTATTCTTATATTTAATTGCAAATGCACTGTATATGCTATATTTAACCGGTTATGTCTGGTTTTGGACCCGAAAATTAAGGATGCGTTTGTTTAAAATGAAAATATTTCAATAGTAATTGGCAAAATTCATGTTGAGTTTTGATGATAAACATTTGCAGCATGGTTTCATTAATTTGAATGACTGCTAGTGTGAATGAGCTTCGACCACTTCGGAAATGCTCCTAAGTTGTAGAAACCCATAGACTGTAAACAGGTAAGCATCATGGAGTAGTTGTGTGTGTGTGTGGGTGTGTGTATGTGTGTGTGCAAATATGTACAGAAGTACTATATATGATATTGCGACGTGTTATTTCACTCCATAAATTATGCATATTTTATAATCAGACCCAAGGGCGTAAGAAGCGGGAGAAGAAAGGGGGAGGGTGTCAAAATTTAGGGGGGATAAAGTATGCTTTAGCCCCCTACTCTCCCCCCCTTACTTCTCATATACGAAAACCCCTTTATAAGACTTATTTATACCCACTTTAAATGATATAACTTTATAGGATATTGTCATATGTTCTAATTTCTTCGATTATGTTGATAAAAAGGGTAATGTAATTTCGATGGAGACTTCATTACTTCTTAGCACCCCCATAATCATTGAGCTGATCGAAGCTGTATTAAACATAACATTTGCGTGCTACCGCAGACTCTGAGTGCGGGCAGCATATTTTTTTTTCCAGGAGTGTTTAGGGCAATTTGCGTTTATTCTGTTGAAAATTAGACAGTGATAAAGAAGGATTTTCAACTGATATCAATGCAAATTGCGTGTGGACATCTGTGACACCTAGACTTCAAAAAGAAGATAAGAAGAATGTCACTTGTTCATTCTTTTTTGGAAAACAAAAATGCCCAAAGCGCCAAATATGCCCAAGGAACAATGCCAAAATTGAGGCTTCTGGGTGGGGATGGGGGTCGAGGTCCTTGAAGACATAAAGCTTCAGCCCCCTTCCCCACCCCTAAGCCTACGCCACTGATTATACCATTCTTTTGCAAACATTCAAATTTACAAAATGTAAGTTTCACACCAATGAGCCTTCTTTGTCGTGCTTTTCTCAAACAAGGAGCAGTCAACATGTAAACAGATCAAAGTGGAGAGTATAATATATACCCATGCAAATATCAAAGTTTTAACAGTGAGTTTTAAGTTTTGCTGCATTTTTAAAAACGCAATACAAATTTGAAATACCTAATACTGCATACTGTGCGTCTAATACGTTAAACCAGAAGGGAATCATGGAAAATATCCCAAAGTAGTTTTCATATCACAGAAAATATCCTACTTAAAGAGCCTTTGGAACATGTTTGTGTGGAGTTTTTGCTTTATTAGTTTATCAGTCCAATTAATATTCCAATCGGGAGAACAGCTTTGGTCTCCCAATCAGGAAGTATCCCACAATGCATCTATCAAAATTCATTCAAGCATTGTGTTAACCTTTTCACCGTGTGCATTTTAAAATTTACAGTGAAATATTCGAAAAAATTTGAACAAAAGTCATGACTTCTTATTATGTGTTACCGTTAGACAGTTGCGCTTAACGAGATTTTCTGAAGAAAAAGCTGGACTGTTTATATAATTCACTTCCATTAGTACGTTGGGAACTTTAAAAGTTTATAACACTTTTTTTTAAAGTACTTCTTAAATTCGTAGTGTGCAAATGTTCTATTCAAGAGAAGTTGGTTGATTGTGACAGTGAATCTAGAATAACAAGTGTTTTGGTTGATAACTTCTGTAAGCAACTGAACTAATGCTCAATAAACCCCATGGACTTGGATTCAAACATAATCATTTTATCAATCGTATTTACAATTCAATCATGTACCACATAGTGGTGAATGCGAACAGGAGAATTATGCTATCTGATACATGTGTCAAACTTCCCACATTTCGCTCAATTCACACACTGTTCTTTTTCAGACATATCTTTTTATATCAATTGTAATAAATTTTCACAAATATGAACTCAAAGGGGGATTTTTGACAAGTTTGAAATAAAGCAGATTGTTCTGTACATGGTTTTTAAGCAACAAAAATTAACATTCGGGTCATGTAAGCAAACTGCTTACACTGTTACTTCAAATGCTTTTTATACGAACCAAAATAGGAACTTCATTTCAATTACTCGTAGATTGTAGCATACATATTGTCAAGTTAAATCAAACATAAATAATTGTTCTTGGGACTGCATGGGAGACAAGTAAACACGTAACAAACAAGGAGAAAACTAAATACTGTATGTATTTGACAAAATATGATAAAATGTATTAACTACCCTGTAAGTATAAACAAAGAAAGAGTGATATGCAGTGTAGATTAATTATCAATTGGTTTGTTCCTACAATACTAGAGTTGATTAAATGAAGGATTAGATTCCTCTTGAATCATGATGATGACAAATACATAGGTTAAAAAACAGGGGTAAGTCATAGCCATAGCGGGTATTGTTTAAATGAAACTGGTTGTTAGAAGTAAAAAGTGTAAAATCAAAAGTCAGAAGAGTGCCCTGTTATTAAACATGAAAATTGAGACAAGGTAATTAATTAAGTAGAATATGTCAGGCGTGGTTAAATCAAGAAAGAGGGATGTCGATTTTCACAAAAACAACTGCTCAAAAAATGAAGGAAATTGAACGAAAACTGAAAGAAACTTCTGGAAAATGAAAGAAAGTTTACGGGAAATTGTTCCCGAAACATAAAGAGAAATTGTCGAAGAATGATATAAATTTCCCGAAAATGAAGGAAATTGCACAAGAATTATAGCATATTTTACAAAAATGAAAGAAAACTTTTCAAAAATTGAAGGAGAATCAGAGAATAAAATTGTACGAAAAGGAAAGAAATTTTACGAAAATGAATGAAATGTTACGAAAATCGAAGGAAATTTCCCTGAAAATTGATAGAAACTTATCAAAAATTAAAGCAAATTTCATGAAAATAAAGGAAATTGCACGAAAATGTAAGCAAACTTCACAAAAACGAAGGAAATTTCACTACATTGAAACAAATTTTACAAAAATGAATGAAATGTTATAAACATTTTACGAAAATTGAAGACAACTTCTCAAAAATAAAAGCAAATTGCACGAAATTTGATAACAAACTTCATGAAAATAAAGTTTTACGAAAAATTGAAGGAAATTTCCCGATAATCAGTCCGGTCCTCGCTCCCGATTTGGAGATCTCCTGATTGGGTGATCGAGACATGCAGTGACCATAATTGAAATTGTTGCTATTAAATTCAGCCGTAAATTTTTATTTTATTTTGCCTGTCAAATTTTGTAATTCTAAAAGTTGTATACTTTGGAAAAGATATTGGAAGTAATATTTCAGTGTAATTTGAAGTTTTGCTGGTGAATGAAATGTTCAAATCTGCTATTCAAAAATATTGAAATGCTTTTTAAAGACTGAGCTAAATTTCTCTGGTGAAAGTCAAATTTGCGCTGGTGAAAATAATTTCATCATTTTGTCAGTCTGTATATACCACCAATAAAATTTGAATATTTCGCATGCATTTTTCTTAAACCGATTTAACCGCTATGTATTTTAGAGCGATTTGAATTTGGAAAGATGCATTGTGGGTTATAATGTAAAAAATCTCATGATCAGGAGATCTCTCGTTCGGGAGCGTGGACCGGACTGACAATGAAAGAAATTTTACAAAATTGAAGGAGATTTCCCGAAAATTAGAGATTTTCAGCAGTAAACAATAATATATGACTGTTCAAAATTCAATTCGCTATTGGGGGGGCCAAATGGTACTTAGCCCCTGAAAAAAAAAAAAAATTGGGGCACGGTCCGTCCGCCCTCTTCCCCGCTTCCTACCCCCTGGGGAAATTTGACGCATTGTTGCTTACATTTTTCCTCAAAAACTGCACCTGATTGGCTGGGTAAATAAGGGAAATTTCTCCCAGCAATTGATTGGAAATACTGAAGTAATTACGTTCGGGACAGTTCAGCTGAAGTCGATCGAGTTGAAGAATCTGCAGAGTGCATCTTAGAATCTGTATTTTAAAGGTTTTTCACAAAATGATTTCAGTTTTCTGTCCTGTCATGAGTGCATAGTTCTGTTGATATGCACAACATGTGATATTGTCGGCGTTCATAGATTTTCATGTAATTCTTATCAATAATGTTCGTCGTATCCTTCCATTAATGACTTCGAGAAAAACTTTATTGCGGGTTATTTGTGAGACAAACAATCTACACAAGAAAAATAAAAAGAACGGTAGAGTTATACATGAAAATGGAAATCTGTTGAATTGAAAGCAAATTAATTATATCTCAAGAACTTAAAGGCCGTATATCGTTTTAATAGGGATATCAAAAATTAAACGTTTCTTATTCAGTTATTGGTCGGAATATTTTGACACTCACCGAGAAGCCAATCAATTACATCCGCGGAAGTAACGTTACCGGTTTGTATCGGGTTTGTTGGTGACGGATGAACCAATTATCTTGAGACAAGTTTTTCTCTTTAAGCAAGGCTTTAGGAAACATTTTCAAAAATTAGGAAAACGAGAAATACCATTATTTAACTGAGAAAAATGATAGTTATACCAAAAATATAATGAAATTGGAAATTTGTCCTTGGTAAATAACAAATTTATCACTTATCTTGAATAAAATGAAGAAGTACCAATAAAAATTTCATAAATCGAAACAAAAGCAAAATTGACTCTAAAACAAACTCGTTGTTTTCACTGTTCACATTTTATTCTTTGAAAATATTCACATTTTTACATGAGTAAAATATTATTTAAAAAAATATCTTGGATATATCTCAAACTTCAATTTTAACATAGATAATTCCGAAACTTAAGATCAAGTTAATTATTTACCTAACCAAATTTCAAAAAGTGCGCCTTGTTAATCAAATTTACATTTTCCAATGTACAAAAATCTTCTTATGTAAAATATTGTATGTTTCTTCCGTAAAACATAATTTAAACAGTACAATAACGTCATTCCGCACGTTTCAATATTATAACTGGTTTAATTTCTATTTTTGGACATGATGGGGAACTTTGTTGTTTTTTCTTATGATAAACTTCAAATTATATTTTAGGAGCTCTCTTCATTCTGGGATGTACCAGTACATCCGTCCATCTTGTCCATAACTTGGAAATTGTTATTATTTATCTCCTCGGTGTCTTACAGCTAGATCCCAAAGCTATTGGTTGATAACTCATTTCCTCTTCTCTCAGGCAAAGGGATGTACCGGTACATCCCGTCTTGTTGTCAAATATGCTTTGTCATATTTCGATTTAAAATGCATGTATCAATTTATCTCATGTAAAGGGATGTACCAGTACATCCCGTCTGGAGCAGATTGCTTTGTAAATTTAGATGGTTTCAAGTGAAATATTTCGATTTGAAGGGATGTACCGGTACATCCCGTCTGACGAGCGGATATACGTTATCAATTTGGATGTTTTCAAGTGAAATAATTCGACTGTGGAGGGATGTACCAGTACATCCCGTCTGCAGCAGATTGCTTTGTGAATTTAGATGGTTTCAAGTGAAATATTTCGATTTGAAGGGATGTACCGGTACATCCCGTCTGACGAGCAGATATACGTCATCAATTTGAATGTTTTCAAGTGAAATATTTCGATTTGAAGGGATGTACCGGTACATCCCGTCTGGTGAACAGCTATGCTGTATCAATTTGAATGTTTTCAAGTGAAATATTTTGATATTCAATGGATGTATCAATACATCCCTTGTGGAGGGATGTACCGGTACATTTCGTCTGGTGAGCAGATATGCTTGATCAATTTGGATGATTTTAAGTGAAATATTTCGATTTACAATGGATGTATCAATACATCCCAGGTGAGGGATGTACCAGTACATCCCGCCCGGTGATCAGATATGCTTTGTCAATTTGAATGGCCTAAGTGACATATTTCGATCCACGATGGTTGTATAAATACATCCCAGGTGAAAGGAGTACCAATACAAATCGTGTCAATTTGGATGGTTTAATATTGAATATTTCTGATTGTGCAAATTTCGCCTGATTTAGTGAAAACAAAACGCGATCACTTTTCAGCCTACAGCTCCTTTGAAATAAGCTGCACAAATCGTAATATGCATGTCATCATCACTAAATAGAATTGAGCAGATTTACGAACCATGAGTTTATGTGTACCACATATTACATGAAGTCTGATTTTTCATTCTAAAGATATGACTGACAGACACACACCGGCACACACACCGGCACACACTTAGAGTAACCAATGCATGCAAACATACCCAAAGTCGATTACATACATCATTATGTTTAAAGATTAAAGAAAAGTCATGAACATGAATCAAAATTAATTGTTGATATGATGTAATTTCGAAGAACCTTATCCTGGTTTATCTTTCTCAATACACAATCATTAGCTAATTTAGATAATTTCACAAAAATATCAGCACTTTAACATTTTTGTATTAACCCCACTCACATAACTACCAAATTGTATTGATGCAACAGATGTCGTTCCAGCTGGACAGCCCTGCAAGATGTCAATGGAATAAAGAATACCAATCACCGTGTATGCTTGAATCGACATTTTGTAATTAGAAGAATCTTTTTCAGAAAATTTTTCAAATCACCCACTTCATTTTCTAATACTTTTTCTGTTGGTTTTAAAATAATCATACTGAATAAGAAAGAAAACGGACTAGCAATTATAAAGTTACAAGCATTTCCTATTATTAAGATAATGTCCATCGTTAATATGTCTAATGCCAACTCCCTGGTACAACAGTATCTCTCACAACTATAAGGCACATGAATGGACCATGTCATATGTGTACCACGTCTTACTGCTATTATGAGCATGTACGTATAAGATATTTACAAACAAAAAAACTTGTTGAATACGAAAGAAGTGAAATTAATGAAGAAATAACTTAACGTGATATTTTATATTTTGCCTTTAGTTCAATTGCAGTCTTCTTGCTAAAAATCTGTTTTTGGTATTAAGGGAGAAATCCCACATCAGGGGGTAATTTTTTGTTCCCTTTAATGTCTGAATGTGTAACTCTAATCAGATTGTAGTATTTCTGCCACTGCCTATGTTCCAAGGCCTCCATATTGTCCTGACCAAGAAGTTGCACGCTCTCATCCAGTGAATGATGACTTTTTCTTAATCAACTTTGGTCATTCTTTCAATATCTGGATGGGCAGATTCATCATCCAAATTCACGGCGACCAACATCCCACCATCTGACCATGATGAAAAGTAACCTCCATGACCGTCCCAGCTCGTGTGCGTCTTCCTTGTTGGCCAATACGGACCTTGGGTATAAGAAAGAAACGAGGATTTAATATAACTTATTGTATGGAAATTTGACACGAAAACGAAGATTAAATTTTGACTTTTGGTAGAGCTCTATCAAGAATACCACGAAGACTATCTAAACATATCTAGGGATGTCAGAAGCACGGGGAAAGGGACCACTTCTTCCCCCTTGTCATGTAGTAAGTTTGGCGGGAAAGGGCAGGAGCTACCTTTTTAAGTTGAGGGCGGACCGGGCAGGATAAGCCTTTTGAAAGTTATATGGAATTATTCTACGTCATTCTTGTATCTTGAAAACAAATAGAAATTCACTCACTCATAAACCCTACATAGTACACAACAGTTGAAACATACATTTAGTACTTACTTGACACAACTAAAGCATGTTATTCACCAGGGGCCCGACGCCGAGGGCCGTGGTTGGAGCAGGGCATGACCCACAATACTGGCCGAGGGCCGTGGTTGGAGCAGGGCATGGTCCCCAATAATTTCCTGAGCAGTAATTTTCAATAGTGACCAAAGTTCGCCCGATGGGAAATTGTCAATATTATTCCTGGATCCCTAATCTCTAACCCATATGCGTGATTTGCCTACCGAAAGGGGGGGGAAATATCATTATTATACAAAATATTACCATACAAAAGTATACATTTAGAAAGAGTGGGGATGGGGGTGCTCACCCTAAATCCTGCCTATACTCAAACCACGGTGTATGAACCGGATGCCTGAAGGGGTACCTGTCCCACACTTGTCCCACTCATCAAGGGCGCCTTTTTAAGATAAAAAGGGCCCTAAGATTACTGTAAACTAATAAGCCCTCACTTGTCCCCCCACCCCTTTACTTCGAGTTCCTTCTGACACCTGTGACTCTATCCATCAGTCCAATGGGTATCCAAGAGTCATCCAGGACAATGTTTAAATCAAAGAAGTACCACGAACATACCACAACAATTATGGTGCTAAAATATTGAAGAACAGTAGGGAATCAGATGCGTAGTCAGCTTCAGATTTTTGTCAGGAGCCACAGTCCCATTTTGGGGCACTAGCCCAAAATTTGGGGCCCTAGCCCCAATTAAGACCAACCCGTGATGCATGTATATCCCAATGTATTATGCAATTTTGAAGAAATATATATATTTTGTAAATATTTAGCAAGCACACAATGTCAGCATACATAAACGGGTTAAAGTGAAAGAAATTACGGCCAAACGATGGTAAATGATTCCATAAGTAGGGGTCCTCCCCTACCCCATATCTCCCCTACCCCATATCTCCCCTACCCCATATCTCCCCCCCATACCCCATATCTCCCCCCCATATCCCCATATCTATCCCCCTACCCCCATATCACTGCATTACATGTGGGTGTTAGGAAGGCGTGACCAATGCGGAGCCGTGTAAAGACGTCCTACTTCCATGCTCCCTCCTACTTCCAATAAAGCGTATGGACGGGAGTATGTATTGATGCATTTTGTAAGTTTAGGATTGATAATGAGAAATGAAAATTTGGAAATCAGAGTGAGGTAAAACGATGTAGTCATAAGGCTAAAGATTATTACGAGCTTTATTTGAAAAACAAAATTGTTTTAACACAAAAGCTAGTTACAAGATAGAAGCATTGGAAAGGAAAGAAAACTATATTTTTAGTACAATACAGGCAGGGCCGGATTAATCAAGTGCGGTCTGACATTCCTGTGCATTGCATTTTATAACGTGTGGATTTTAGTATGTTCCTCCAGTGACGTGTGAGTATGGGAAGGGACAGTTGCCCCCACCCACCCCACCCCGCCAGATTCTTTTCACAAATTCGAAAAATTACCGGAAAATATTGTAAATATGCCTCATTTTGTCTGTTGGTGAAACTTGGTTTCAAACATCCGATTAATCTTAAAAACAAACAAAGAGTACGAAGTGGTTTGCCCATTTCTACAGTACATGCATCATATTGGCTAAAACTGTAATTTAAAACTGACTTAAAATACATCATAATTGTTTTGCAATACATGCTTTCTAGATTTCAAAGCAATTTTATAATGGATCCGTTCCAAATACAACACATGCATACATAATGAAATGAAGTTACAAAAATACATGTAACACAACTAATTTATTTGCTTCCAATTGAAAAACAAAATATCACAATAATTAAAGGGTGTCAAATTAACGACAACAATCATATTTTAAAATTGAATTTCTAATTGTGGAAGCAGAACTAAGAGGAACTTCAATAAACATTTTAAAATAGACAAAGCAACATTTGAAGAAAAATTACAAACTAGGCCTACGTATAATATAAACAACATAAAGTGATATCAATTAAATATAAAAAAATCATCCCAAGATATATTATGTATAGGCCTATTATGATATGTTTTAGCAGAAACTGATTCCTTTTACAAGATTCATTCAGAAAATGTTTTAACTTACCATTTTCGCCTGTTTTGTTTATGCACTGTGTACACATCCAATTAATTGCTACTTCAAGTGCCACTGTCAGCGTAATGCATAGCTCACTGCATACGGTAATCAAAACAAACATTCTTGCAAGTATTGCCTTTTCACTTTACTAAACGACCTTATCTGCCTCTGTTGCAATTTCTAGATCATTTGATTAATAAAAGCCGCTGATATTCCTCCGTTTCAAAACTTTCAGTTACAAATTTAACCATCCATTTTCGCGTTTATTTTTATCTTACGAGACATCAACAGGCGGTAACAGTTACGTAATGCACACTGCAGAGTGCTTTGGACAAGAACATTCTGCCGTTGACATTTCCGCGGCAAATTTGTCATCAGAATCATTGCTGATGGAGAGGAAGGGCTAAGTTCCTCCCTCCATGGTTCCTGGTATTGTCCTGAGAAAATGACACAAAAAGTACTGTGTCTATTGATTGTGACAACAGCTAAAGTAACTGATCCTTGGTTGTGATAATACATCATGCATGCTAATGCCCTGAATGTGCAGGGATCTGTTACTTCAGATGAAATAACAAGATCCCTGACCCTGGAGTGTGTATGTTGATACTAAATAAGAAATGTCTTCCATACGTTATTTTGTAGTGATTGTAAAATGTAAAGTAGCGTATTTGCATTGAATTTCTACTGAAAATCCTTGGTATTTGTAATAATGACAAAGCGGTTTACTTGGCCTATCAAGCTTGCAGTGACAGATTTATGCGGTGGCGTGTCTAAGAAGAGGGGTGGGGGTGGCTATTGGGAGTTTAGCCCCTAAAAATGTTGTAGGCTCTCCATTTTTTTTTTTGTGCGCAAAAGCCATAAATATAATGAACTAAACAGCGGCAAAAGGAAGATATTTGGCATGGGAGTCGGGGTGTGCGTGTGTGGGGGGCAGATTTGATTTCTGTCCCAAAAATTTACACAAATGTACGAGTCTCTTATTACGGTAAAAATATTTGTCAAGAGGGAAGGGGGTCGTAAAATTAGGGCATTTCACCAAAATTTATGAACATTTCCGAAAATGAAGAAAATTTCCCGAAAATGAACGAAAATTCTCGAAAATTGATTGAAATTTCCCAATAATATTAATAAAGATAATTTCACAAAAATTGAAAAGTTTTCCGGAAGAAAAGATGACGTAGGGTATTTTACTCTAAATCAATTCGTTAGACCTTCATTATTCAAAATGGTACTTAACCCTGGCCCCGTTCTTATGCCACTGCTGAAATATCCAATGAACCAGTAATGGCTTTTTTTAATCATATCGACTGAATTATTGTTAACTTTTAACCAAAACTTTTACAGTTTGCTCCAAAAATCCTCAATTTTGGACCAAGCATTTTTATTTTGGCTCCAAATCTTATATTTTGGTATAAAAGTTCTTCTCTTCAGTTTTGGACCAAAACTTTCACGTTTGGACAAAATTCTACAACTTAGCCTGCCAAAAACTTCAGATAGGAGGTGAAAGTGTGGGCCATGCCCTACCTCCCCAACCTCCCAACACACACATACACACACAATCATTTTCAAAGAGGCCTTTACCTTTTCGCCCGATGGGCAATTGCCAATGTTTTCCTTGGCAATTGGTGGGGGGGGGGGGGGGGAGGGGAGGCTGTTACCTCTCAGGGAGCAAGAACTCTTCCATATGAAAATTGCCCTGGGTAAAGGATTAGTTGAGTGGTCAAGCAAGTCCATCTTATATTAGAGAGGACGTTAAAAGAAACAAAATAGTGAAGAACTTACATTCACAAATTATTCAATTAAGGAGATATTCAAGTTTAAAGTTTGGTATCCTTTGTGTAGAAATGACTGAAATCAGAACTCCCTGATCAGACGTGTAATGTCATAGCAGGGAAGTGCACTTCCCTGGTCATAACCTCAGATTTCTCAAAGTATTTATGTATTCTATCATAATTTGTCCTGTGATTTTGTGGCTTAAAAACCATGGGCTATGTCAAAAAAGTAGTAAAACTTAACCTAGGGCAGTAGGGAGGGTATTTATAATATACCACAAGGAGAGAGTTTGAGGAAAAATAATTTAAATAGTGACAAATTAAATTAACTTTTTTAAAAGACAAAGAATTTGAGGAATCTGAGGCTGTGACATCACAACTAGTCTGATTTCCGTCGTTTCTACAGAAATGATACCAAACTTTAAACTTCTTTAACTGAATAAGATTTTTGAGTAATGCTTTCTTCACCATTTTGTTTCTTCTGAAGTCCTCTTTCGTCAGTTCGTATAAGATGTACGTGCTTGACCACTAAACTATTCTTTTAATTTACATCAAATCTTGCTGCTAAAGTTGGGAAATGTCCTTGAATTTTCGTGAATTCTTCTTAAATTTTCAGAAATTCTTCTTGAATTTTCTGGATTTCTTCTTGAATTTTCGAGAAATCTCCTTAACTTTTCAAGAATTCGCCTGAATTTTCAGCCAAAGTCTTTGAATTTTTGGGAAATCTTGAATTTTCAGAAAAATTTCAGAAATTTCCGGAATTTTCTTAAATTTTTACGAAATTTCTTTCACTTTTCGGGAAATTTTCTCATTCTCGTGAAAACCTTAAATGAGTTCTTCAAGGAATTTTCTTCAATTTTAAAGAAATCTCTTTAATTTCCGGGAAACATGGTAAATGACTGTCAATTCTAGAAATTTTTAGGAAATGTTGCTAAAATTTCCAACAATTTTACGCATTTCCCTTCAATTTTATGGTAATAATTTCACAATGTTTCTTCCAAGCTGGGAGAAAGAAAGCAGCCGGAAAAATAAATCATTTCGGAGGGAGTGGGGTGGGGTGGGGGGGGGAGGCGGTATAAATACATTATCAGTAATCCTTCTCAAAAATAAAACTAGTCACGCCCCTGGATGTCAGGATTGATATGCGCGGGCCGTAGCCAGTTTTACATTTTTATTGGGAAAGGAGCGTGCGATTTGAAGTGAAAAATACAAGCAAAGAGCTTCCACACATACAAGCTATCCCCTCCCCACAAAAATGACAATTTAAGGAAATAAGTTAGAAGTTTGGGAAAAACTTCGAAAATGTTCAGTTTTGAGTAAAAACTAATCTAGATATTTTGACAAAAATCTAACATTTTGAAGAATAAACTTGGATATTTTGAAGAAAAAGTCAGATATTTTGATGTACAAATGTCAGCCTTCGTATATTTTGAGGAAACCCCTTGGCAATTCTAAAGAAAAATTAAGATATTTTGAAGAATTTTTTTTTTGGTAGGGGAGGGAATGTAACTTGTTTTTAGGAAAATTTAGTAAAGTAAGGTTTTTAGTAACTGTATGGGTGATTTAAACAAAATTATAGGGCTATTACAAATTATGATGCACGTTTCAATTTTTTGTTTAGTTGTTTTTGAGGAGGGGAGCACAAATATTTGTAGGAGGCATTGCCGAAAAATGCCACCCCCTCACCCTCCCCGTGGCTACGGGCCTGGTTAGTTTACTTTGCAATACCACTATATAGTCCATGCAGTACCGGAGCAGGGGCTTGGGAAGGGTGTACCCAGACTTCGACCTCACGAGAGGCTGAGAAAGCGTAAGATCAATTTTTCCGAAGAAAATGTGCACTTGCCCCAGGTTTCTCGACTTGTCTACATGTGTTTATAATCACAAAGTATAAACCAATTGCAACCCCACCCTCCGTAAGTAGTATCATCGTCATGCATTTTGGCTTGAAGGAACATTATTCGAGTATCGCCACTGCTGAAATATTAAATGAACTATAATGGCATATCTTTCTTTAATCATATCGACTGAATTATTGTTAATTTTGAACCAAAACTTTTACAGTTTCTTCCAAAAATCCTCAATTTGGGACCAAATATTTTAATTTTTAGCCCAAAATGTTCAATTTGAGATAAAAAATTCTCCAGGCTGTTCAATAATGTAAGTTCAGTTTTGGACAAAACCATTTGCGTTTGGAACAAATTCTACAACATACTGCCAAAAACCTTCAGCTAGGAGGTGAAAGTCTTAAAATTATCTGACCGTGACCTATCTGCCCTCCCCACACCCCCTCCCCTTCCTCTCTCCCCTCCTCCTCTCCCACCCTCCGCCTTTCCCCTGCCCCACACACTCACATAATCATTTTCAAATACCTTTTCGTCCGATGAGCAATTGCTAATGTTTGCCTTGGGAAGGAGTATATGAGGGTTGCTTCTCATGGGAGCAAGAACTCGAACATTTTCCATATGAAAATTGCACTTGTTCACTATTTACATGAAATGTTGATTCCAATTGGGAAATCTCCTCAAATTTTTGGAAATTCTTGGATTTTCAGGAATTCTTCATAAATTTTCGGGAATTCTTCTTGAATTTTCGAAAAATCCCTGAATCTTCAAGAATTCTTGAATTATCAGGAATTCTCTTTGAATTTTTGGGAAATCCTCTTGAAGTTTCAAAAAATCTTCATAATTTCCGGTAAATTTTCTTATAATTTTACGAAATTTCTTTCACTTTCCGGGAAAATTTCTCATTCTTCTAAAATTTTTAATTTCTGTCGGAAATTGTCTTCCATTTCTTTAATTTCTAGGAAATGACTGTCAATTCGGGAAATTTTTAGAGAATGTTGCTAAAATTTCCAACAATTTTACGCATTTTCCTTCAATTTTATGGTAATAATTTCACCAATTTTCTTCCTAGCTGGGGAGAAGAAGAAAGAAAGCAACCGCAAAAATAAAACATTTCCGGGGAGGAAGGGGGGGGAGGGGTGGGGGGATGGGGATGAAACATGTGTTTCTCAGTAAGCCCTCTAAAAATGAAAAGCTAAACACGCCCATAGATTCAGGATTGCTGTGTGTGGGCCCGTAGCCATCTTTACATCTTTTTATAGGGCAAGTGAAATGATAAGGGGAGGGGAAGGGGGCATGCAATTTGAAGTGAAAAATACAAGCTATCCCTTTCTTCCTACCCACCCCCCCTCACCTCCACCCCATCCACCCTCCAATTAGAAATTAGATAACTATAGGGCACAGGCAGAGGAGAAATCAGTGTACTCCCGAAAATTGACAAACAGACAAAGGTTGAACGTTGGTTGGGTTCATGGCTAAAAGCAGCAAAAATTCAAAATGTCGGTAATTGATGAGAAGAAGAATGTTTTAAATTTAATGTTAAAATCTACTAAAAGCGTTAGCATTTTGGGTTTACCATTCAGGCACTGGCAGAGGAAAATTTAATAAATTTGTTTGTGGGTCACGGTGGACATCTTCGATATATACGTCCCTGTTGCCCAATCCAAGCCCAATCAGTATCACGCCGAGTTGATTCGGGCATGATTGAGATTATCTCTGGTTTAAACGATACATTCCACCCCGCGGCATTCGACATTTCACACCCGGGTGTTGGGGGCACTTCATACTATAAGTGGTAAGGATGTGCAGCCCACCAACCGAAAAACATACCGCAGTATGACAGATTGTTTGGTAACTGCAGTATGAAATTATACAATTTTGATACCCGCAGTATGAGTATTCAACGAAAATATTGTAAAATTGGACCAGCAGTACAAAATTAACACAGTAAATACGCATTTTTGGGACCAGCAGTACGAAAATGATGAAATAAATTTTTAGTACATTTTTAAAGTTTTTATAGTTTGGTAGAAAAGACACCAGCATTACGAAAATGGTGCAAAAAGGCACCTGCTCGCACCATATGAACGTATTATATAACTTAATATCATTGGAAAGAGAAAATGATAAACTTTTGACAATTGTACTTACTAGCTTACAGACTTAAAATAAAGATATTTTAAGCAAAATCTTATTTCATGAAACTTCAAAGACATTCGTCAGTATGCGGAAATAATAATTCGGATTTAGCGCCAATTTTCGTTTCACCTAAATAAGCCATTCGTCAGTACAGCAGTATGGGGAAAGAGGGACGATTTAGTGCCCAATGATGTTGTCAGTCATCATGCGTGCATGATATGATTTTAAGTCAGGCACGAACTAATTGATGACTGAGATCACTCTTATGCAAGTACATTTGACATTCTATACATCTCTGCCCGACTATAAGATCAGTGTCTGGCAAACTGGGTGAGGGGTGAGGGGTCGTACGGCCAGGCACGAAAAAACAACTATCACATAGGCCTATGCAATTTCAAAACGTATAACCATATTAATTTTCCCACAATTTTGTCCAATAATGGCCATTTTTTTGCCCGACGAAATAGTCAAAATTAGAATTGCCCGACCGAAAAAATAATAATAAAAGAATTAATAATAAGAGGGTGGGGGGACACACCACACCTCCTTTAACTTTCGGCCATGAGTAAGAGTTACCGCGCAGGAGGGCAAAAACCCAATTGTTCCTGTATTTGCACTGGTAAATTAAGTTGGGTTCATTGACGCAGTGGTAGTGGCCAGATTTTTGAAATTTTCTAATTCTTGATGTCCTCGGAGCCGCTCTGAATTTAAACGTGTTTTGGAGAGAATTCTTTATAATACGTCCCAGTTATCCAACCCTAGCCCAATCAGCATCATTCCGAGTCGAGATCAGTGGCGTGGTGGGTCATATTTCACTGGGGGGCAAGGACATTTTGGCGCCCCCTCCCCAATATAAAAAAATGCTCTTAAGTAAAACGTGCACATAGATCTAAATTGGCATGCACCATTTATATGATGGCACCGTTTACAAAATTGCATAAAATCAGTATTTCAAGTCTAGGGACAAAGAAAACCTTCCAAAAATGACCAAAATTTCTTGAAAATGAGGAAACTTCGGCCGCAGAATGAGAATGAGGGAAATTTCCCTAAAACTGGAGAAAAACTTCCTAAATATTGCAAAAATATCCCCAAAATCAAAGAAATTTCACGAAAATGATATAAAATTCCCAAAATGCCGGATTTTGAAGAAAAAAAATTCCCAAATTGAACAAAAATTCTAAAAATTAAAGAAAATTTCTGCAGATTGAAGGAAATTTCGAAATTGACGAAAAATTCTTAAATATAAAAAAATCTTAAAAATAAAGGAAATTTACGAGAATGGAAGCGAAATTTATCGATATTAAAGGAAGTTTTCCAAAAATGAAGAAATTTTTCCGAAAATTGAATACAATGTCTTAAATATTAAAGAAAATATCCCAAAATGATGGAAATTTCACAAAAATGGAAGCAAGTTTTCTCGAAAATGAAGGAAATTTTCTGAAATCAAAGGAAATTTTTCGAAAATTAAAAAAAAAAATCCTAAATTTGAAGAAAATTCCCGGAAAATGAAGGAAATTTCTTGAAAGTTTAAGAATCTCCAGAAAGGAGATTTTTCGGAAATTTAAGATTTCCAGAAAAAAATCAATTCGTCACGTTATTATTTTTATTTTTTTGCGAACTTACGGGAGGGGGTGGGAGAACTGGTACTTGCTCAAAATTATTTCAACTTTTGGGCATGATATGATATAGGAGCGAAGGCCGCGAAGAAACGGTGGGGATCCAAGGGTTTTCGGGAAGTCCTCGGAAATTTGTTATTTTTCTGTGGAAAATTAATGCGCTTTCGGACGACAAAAATGGAATATTACGTGCAAATAGTATATAAGAAGAAGTTATTGATCAACACATAAATTTTCACAGGGCCTAAAAAATTACATATTTTTATGACGATTTTGGCACCCTCTTGAGCACTCAGCGCCCTTTCAGAAAGCTTCGCTGGGGCACTTTCTCCTGCCCCCTCTCCCCTTCCCCTCCCTGTTAACACGCCACGTCAGATATATCCCGATTTAGTGATGTGGGAACCACGGAGGCAATAGGGGCGGAGGCCACCGCCCTAATATTCAGATATAAGGGAACATCTTGATAAATCAGCCTATAAATTCAGAGGAAAAATTAGTAAGCTTTCGAAATATATTGGGAAAATGTTGCATAGTTTTTGCAAGGAGCTTCTACACAGAGAAGAAGCTCCTTGGTTTTTGTTTTACAAAAAACTTTTGAGGGAAAACTTCGAAAAATAAGTCGAAAATTTGCCTTACTAAAATTATTAGGTTTTCGAAAATATTAGCCTGTAAGCCTGTAAGCCCCAATGTCTCCCCAATTCGTGGTGTCTGTCGCCGCCACAGGGCGATTTCCCCTTCCCGCCCTTTAGCTTTGTCACTGTATAACCATCCCACACCCTCATGAATGATTCGCGCCCTTACATCATCGATGTTCTGACTCATGTTGGAAAATCGAACTAACAACTCAAGGCTACCGAAAAGTCACTCATCACTGACCCACATTCCACACATATAGTGTGCACAATTATATATATATATATATATATATATACGGAAAGACTTTATTTCGGGAATAGTTTAAGCGTGACAAAGCGTGTACACTATTTGAGACACATTTAGTGAGGGCGCTGCAAGTAGCAATGTCGTATAAGTCACGGCACCATATTGGCACGTTAAGTTACGCCCCGCCTATGCTACTACTGGTGTACGCAGTGAGTTTCTCATGGAGCAAGGTACCTTTGACCCCAAGGAGGCCTGCAAACAAAAACAAAAGATCGAGAAGAAAGAAAGAAACAAAGAATGAAAATTAATATTGTTCTGGTTTTTTTTGGGGTAGGGCCTTCGTACTTTTTTATCGGGGTCCTGTTCTGTGCTGACCATGAGACCGAATGCATTTCGGGTTATTCGTTGCGTAGGGTCTCCTCTTATCGAAGAGTCCGACACTAGTCTAGGATATGATGTATTTCATTTTTCCATACTGAAGGGCCCCTTCTTATTTGGAGAAGAAGTCCCTAGTTTGCAGTATAAATCTTTCTTTTAATACAGGCCTATTGTCAAAAGAATGAAAGAAGACAACAACGAAAATGAGTGAAAAGCACGAATGAAAAGAAAAATAACAAAATGAACATGAGGTATAAAAGTGAGAGCTTGTTTTCGGGGCCTTAAATCAGGGAACGTGGAGCAACGTTTGAAATGGGGATGAGGGGGGGCGACTGAACAAGTGGATGACCAAAAGAAGATGCGCCACCACATCCATGTGGGCCTTCATGATTGACTTCCAGCCATAGTCAGGGATGTCGGAACCAGGGGCAACGAACCGGGGAAGACTGTCACCCCCAATAATTTTCAAAGCCTAAGTTTCAACAGTAGGCCTTTTACCTTGACCTAGAATCTCAAACTCATAAGTGGGAATGGGGGAAAGAACGTACCATACAAAAGTATACACACACACACACACATTTCGAAAACTGACAAAAGTGCACCTTTTTGACGATGAAAAGTTCCCCTCAAAGTACTGTCAAAAGTGCCCTTACTTGATTTTCTTCCCCCTTGCCCCGAGTTCCTTCCGACACCCCTGGCCTTAATGCAGGACCCATAACGCTGGGGGCCGGGTACCTGTCCCCAAAAATATTTAAATTCGTCGTTAGACACATGAAGAGTCACCTGTCAGGGGGGAAGAACAACCAAAATTTAAGGAGGTTACAAGTGAAACAACTGATAAATTAACACAAACCAAATTCATCAAACGTTTCTACTACTCGGAAAATCTCAATTTCACGAAAATCTTTTCTACTTTTCGTAAAGTCGTCTTCAATATTCGGAAAATTTCCTGCTTTAAAAAAAAAAATTGCTTAATTTTCAGGAAATTTCCAACATTTTCATAAATTTTTTGGAAAATGTTGTCTATTTCGGGAGGTTTTATTAATAAGTTTCGGGAAATAATGGCAACTTTTACATGATTTATTTTTTGAACATCTTTAATTTTACCTATCCTTTCTTATGTTAATATTTTCCCAATCGATTCTGCCAATCAAGAAGAAAAGCATTCAACCGGCCGGGAAAGTGAAAGTCTAAAATGGACAAAGCCCCATCTCTCACACCCTTCCCATACTGCCATATGCAGTAATTCATTTAGTACTCCACTTACCCTATAACGGGAATTCTGTGAATGACGTGTAGTGGATTCAATGGGATAGAAAAGTAGACTGAAGGGGAAGGGGGAAGGGAAAACAAAAACACACAAATGTATGAGTCTCTTGGCGGTCCCAAAACAATTTGTAAAGGGAGGGTTGTTCCTAAAATTATTGGTAAAATTCGGTATATTTACGAAAAATTGAAGAAAAATTAACGAAAATGAAGGAAATTTCCCGACAAATGAAGGAAAATTGAGATAACTGCACAAAACATGAAACCGATTTCTCAAAAATTAAGACATTTTACGAAAAGTGAAGGAAAGTTTCCGAAAATTAATAGAAAGTTGATGAAACTTTCCTCAAAATGAAGGAATCTGCACGACTGAAGCAAATTTCCTGGAAAATGCCATGAAATCTGACTGTCGTCAAAATCAATTCCAAGTTAGACCGTCCTTATTGGCAGATTGCGGGTAGGGGCGAAATGGTTCATGCCCAGTACAAATATTGGGGACCATGGCGCCCTTCCCCCTACCATAACCACCACTTCCTCCTTGGTCTGCCGCAGGGCCTCCTATAGCAGTGACAATTTACGTCCAATAATAGTCTGCTAAAAATGAATATATATATATATATATATATATATATATATATATATATATATATATATATATATATATATATATATATATATATATATATATATATATATATATATATATATATATATATATATATATATATATATATATATATATATATATATATAAGGCACTAAAATGTGCAATGAATTTTGCTGAACCCTAATGTGTTCAGCTTTTACTAAACGGCGAGTTGGTAGGGTGAGGGGATGCAGGGGCGAAGTCTGATGGGCTCAAAGCTCTAAGATTTGCTAGTGATAGGGGTGAAAATCATGCCTAAAAATCATTGCTTCAACCAGATGGCAAATACGGGGCTGACGACGAGCGCGTAATGCGAAGCCCAAATTACATGGGACCCAGGAAGCGAAGACCCCAGAAGTTAATACAATTTTAGGCATACATTGGGTATGATCATGCGTAAAAACGTAATCAACTTGATACCGTGTCTACTTTAAAGTCCAAACAAGATCTTTACATATCTCTATGCAATGTGTTTATCTAAGCCTGCACATTAAATTTTATTTTTGTTTTGTACTTTTGTGGGTGAAATAATTCGATTCCTTTTGTTGTCCCCTCCCTCTTTTCCCCATCCTCTTTAATCCCCCTTTCCGTCCCTCTCGCGTCTTGCGTATGTGTATCCGGGCTGCTGAGAGGATCGTGGGACCCAGGGTTAAGCTGAAAATCAACCTGCACCCCAATATCAGAAAATTATGAAGAGTGCAAAAAAAAAGCATAAATTTGTGGTTAAATTGTGAGCCCCTAATAGAGTTCAGACCCGCAGCCGTGCCCATTGTAAAGGTATGTTTCCCCTTTAAAAAAAAAAAAAGTTGTTGTTGTTGTTATCATTATCATTATTAAAAATTATTATTATTATTATTATTATTTATTATTATTATTATTATTATTATTATTATTATTATTATTATTATTATTATTATTATTATTATTATTATTATTATTATTATTATTATTATTATTATTATTATTATTATTATCATTATTATGATTATTTATGATTATGATTATTATTATTATTATTATTATTATTATTATTATTATTATTATTATTATTATTTATTATTATTATTTATTATTATTGTTCTTATTATTATTATTATTATTATTATTATTATTATTATTATTATTATTATTATTTATTTCTTCTTATTATTATTATTATTATTATTATTATTATTTATTATTATTATTATTATTATTATTATTATTATTATTATTACTATTATTGTTGTTTTATTATTATCATTATTATTATTATTATTATCTATTATTATTATTACTATTATTATATTATTATTATTATTATTATTATTACTATTATTGTTATTTATTATTATTATCATTATTATTATTTTATTATCATATTATTATTATCATTATTATTATTATTATTATTATTATTTATTTATTTATTCATTTTTGGGAGAGAGGGAGCTGAATCATCCAATTACAAACGCATCTGATTAAGGACGTTCGACTCCCGCTAAATTTGGTGCAATTAAAATGGAAGGCGTTTGTTCAGATATTGTAGGTTTGGGTCCAAAATTGGAGATTTTAGGTCCAAAAAATTATAAGTCTGGTCTTAAATTGAAAGTGTTTGGTTCAAAATTGAGTTGAAAAGTTTTTGGTGGAAACTGGAAATGTCTGTCCAAACTTTACCATGATTTAGTCGATACGAATACAAAATGGCAACAACTCTGTTTTATATATGATTTATTGGCAAGTCACTTATTGATATTTATGGCTTGACCTTTTTGAGGGGGGGAAAGAATGGCTTTTTCGGGGAGGGAACAGGGGCATGGGCCTCAGTATTCTCACACCCCTTGACAAATCAATAGCCGCCCGCTGCCGTGTTTAAAGGCATACTCCTTTTCTTTCCAGGACCGTCGAGAAATCCCCTTCCCCTCCCCATCCCTCCCTCCCCTCCCCTCCTTCCCTCCCCCCCCTCCCACATCCTCTCGGCGGTAGGTATACCTAAAACAGGGAAGCGCTAACACTTGACTACACCTAATACACCCCATGCATAGTACGGAACTAGGGATGTGTTTATACATTTAACCAAAAGCTTTGATTTAATTTAAATAAAATATCTCTTATAGAATTTTATCTCCATCATGTCCTTACACATTATGCAAGTAGAAGAGACTTCCGTATGTAAATACATTCGTTACAAACTCTTATTTAACCCTATCAACTGTCAGGTCTTTGTTTTGTCGAAAGTCACATTTTAAAGCAGTTACAAGCTTTCATTGTTGTTTATGATCGAATCAAATTACTCCGTGAGCTTGGCGCTTTCCGGCGATCTGTAATCAAATACAGCCAGGGCATTGTTTTCACTGTAGGGGCCCAAAGGATACACCACACATGCGGGTGTTGGTCGGTTTGAGCTGTCAATCATCATTAAATTGTTTGAACGGTGAGAGATGGGTTAGTGGAAAGAAACGTCGGTTTACTTGAAATTTGAATCAAGAAAATACTACATGTGGTAGGCCTATACTATAGCCTGACAATTACTGTTGCAAATTAATATTTGCTCCAAAGTTCTGAATATGATGGCGAAGCCGAAAATTGGTCAATTGATTGAACGAAATAGCAGGTCCCTGATTGAACTAAGAGCAGCAGTAGCCAAATTTGCAGACAAAGCAAGAGGTAATTACTTTTGAAATTAAATTTGATTTGTAATTTTTATTATACTCTTTCTTACTAGTCTTATCTCATCTCAGTTTTACTTGCATGGACATGTCGCAAAGATAGATTCTTGAAAAGTAGTTATGAAATATCAGAAAATTACTTTTTAAAGTTAAATTGTTATTGAACTGTTGTGACTACGCTTTGTTAGGTCAAAAAGGCTTTATGTATTTCTTTAATTCTTCTAAAATACTTCCATTTCAGTCATAAAAATTAATTGAATTTTTTTTCTTTTTATCGTACTATTTTAAGGAGGATAATTTAAAGGAAGGAAGTACTACAATAGAACAGCGAAAGGAAATAATAAAAATAAACAGGAATATCAAAAATAAATTCTGGACATCACACATTTGCTGCAAGATTGGCAGATATTTATGTCGGATATTAAAAAGACTGTAGAATCATCGATTTTAATCCGATTTTGATGGTTTTTAACATGGTTTTGATATATTTCAAAGTATTTCAGCTAAATTTTGTAATTACACATGCATATATGTTTCAAAATGACATTTAAACTAAAGGCAGACTATAATCATAATTTCATATACTAGAACAATTAAATGATCTGATAGATAAAAGAACCCTACATACAAGTTACAACAGCAATGATAGCATACATGTATTTTTGATTATCAAAACCATTAATTCTACCTCTGTATTTTGATTTTAATACATTCAGAGAATGCTATCAACTCTGAAGGCTGTTAGAATGTAATGTATTTCTTTATAATCTCTTGTTTTCTAGCTGGTGTAAATGTTTTCATTTTTCTGGGTATTACATTTTATGTTTATGATATCACAAAAACATAACACAAAAACATATTACTTCATATAATATAATTAAAATCACATATCTGTGTAGTACTTCCTTATTCTGGCCAGGCAATCTTAAAGGATTAGTTCAGTGGCCAAGCAAGTTCTTCTTTAACGAGTCTTCAAGAGAGACAAAATGCTGAAGAAAGTTCGAGGAATTTTTTTTTTTAAATACGTTAGAAATTAAAAATAATGTGAGGATGAAGACACCACAAAATGTGTGATGTTGAGTCGAAATGTATTAAAGGTAATCAGAAAATTTGTTAATAATACTTTCCAACAAAGTATAATGGGAATATGCCATACTTTATGCCTCCAAAGATTGTTTGGTTATACTACAATTTGATTTCAGTAGGCAGACGTTACGACGTGTGATCCAGAAACCAACAATCTATCAAATACCCTGAATTCTTATAGGTAGTGACAAGTACAAACACTTTCTGTTAATAATTGATTATTATAGAGCATTAAATTCTGAGATAACAGTCATAACTCATAAATTTCATAGACCGAAAAGTAGTAAGGGCATTTTTTTTTTTTTTTTTTTTGGGGTCCCAAAAAATAAAATGCTTATCTTGCACCAAACGGTAGGACAATTTTCTGATTAATATGAATATTCAAGTGACACTTTCCCGTCGACTATGGAGGCATGAAGTTTATTGATCTGTTGTGGAAAATATATCTGTGAAATTTGCAAAACGAGCTCCCTCACTTTTCAGTCTAATGCTCCTTAAAATAGATAAAGTGTTACGCATGAATGGAAAAACAATTCAAACCGGTTTCCCTTTTTTTTTTGAGTCACTTCCATTTCAATGACTCAGACGCGCCTTTGACTGACATTGCATGCAAGTAGTAGGGGTGAGTCATACAACTGACAAGACTTATGGCTCCGATGTCTGATGTGATGCCATTAGGAACCTATGCCGTTGTGATAGTAAATTGTGTCCCCCCCCCCCCCCTCCCTTTCTCCGTAAATTTGGTCCCCTCCGGACTGATTTTACTAGGTAATTTACTGGTGTGTCTGTACGGTTTCTTCAATTAATTTTGTGTACTAAAGTGACAATCTAAAACCGAAGTTGATAATATGTATGTACGGCATACAGCGCATGAGTCGTAAATTTGCCCACGAGCAGAAAATGGCTTCCAGTAAGCAATTATGTGTAAAAGAAATATAATCTATTCTTCGATCTGTGCAATACCCATCGGGATACACTGAAGAAGAAAAAAACGCGCTTAACGCAAAACGGCTGTGAGATTTACTATAAAGGGAGAAGAAGGGCTTTTTTTTTTGCAAAAGTTGTTGTCTCCAAATTTTCTAAAAAAGAAGGCCTAAATTTCCTAGTGGACCGTTTTTATTATGAGGGGGACCATTTTACTGAATGGCTACGGCTTAATTGTTTGGGGGCCTAAATTTCTTAGGAAATAAGAGCCGGGGGCCAAAATTTACTTACACCGGCATGATGTTGTGTGTGTTTGTTTATTTATTTATATGTGAAAGTGTGCGAGCGTGACACTTTTCTCATCAACAAAGTATCTAGTTGTTTTTGGTTATATACATTTTTTTAAATTCATATATTTTAGGAAAATATCCATAGTTTTTAGGAAATGTTCTTTGATATTAAAAAATTATTTGTTAATTTTCGGAACATTTGTTGACAGATTTCATTTAATTGTACTTCAATGTTTACTTCAATGTTATGTTAATCCTCTTAGGCCATTATTATTTTTGCATATCAGCAAAAACGTGTGTCGTCCCCACCACCCCCCCTCCCTTCCTTCCACTTCCCCCTTTCCCTCCTCCGCGCTTCCTGGATAATCATTTCTTTACAAAATCTGTAATCGTTTTTCTTTTTAGATCAGTTTCTCGTTTGGAGAAGGAATGGTTTTTTTCATTGCCGTGCATTGGTCACACGGTAAACAGGATGACGATTACAAGAATAAAGATGGTTGACAAATACATTTTCGAAAACTAAAGTTCATTTATAAATACACAATACGAGCAGAAGGGGAGGAGGATGTCATGCTGCATGCGTGCTGTGGAAGTGGTAAGTAATGTTGAGGATTGATGTTATTCTTTTAAAAATTGTTTATTACGTAATGATTACATGAGTCAGGAGGGAAGGGAGGGGGAAGGGTAAAATTTCTGCTCGGCTTTCACTGACAGGTGTCTATACCCGGGATGAAATTTTAGCCCGGGTGAATAGAAAACTGCATGAGAAAAGTAATTCCGACTACATTTAAGGATTAGTTCAGTGGTGAAGCGTGTTTATCTTAAATTAAAGAGGACTTCAAAAGATACAAAATGGTAAAAAGAAGCATTAAAAAATCTTATTCCGTTAAGGAGATATTTAAGTTTAAGGTTTGGTATCATTTGTTTAGAAACGACTGAAATTAGACTAGTTGTGATGTCATAGGCTTAGATTCCTCAAAGTCTGTATGTATTCTATCATATTTTGTCCTGCAATTTTGTTGCTTAAAACCATGGGATATGTCAAAAAGTAGTAAAACTGAATCTAGAAATGGTATTTATAATATACCACCTGAAAAAGTTTAAGGAAAATGACTGGAATAGTGAACAAAAAAAAAAAAACTTTCTTTAAAATACATTAGGACTTTGAGGAATCTGAGGCTGTGACATCACAACTAGTCTAATTTTAGTCGTTTCTACAGAAATGATACCAAACTTTAAACGTAAATATTTCCTTACCGGAGTAAGATTTTTGAATGCTTTTTTACCATTTTGTTTCTTTTGAAGTCCTCTCTCATATAAGATGAACTTTATGACCAATGAACTAATCCTTTAAACCATTACCACCTCCAAACTGGACGTCAGCCCAAAGGTACAAATTTCGTTTCCCGGTGAGATACAAATGATTGATAGGCTGGTCACGACGGTCACAAAGACCAGGCCCAGCCTTTAACATCTAATTGCAACAACTTAATGGGACAGGGTTGAGATACACCTACAATGATTAATTTTTAAAAGAATAATGATAATAAAGATGCTTAATCAAAATGAAATATCACAAAATAACATAACGTATTTGTATTATTCTAAATTTTCTTTCACTACCCATAGATCTTGCACAAAAAGTAAAACTAATCAGGCCGACATTATTAGTGGGTCGCTTGCTTATATGACATGAATACGGTATGAGGTAGAACAAAGACTAATTGTTTGCCCTATTGCAACCTAAGATAAAAGAGTCAAATTTTGGGCCTTTTTGTAACAAAAAGCAAAGTGCAATTGATGCTTTCTGGACAGTACCATCTAATATCTTTCAGATGATGATGTTGTATGGGGATATTGATCTGAGCTGTTGGCTCTTTTTAATGCTGAAGTGAAGCAGTGTTATCACCAATATCAAATTTTGCTATGGGTCCATGTAAAAATAGTAATAGTAAGATAGTTCCTCACGAAACTTTTTCTGAAACATGTTGTCAATTTATGATCAGATAATAGGCAATGCATAGTCAACACCTATGCCTTCTCTTCCAATTAAGCTTGCTAGCATTTTTGACATTTTCAACTTCTCAGCTTCCTGTTCCAAGAAATGGGAGTTCTTAAAAGAATGTTTGCATTAGCTATTTCTCTGGCGGGGGGGAGAGTGAAGGGGAGAGTGATGGGGTGAGTGATGGGGGAGTGATGATGGGGAAAAGTGATTGGGGGAATGGGGGTATTATTTTGGCTGGTCGGAGTATACCTTATTAGTTATGTGCTACCATCAGGTTAACTACACAAGATTGACACCATACCAGGTGTTGTTGCATCGCGCGGTCCTTCGAAGTAATAATCCGATGTATCAGTTTCAATTTAACTCACTTTCTAAGATTTAGACACCTCTTTCATTTGAAATTTGACATAAAAATAAGAATTTTTTTTGGTTTATGTTAGTTGCATCAATATGTAAAATGATTGAGCCTTTTCATTCCTGCTTCCCCTCCCCTCTTCCCCTCGCCCTCTTCCCCCTCGCCCTCTTCCCCCCCCCCCTCCCACTCCCCGACCCCATTTGTAATTAACAATTTATTGAAAGATTTTATTTTGCTGATAAGGATTTGAAATAGGGTGGTAGTGATGTTTTTTTAATATCATCAAGTTTTTGTGTTTAATGGAAAGTATTGTACTTTTGTAAGAGTGCAGGATATTTTGGTATTCTCATGATATTACCAGAAATGCTAACAAAGGTTTGAGAAAAATAAAAAATGAAATTTTAGATAGCAAGAGAAAAACACATTCGTATCTTTGTCCATGGTGTGTAGAGAATGTCATTCGACCCTAGATTTCAAGACAATTCTGGATAAAATGACTGCGGCATTCCATATGCGGACTAACAGCCATATCTTGAGGAAGAAAAATTTGAGTTGCTCTTTTGATTGTTAGTTTATATTTTAATTTCCTATCACATGAAATAAGAATTGAGTCGAGGTTTGTTTCTCCTTTAAGATCCTGACAAAAAGAAAAGCAAGTAAAACTACTTGGCAAATAAAACTGCACCACACGAGACACAAGTACCAAAGTAATTAGATAAACGTATTAAAAGGAAAGATTGCATAGTAAGATGTATGCCTATAGAAGGCAAAAAAGGATAAGGTGTTTGTCACGTGGTATGCAGTCAGTGAAGATTTTATTTCCAAAATGTAGCTAATTACAGTGGCGTAGGAACAGGGGTGAGGGGGGGGAATGGTACTAAGGGCAAATACCATTCCCCGATAACAAAGGTCTAACGAATTGACTTTAAAGATTCAGATTCAGGAAGTTCTTCATTTTCGTGATATTGTCTTTATTTTCGGGAACTATCCATCAATTTTTAGGAATTTTCATCATTTTCAGGAAATTTGTTTCAATTTTCGTTGAAATTGCATAAATTTCGTGAAATGCCTTTTATTTACGGGAAATTTTCTTCAATTTTCAAGTTATTAACTTCTTCATTTTCGTGAAATTTGCATCAGTTTTTCTGAGATAATTTCAATTTTCGTGAAATTGTCTTTATTTTCGGAATTTTTTGAAACATTTCCTTCATTTTCGTCATGAGAGTATAAACTGGTTTTCTTAGAGAAGAAAATCTATAGAATGATAAAGTAAAATTGCACAAAACTTTTCACTTATTTTATTATAGAATTGTATTAACAATTTTTTCTCCTGATTTTTCTTGATAGAAACTGGAGTTATTGCCGTATTCTAGCTCAACTTGCAGTGCCTTGTCGTGGACATCAGTTAAGAGATAATGGCCACATCAAAACATGGCCATAGAAGCGAAGAGTGAGAATGAAGAGGAGGATGATTTTAACAGCGGAAGAAGTAGATAAAGAAAAAGTCTAGGTCATCGAAACAGTTTTGATCGCATCACTCTCATATGCAATATGTGGCAATGAGATAGTCACTTTGAGCAGAGGTTTGGGCATAGAACAGACTCTACCAGCAAGAGCTAGTAGACCAACCTACTTGATATTCAGATATCAGGAGGGCTGGTGGGGCTCATATGGTGGTCTGGTCATGTATGATGACACCATACTTGAGGTTAGGGGTCCAGAGTTGGTTACACGGGTTAATGGTGGTAATTTTTCGGTATGCATATGTGTGCGTATGTGTAAGTTTTTGAGGAATCTAGAACTAAAATCCGATTAGAGAACTTGGGCCTCCAAAGTTTGTGGGTCAAATGTCAAATGGAAAAGACAAAAAAAATAAAGCTGTATTTTTATAGGAAAGACAATTTATCTTGAAAGTAATACAGGTAAGTAAGATATAACATTCCCCAATATGAAAATATTGTTGAGGTCAAAAGGTCAAACGTCTGCGGTTAAATAGAACAAAAATGACTAAAAGCTGTATTTCTTGCAGAAAACATTTTTGAAAAGGGATATAGGTAGTAGAATATAATTTTCTCCCAAACTTTGAAGGTCAGAGGTCAAACGATCAAAATTATTGCTAAGTGCTGCATTTTTTACACAAAACCTATGTGAAATATTTTTAAAAAAAGATTTTTTTGTGGTCAAGGGTCCAATTTTGTTGTGGTCAAGGGTCCAATATGTGTTTTAAAGGGGTAATTTTGTGGCATTAAGTAAGTGTGGGGCACATAGCAAAATGGAATTGCACCATGAAAGTTTCTCTTTGAAGTTGAGTCTCGCAGATTTTGTGTTAAAAAAGTCAAAGGTCACAGACTTAGCGACCTTTTTTTGCTAATTTTGCCTGTAATATTAAAATAGACACCATTATTTTGTTGTGTTTGGTATCATAGGCGCAGATCACGAGGTCAAGGGGCTCAGATTAAATGCTAGGAGGGGGGGGGGCGAAAGTATCGTTTTTCCCCCTCAAAAATATGAGTAGCCCCTTACATGAAAATTTGAAATAATGAAATTCAAAGCATCCGTTTATATTCAAACCAAAATCGGGTGTTTTTGCTTCAATTTTCTTGATTTTCGTGAAATTTGTTTCAAATTCCGTAGATTTTCCTTCATTTTCGGAAAATTTGCTTCAATTTGTGTTTATTTATCATTACTTTTTGCAGAATTTATTTCCTTTTATTAAATTTGCCTCAATTCTGGTGCAATTTCTTTTATTTTCGTGAAATTTGCTTCAAATTTTGCGCAATTCTCTTCCGCATTAACGGGAAATTTCTTCAACTAACGAGAAGTTGTCTATAATTTTTATGAAATTTGCTTCAATTGTTTTGCTTTCATTTTCTGGAAATATTCTTCAATTTTCGAGAAATTTATATTTTCTGGAAATTTCTTTCTTAAAAAAATTAGATATCCTTCATGTTCGTGAAATTTGCTTCTTTTTGTGGATTTTGCTTCAACTTTTATATAATCATTTCCTTTTATTTTTGGGATGTTTTGATGAATACTAAGGAAAAATATTACATAGCTATATAATATATAATAATGATATCTTTGCCAGAACAATCGTAAACACAACTTCTTTTAGGGTTACATAGTGCGGGGTAAGAAGGAGGGGGGTTACTCACACATTAATGAAGATTATGAAGAGGGGGGGAATTCAATCGTTGTCATAATAACACAGTTTAGAGGTCAAATTGTAATTGTCGAATACAAAATTTAAATTAGTATTGCGTGGTTTTAATTTGAACCATGGGTACAGTGTAGGTCTAGAGGTGATGAGATCGGCATTTCTATTGGCATTTTCTTGTTTGTATATTGAATAATTTCCAGGTTAGCCAGATAGAGTTGCATTTCGTACTTGAAAATCGTGTCACCGATATTTAAAAAAATAATTCTGCAATGATAGACGTCTTCTTAATGTTCTTATTTCTGTGAGGAGATGGGAGACACTAGAAGATATTTAGATTTTAATTCTTTTTTTTAAACACTGCCCTATGCATGCCGAGAGAGAGAGCAAACTTCTAAACTATGACACATTCTGTCAAAAATTTAATATATTGTATTAACATGTATCATCCATTTTTAATGATAATAAATGCTGGAATATTATTAGATGGAGAGCAATTGTTCATCGTAAATAGGCTAACTGAATAATATTTGAAAAATTGCTATCAGTTACCTTAAAACAATTAAGTAATTACTTTTCCAGGAAATACAAATTTGCACAGAATTTCCTCTATGAAATTTTAAAAATGAATTACATCATGGTGTACAAGAAATTTTAAATGCAAAAGTGTAACTCAATGTATTTGCGTGTGTATTTTCATGTGTGTACTTGTAAGCATCTTAAGTAAGGTGAATACAGAAGCAGTATGATCTGTAGAATAATCTTATTCTTTATTAATTAAGTCCAATGCGACTGGCATCATTCATCACAAATATGCTGGTCTCTATGTGCCTCAGGTGTGATCGTATTAAGTTTATTATTATAATTTAAATGTGGTTAGATTCATCTTACCATCAGGAAAACCATTGTAAAGAGATCTACAAACAAAGTACACATCAATTTGGTTGCTAACTGCTGTATTTCCACATGACTATTATCATACAAATATCCTGCTGTTGAAAGAAAACACCTGTTATACAACAATGGGCTCTTTTAATTAATAGAGTTTCAACTACCTGACCCACACGTACAGGGTGTTATACCATGGAGCTAAGTTAATAGCTCCATGGTTAAATTTGGAGACAACAAATTCTCCCCCTTTTGCAAGAAAAAGCCTTTCTTTTTCCTTCACACTAAATCTCACTGCCATTTTGCGTAAAGCACGCATTTTGTTCTTTAGTGTATTAGCTTATCACTTCTTATCACTTTTTGCTTATCACTTCAGCACACAAAATTAATTGAAGGAATCGTACAGACACACCAGTAAATTACTTAGTAAAATCAGACCGGAGGAGACCAAATTCACTAGACATTCCTGAGGAAATAAGGTCCGGGGTCCTAAATTTACAAGGGGGAAGGGGGGATTTACTATCGCACCGGAACTATTTCTGTCTAGGTCACTCTTATTTGCTTACAAGTCAAAACAAAGAGTCCTTGGCGTGGACCATGTGTTGCTAGCTGTTGTGTGGGATTTAAATTTCTTGTGTTCACTTATGCACGATGGTCATGTTAGTATTGCTCACATGCTAGCAGCAGGGGAGATAAGAGCTCGTACACTTAACGTACGTTTAAGTCAGGAATGATGTGAAATCTCAATACTTAAAAATTGAATTTGTCCCATATGTGATGTGCAAGAAAGAAGGTGTGCTCCGTTGTTTTGGTTACATCATGCTTATAGGCCTAAGGGGGCCGAAGTTTAATTGTAAACATGGTTGGCATGTTATTGTATTGCCCAATTTTGTTTCCACACAGTATAAATTTGAAAGTAAACTTTTATGTAAGTTAGTGTGTACATAAATATGCAAGCTAATCACTAATTTGCATGACTCATATACGGCTATGTAAATTGGCCGGCCTTAAGTATGATTTTATGGTCCATTTGTACCCAAGAAATGCCCTTTGGTGTTAAATGATATTAATAAGTGGGTGGGGCATTTTATTTGTTGTAGGATAAACTTTCAGTCATATTTAATTACTTAAAAAGTAAATTCAGAAGGCAGGTGAGGGAACGAACGTCGGAGGCTCTTGATGTGACGTCACAACAAATATGAAATGATTACTTCAATAAAATCTTTGAAAATAAACAAAATGATGGAAAATTATCAATTTAATGCAAATTGAATGACGTTTTTGGTCATTTGCATTATTTACTGCACAAATCTACCTGTCCACGGTATATGCATAGGATCTGTTAGAGGCACAGGTGTCTCATTTAAATTTTTGTCTTAAATACCACTTTCTTATAATCACCTTACAGTTATACTTTTAAATAAAGAAAACTTTGTATTCAAAATAGCAATCATTATCTCTTTGTTCTTATTTAAATTATAAGCTTTAAGTTTTAAATAAAGTAATTCAAACAGTGAAACTTAAATCAGTTTATTAGGCCAGTGTCAATGCAAAACCGAAATCCGGCATAAGAATGAAAACATGACATTAACTATATGATTGCACAATAATAAAGTATGTATGCAAACAATTAAAAAAAGAATGTACTATTACAATCTGAACTGCAAAGTCCGAAAAATGGGTCCAAATAAATGATAAACCAAGAAGAGAAAGGGTGGCCCGACATTTGTCGAATTACCATTTCGTAAAGCTATGAACGAAAAAGAATAAAAATCAATACATCCATCGTAAATTGATATTTCAATTAAAACCATGCAGATTGGCAAAGCAATCTGCCCAGCAGACGGGATGTACCGGTACATCCCTTCTCATGGGATGTTATAATACATCTATCGTAAATCGTAATATTTCAGTTTACACCATCCAAATTATTGGCAAAAAAATCTGTTTATTAGACGGGATGTACCGGTACATCCCTCGCTAATCAAAATATTTCATTGAAACCATCCACATTATTGACAAAGCAATCTGCTCACCAGACGGGATGTACTGGTACATCCCTTCTCATGGGATGTATTGATACATCCATCGTAAATCGTAATATTTCACTTTAAACCATGAGCATGGACAAAGAAATTTGCTCACCAGACGGGATGTAGTGGTACATCCCTTTACATGGGATGTATGGATACATCCATCGTTAATCGAAATATTTCAGTTTAAACCATTTAAATTATTGGCAAAACAATCTCTTTACCAGACGGGATGTACCGGTACATCCCTCGTTAATCGAAATATTTAACTTAAAACCATCCCAATTGACAAAGCAATTTGCTCACCAGACGGGATGTACTGGTACATCCCTTCACATGGGCTGTATCGATACATCCATCGTTAATCGGAATATTTGACTTTAAACTATCCAAATTATTGACAAAGCAATCTGTTTACCAGACGGGATGTACTGGTACATCCCTCGTTAATCGAAATATTTCACTTGAAACCATCCAAATTATTGACAAAGCAATCTGCTCACCAGACGGGATGTACCGGTACATCCCTTCACATGGAATGTATTAATACATCCATCGTAAATCGAAATAATTCACTTTATACCATCAACCACAGAGCAATCTGCTTATCAAACGGTATGTACTGGTACATCCCTTCACATGGGATGTATTGATACATCCATCGTTAATCAAAATATTTCAGTTAAAACCATCCTAATTGACAAAGCAATCTGCTCACCAGACGGGATGTACCGGTAAATTCCTTTACATGGGATGTATTGATACATCCATCGTAAATCGAAATATTCAACATTAAACCATCTACATTGACAAAACAATAAACCCATGAGGACAGGTTGTACTGGTACATCCCTTTCTCCTGTGCACTCGTATTAGGTTATCCAAGATTCTGAACTAATACAGATTTTATACATAGCAAAAACGCAGTTTTGAACAAAACCTCCTTAACTCAATAATTTTACATGAAAAAATCTAATTCTAAATAAAACGTGAAATTTTCATGTAAAAAGACGATTTACGGTAACTATTAAAAACAATTGGTGAAATTCGAAATTTAAACATGGTACAAAATACAAAATATTTAAAGTGCGTTTTTGCACATGAAAAAAAAATGGAATAGCCCCAGAATTCCCGATTTCCTAAATTTTGAAAATGTTTCCTAAAGCCTTTAATAAGAACGCTAGGTTTATACATGAAAATGGATACCTCTTTCACTAAAAACAAGCTGCAATCCCCGACAAAACAAATGAAACAAAATAGCAAAATCTGCAACAAGATTAAATTTTTTTAGATCAACTTAAGCCCACCTCTGACTCCTTTCAATGTTGTGCCTAATCGCAGCGCGCAGAATTCCGAGCCAACATTAAAAGGGGGAGCGGGGCCTCATTTCATTTACATTTGACAGGGAGTGTCGTTGACATATGGCTATCATATATATTAGAGGAATGGATAACAATAATTTCTCGCCCCCTTCCCCACCCTTCCCCTCAAAACAAAAAAGGAAGAAAAATACCTTTAAGAGAGAGGCTGACAAAAGAAAACGAGGCGGGAAAAGTTAGAGGTGGGGCTTACACATACAACAAAAATGATATCAGGCAGTAACAGGATTACTGTGAAAGGGAGTTACATATAAAAAATAATCCCAAATAATGGACAATAAAAGGGAAATTGCTTCAATTGAAGGAAATTATAAAAAGGAAGTTGGGCCGTGGGCCGTTTCAACTTTAAAGCAGCACATATCAAAAGCTTACTAAACATAAAAGGGTTTAACGGATTGTTGTGGTTGAAAGGGGGAGGGGAGGGGGAGGGGGAGGGGGAGGGGGGAGGGGGAGGTATCTTTTTCATTGCATGGAAAATTGAGTCGAATTCTTTAGTTAAAAATATTTCCTATACTACGGAGCTGTTGAGTGTCTTTGAAGTTAATTTAAAATGGTGCAGCGGACCCGAATTTCGGCGGAATCGAGGGCATACGTTCGGTTCTTATCAGGACAGAAGGACATAAAACTGTGCGTGAGGTGGCAGAAATCTGCTCAATTTATCCAGCAAGTGTTGTTTGGATTCTTCGCGAACCAATAGGAAGCAGCAGGTTCGGACAGAGCGTTAGAAAAACGGGACGTCCGAAAACTGAGTGATCGCCAAAAACGGGGTTTGCTTGTGAGCCGTCCAACATGTGCGAAGCGTTAATGCGAACTTTACAATAAGAGAAGTAATAATAGAATGCGGTATCAACATGGGAGAAATCGGCATCCGAACTGTACAAAGATTTTTAGATAGCAGGGGCTACTTGTATCTACAAGCCAGAAAAAAGGGTCTGTTGAATAAAAGTGATTTGAGAAAGCGCCTCAAATTTTCCCGGGAAGTAAAGCAGGAAGAAGATAAGCAATTTTGGAAGACCAATATTATGTTTTAATTTGATCGAGCGTCATTTGCCTATAAAATCCGACCACTCGCGTGTACCGAGGGGGCGCATCTGGCGAAACAACAGCGAAGGTTTGGCATTCAGTCGCACGGCTAAAGGTTAGAAGGTGGGGACCAGAGCAAAACTTGTACATCTATTTGTCGCTATATCTTATGGAAAGGGAGTGGTGCCTGCCAAAAGTTATACAAAAAGTGGACGGGGGACAAGTTTGCCCGCTTTGTGAACAAACACTTTAAAGGGGGTATGAAGAGGTGTTGTAGTGTAGAAACGGTCAAATTTTGTTCAAGGCGGCGACTCTTGCCAAAATTGTGCAACATCTAAAGCAGCATTTTCGAGGCTCGGACTTTACAGTATTTACAATTCACGCTAGAGTCCGGATTTGAATCAAATAGAGAATGTGTTCAAAATCTTAAACGATAATCTTCGTAGGGATGCAATAGCACAAGAAATTTATTTGGAAACTTTTCAAAAATTTCGGAGACGTGTTATTCGGACTTAAAGAGGCAATACCAAATTTAAATATCGATAAAATTACTGCCTCTATAAACAAACGAATAGAGACAGTTATTAAATTTGGAGGTATCCGTTTAAAATATTATTTCAACCTGCAATAGAATGCCGTCAACAATTCGGGAGCCCGCTAGAGGAGGAGCCTTTGGGGCGTATTTTAATTTGCGCCCCCAATAATGTAGTCTCGGCCAATTTCTAATTATATAGATTCATCATTTTTCACTCTTTTTTTCTCGGAAATCTCTCAGAGAGAAGAGTCGTTAATGTTCACATGATTTTTACAATAAATGCACGTATTATTTGTTTGCATTTGAAGGGCGATAAAGAGACAAACTCATTTGGGGCAATGGTAAACAGGTAAAGGTAAAGTTATAAGTTGTAAAAGATTTAGCTTTTATCTTTGTAATTGACGGTAAAGTAAAACCATCCCTTGAAACATTGTGCTGACTGCACGGTAAACAAGAAGGTACAGAAATGTATGTATGGAATTCCTTAGCAATAGGTCGCGGGCAGTTAGTGAATAAAAGAAATTAGAGATAATAAATGGTTCTTATAATACAGTACTATTCAATCTTGGGTCATTTCTTTATTCATTGGTAGGGTTGTTTTCTAAAATGAGTTTTGCAAACCAATGGCCACAAGGGGCGGGTATTGTTGTTCTTGAATAGGGATTGGGCTTTGCAAAATAAATTGTTTCCATCTTACAGCCATCATTTTTGATTCAACTTCGTCAATGCTGCCGGTATAAAAGTAAATTTTTCCCCCAGTAAATTTTGGTCTCCGGCCCTTATTTTCTAAGAAATTTGGGCCCCCCAGACAATTAAGTCGTAGCCATCCAGTACATTTGGTCCCCCCTCATAGTAAAAACGATTCGTTAGGAAATTTGAGCCTCGGCCTTTCTTTCCTATGAAATTTGGGGACAACAACTTGTTCCCCTTTTGCAAGAAAAGACCATTCTTTTACCTTCACACTAAATCTCACTGCCGTTTTGCGTAAAGCACGCTTTTTATCATTGGTGCATTAGCTTATCACTTTTAAGCTTATCACTTCAGTACACAAAATCAATTAAAAGAACCGTACAGACACACCAGTAAATTACCTAGTAACATCCGGAGTCCGGAGGAGACCAAATTCACTATACATTCTTAGGAAATAAGGTCCGGGGCCCAAATTTACAGGAAGGGAGGGGGAGGGGACAAAATTTACTATTACACCGGCTTTGAAAAAGACCAGAGCATGTTTGCTTGTGGCGAAGACTGGTGTGTCCCCAGCCAAAGTAAGATCCTTGGCAAAAGAGTTTTAGCCGTGGGAAACAAACTCAGCACCCTTCCAATAACAACAAAATATCGTGCCATGGGACGAGCTGGTGGCTCCACCGAAAGCCATTTAAGAATATGACTTCGGCTTCTTCGGTTCCCACCCACGCAAACATATTTGTCGCTGGGTTCGAAAATACATCATAAATAACTGTCAGGGGCAACAAGAGAAATGTTTTGCCACAATTGGCTGGCCAGTCAAAGGACATTACGGTTTTGTCACGCCCCTTTTCTAACAATTCATACAGCGCCTGACAAAACCATCCCTTTCAATGTTCTTGCGACGTAAAATGTCCTTCCCATTTCCTTCCAACGCCTCCCGTAACCCTCCACACACACCTTCTCCACCATCTCCTTTAGAAACTGGATACGGGTCTTTTTACTGCGTTCATACACTTTCTGCGCCCTCGCTATCTCCCGTGCGACCTATGAACATAAAAAAAACACTTGAAATATATGTTAGTTAAGTGACAGCACTATCTACCCCCCTCCCCCTTCCCTCAAAAAAAAAAAATAATCGGTCGGATAACTGAAGCCCTACCGGCGCAACGCCTGGGGAGATTAAAACTTGCCTGTTGGGGGTTCTTCGAACAATGCGCTTTGATTTTAGATGCCACAACACTCCCCTTTCCCACTCATTGAAATCTTAAGATAAATTCGACATTTTGACATGCTGGTTTACTGACTTTTGACACGAAGTATCTCTGTCTTATGTCTCTACCTTAATTTACTGCGCACACGCGTGGCCCACACCCGTTTGAAAATGCCATACATTCTTCTAACATATCCGACATAGCCTTAGACTAACTTCATACATATTGGGCGACGCCCTCTATCAGTTCGAGGGCTGAAATTGGATATGTTTGTTAATTTACAACATACCCTCTTTCGTTTACCAAGAAAAGTTAATTTCAGCGCCTATAATTTAAACAACTACATGTGTAGTTCTCTCAATTTACTGACCTTATGACCCGGTGACTATAGCCAGCATCCTTCTTTTAAGCATCTCCCCATCTGTACCAAAAATTCGAGAACTTCGTTATTAGAAGCGTAACATCCCTCCCATCTCGCAAAAACACTACTTTCGGTCACAAAACCTTCTACCCGCCCCACCCCTTTAAGATAAAATCGCCCAAAACCTATTTTAAAGCCCAAAAACTTTTCATGCCAAATTGTAGTTTTACATACCTGCCTTTCTTTGCGTCTATCTTGTACTCATTTTGTACAGGCGTTTCGACAATCCCGGACAAAACAAATGAAACAAAATAGTAAAATCTGCAACAAGTTTAGAAAACCTAAGATCAACTTGATTAAATTGTTGCGCCTAATCACAGCGTGCAGAATGCCAACGTTGAAAAGGCAGAAGGGGGAGCGGGGTTTTGTTTCATTTACTTTTGACCGGGAGTATAGTTGTATATCAAAAACGTAACCTACTTACATTTCATTTCAGAGTGCTATGAAAGGTTCAACATTTACCGTTTTAATAAATATCTTTGAAATTGTATTAAGTTTCAACAGATTTTAAGATAAAAAGAATAAACATATCCTCTAAGAATAGGACACAAATCTATTAATGTTTCACTACCTGACTACGGCAATGGCACAGAGAAACTTGTGAATGCTAATAATTGACAAAAGCGAGGGGATCGGCAATTAGTATATTCCTCCATCAGTTCATGCAACCGTAAGCCGAGAAGATAAGTAGCTCAGTTGGTAGGGCGCACGACTAAGATGCTGAAAGTACCTGGTTCAAGCCTCTGTAGATCTAACCCATTTTCCCACAGCAATTTGGCTATGCAGACAGATACGCCGAACATCACAGCTGAAGTAGGCCTACATCGCTTGCATTTCCTACTCCTCATTCAGCTCATGCGAGAAGTGGCAATGGTTGAATTGCGCTCGCCGTCCATCGGAGGAACGTTGAACCGTCGGTCTAGACAGGAGGACGCTAACATCCAACACTATTCTAAAAGAGAAGCGTGCAAACGTAATGTTCATTCCCTTTCGCTCCCAGCCCTCTGGCATGATCAAGCTGGAAGCTCGCTAAAGGGATCAAGCTGGAAGCTCTCCAAAAGGATGGAAACTGCAAGCTGTGACCCCCCAACAGAGCAATCTGTAAAATTCCAGCACCAGAATGCACAGCATAAGCATGCACAGCATATGCATGCAGAGCATGGGCATGCAGAGCATGGGCATGCAGAGCATGCGCATATACAGCATGTACATGTACAGCATGCGCATGTACAGCATGTACATGTACAGCATGTGCATGTACAGCATGTGCATGTACAGCATGAGCATGCACGGCTTGTACATGTGCATGCGAATGTAAATGCACATCATGTGCATGCACGGCTTGTGCATGCACAGCAGGCGCATGTGCAGCATATGTATGCACATATTGTGCATGTACAGCACGTGCATGCATGGCATGTGCATGTACGGCTTGTACATGTGCATGCACAACATGCGCATGTACAGCATGTGCATGTAAGGCATGCGCATGCACAGCATGTAAATGCACAGCACGCGCATGCACAGCACGCGCATGCACAGCATGTGCATGTAGAGCATGCGCATATACATGCACAGTATGTACATGTACAGCATGTGTATGTACAGCATGTGCATGCACAGCATACGCTTGCACGGCTTGTGCATGCACAGCATGCGAATGTACAGCATGTGCATGTACAGCATGGGCATGTACAGCTTGTGTATGTGCAACGTGTGCATGCTCAGCATGGGCTGGCACGGCATGGGCATGCACAGCATGCTTATGTTCAGCATGTGCATGCACAGCATGTGCATATACAGCATGTGCATGCATAGCATGTACATGCACAACAGGCATATGTACAGCATGTACATGTACATCATGCGCATGCACAGCATGTGCATGCACAACATGTGCATGTACAGCATGTACATGTACATCATTTGCATGTAGAGCATATGCATGTACAGCTTATGTATGTACAACATGTGCATGCACATCATGGGCTTGCAGGGCGTGTGCATACACAGCATGCTTATCTTTAGCATGTGCATGCACAGCATGTGCATGTACAGCATATACATGCAGTGCATGTACATGGACAGCATGCACATGTACAGCATGTACATGCACTGCATGCGCATGCATATCATCTGCATGCACAGCAAGTGCATGTACAGCATGTACATGTACAGCATGTGCATGTACAGCATGTGCATGTACAACATGTGCATGTCGAGCTTGTGTGGGTACAACATGTGCATGCACAGCATACGCTTGCACGGCTTGTGCATGCACAGCATGTGCATGTACCGCTTGTGTATGTACTACATGTGCATGCTCAGCATGGGCACGCACGGCATGTGCATGCACAGCAGGCCTATGTTTAGCATGTGCATGTACATCATGTGCATGTACAGCATGTGCTTTTATAGTTTGTATATGCACAGCATGCACAGCATACACATATACAACATGTAAATGCACAGCTTGCGCATGTACAGCTTGTGCGTGCACAACATGTGTATGTAAAGCATATGCACATGCACAGCATGTGCATGCACATCATGTGCATGTACAGCATATGTATGTACAGCATGTACATGCACGGCTTGTACATGTGCATGTGGATGTATATGCACAGCATGTGCATGCACTGCTTGTACATGTACATCATGTGCATGTACAGCATTTGCATGTACAGCTAGTGTATGTACAACATGTGCATATACAACAGGGCATGCACGGCTTGTGCATGCATATATCATGCGCATGTACAGCATGTGCATGCACTGCATGTGCATGTACAGCATGTACATGTACATTATGTGCATGCTCAGCATGGGCATGCACGGCATGGACATGCACGGCATATGCATGCACAGCATGCTTATGTTCAGCATGTGCATGCACATCATGTGCATGTACAGCATGCGCTCTTATAGCATGTACATGCACAGCATGCACATGTACAGCTTGTACATGCACAACATGCGCATGTACAGCATGTGCATGCACATCATGTGCATGCAGGGCTTGTGCATGCATATATCATGCGCAAGTACAGCATGTGCATGCACTGCATGTGCAGCATGTACATCATGTGCATGTACAGCATATGCATGCACATCATGCTGATGTTCAGCATGTACATGCACATCATGTGCATGTACAGCATGTGCTCTTATAGCATGTACATGCACAGCATGCACATGTACAGCTTGTACATGCACAGCTTGCGCATGCACAGCATGTACATGTACAGCTGGTACATGCACAGCATGCGCATGTACATGCACAGCATATGTATGTAAAACATGTACATATGCAGCATGTGCATGCACATGTACAGCATGTGCATGCACATCATGTGCATGTACAGCATATGTATGTACAACATGTGCATGCTTGTACATGTGCATGCCGATGTACATGCACAACATGTGCATGCACGGCTTGTGCATGCGTCGTTTGTACATGTGCATGCACATGTACAGCATGTGCATGCACAGCATGCGCATGTACAACATGCGCATGTGCATGCACAATATGCGCATGTACAATATGTGCATGCACAGCATGTGCATGCACGGCTTGTGCATCCACATCATGCGCATGTCCAGCATTTGCATGCACAGCATGTACATGCACATGCTGTTTATGCACATGCGCAAGCCGTGTATGCACATGCTGTGCATGCACAGAATGTGCATGCACCTGTGTATTACCACGATGAGAAGAAGATTGTAATTTGCTTGGAAATGGAGAAATGACACAAATACCTGTGGTAGTTAGTTAAGTTTAGACACCAACAGGTGGCGTGATGCTTAAATGGAATTTTTTTTTTAAATAAAAAAAATGTTGCTTAAACTGACTCTAGTTTCTTACTGAATATGCAAAGAATGCAGGAATATTAGGGTTATTTTGTGATACAAACAATCTACCCAAGAGCTTAAAAGAACGCTAGCTTTATATATGAAAATGGATACTTCCCACACGAAACACAAGCTAGTTCTATATCGAGAACGTAACCCACTCACATTTCGGAGTGCTGTGAAATGTTCGAAATTTCTTGGAAAATGTATTTAAATTTAACTGATTTTAATTGAAAAGATTAAAAATTTCTTCTGAGAATAGGACAAAAATCGACTCATGTTTGACCACGGAAATGGCACAGAAAACTTTGTAAATGTGAACTATTAACAATAGCGAGAGGTTATGCGCTGAGAACATTCCTCCATCAACTCATGCAACAGTGATTTAAATGAAAATGAAGAAATAACCGGCATGTGATATAGTAACAAACACAACTATCACCAGTAGATTGTCAAGTTCAGTGATAATTAGATGGCGTGATTCATAAATGGAAATTTCAAATAAAAGTTATGTACTGAGTATATTTCTCCCTAAACTTATGCAACCATGACTTAAATGGAAGTGGAGAAGAAACCGACATGTAATTTAGTAACAAACACAGCATCACTCGTAGATAGTCAAGTTTAGCCAAAGACAGGTGGCGTGATTCTTATATGAATATTTATAAAGAATATATACTTTCGTTGCTTCCACTGACTATATTATAAAACTGAACAATCTGTGTCACCTATTTTTACTTTATCATTTAATCTAGAGGAGCACTTTGTCTTTGAGGTAGTGATCGCATCTCGAAATTGATCACCTTTATCAAATGTCGAATGCATTCGAATGTCACTCACGTTAACCTGCCATTATCAGTCTGGTCCACGGTCCCAATCAAACAGCTTCTATTTTTAAAATGGATTTCTATTGTCAAAATGAACTGCAATAAAGACTTCACATCACCTTTATACTATTTTTTTGGTATTTGATAAACTCTGACCAGAATAGCAAACAGAAATGTTTTTAGCTGTACTGGTACAGAGTTTATTAAGTACCAAAAAAGGAGTATAATGGTATTAATGTGAAGGCTTTATTCCAGTCCATTTTGACAATAGAAACTGTTATCAGGATATCTCCCGATTTTGAAAGGGAACGGGATTTTAATTCAATTGCTTTAAAAATATACATCCGTTAAGTAATAGCGTAATGGTTTTGTATTTTTGTAAAATGTATACGTATATCTCTAAAGAATCATGATGAGGTTTTGATGCATATCACACAAATTATGTTTTCTATTTTTAAGTTATTAGGCCTTCTTGTGGACAATGGATTCAAAAATCTGTATTCAAAACAAAGATTTTTTTAAAACAACTGGTGAACGAGAAGTAAATCTACAAAGGTGAAATAGAAAAAACTATTTTAGTTTAAAAAAACAGCAATCAAATATCATCAAATGCGTTTATTTGTGTTTTTGTTGTCCAAAAGCAGTAATTGCTATTTGATACTGACATCTTCGAAATTGGATAGCTACATTATGGTGAATGATTGCGAAATATTTTCCGATCGGGAAATCGCAGTGATCTCCTGTTTGGGAGATCGCGGTGAACTTCCGATCGGTGGATCGCATTGATCTCCCGATCGATTTTCT
>JAIGNY010000420.1:0-15000 GCA_020152595.1 Chiridota heheva | reverse complement strand
CAAGTTTATTTGATATGAAAGAGGACTTAACAATGGTGAAGATAGCATTAAAAAACTTATTTCGTTTAAGTAGATATCTAATGTTAAAGTTTGGTATCATACGACTGAAATCAGATTAGAAACGACTAAAATCAGATTAGTTGTGACGTCACGACCTCATATTTCTCAAAGTCTATGTCTTCTATCATTTTTTGGCATGCGATTTAGTGGCTTCATGAATGATCCACGCCCTTTTTTTCAGCGAGATTCTGATTTCTACATGTAGGAAATCAAAACATCCCAAGGTCACCTATTCGTTACGCATCACGGCCCCCACACTCCGTATAAGCACTGGACGATAATACATGCATTTTACACATACGTACGGGCTTCATTCTGTCATTTCGGAAAATATAAATACATTTAGTAGACGTAAATTCAATGTTTGTTTTTTTCATTTCGTGTCAATATTTTCAAAGTGAAATATTGTCAGATGTAAGGACCGAAATTGCCATGTAAACAACATGTCAGGAAAGTGTTGCCACAGAATCTAGTAAGGGTAATTATAATTTACCACCTACAGAAAGTTCGAGAAAAATAAATCTAATAGTACAAAGTTGAATAAGTTTTCTTTAAAATACATTAACAGTTGTTAAGAATGTTAGGATGAAGACGGAAACATTCCACGATATTAAACTTACTACACCAGTCATTTCTACACAGATAAGACAGAGCTTTAAACTTTAATATCTCCTTAAATGAATAAAATATTGAAGGAGTTTTTCTTCATATTGTAAATATTAAAGCCTCTCTCATATCAGATAAACTTGCTTGATCACTGAACTTATCCTGGGTACCCAAAGTTCTTTCGTTTGTGAATTACATTAGCGATTTACCTAGATATATTTCTAAATTTGAGTTTATTTGGTATGACAGGGACGCATATCTTTTGAAATGGATCGTATATGAACACCTTAGTATACACTATTAATTGTCCTACGGTTGAAATAAAAAATACATGGTGGGAATGCAATATGACCAATAGTTATTTATTTTGTCCAAAACCGCTAAAAATGTAAGAATATCTGACTATAATATTATGAATGATGATCACATATTTTGTAGTAATTGTCTGATCGTGTGAGTTATATTTGTAACAAGATATAGAAAAGGTGTTGGAAATATTCAACTTCCTCTTAATATTTTGCGTATACATTATAGCAAATGAATACTAACTTATCTTTTCTATTGGTGTATTATCTGGGAATAAACGTTACACATCTAATCTTCATATGTTTAATTTTCATTCTCCAGAAGAAGAAAAAAAACTGCTGTACAAGCTGTTTCCCATACTCCTATTAATTCCCTTTCAGCAGTCCTCATTCAGCACACTCAATATGTTTGTTTTAATTAATTACTGTATCTCGATTTTTTGCTGTTTCAATATCATCAAGGCACTTCCGGATTTCCTTTTTAATTGTTTTTGTTCTTCCTAACAACATATTTTTTTTAAACTACCCGCCATGGCAACAATTTTTGATCCCATTTAGTAAACTTAGGGAGGCGATAACGAGTTTATTTACTTGTCTGCTTGACAAGCTGTTCTTTCTAATCAAGAAGGTAAGAAAAAAAAAGAATATTAAAGAGGCAGTGTCGTCTCAAAACAAATGTCAATGACGTTAGTGAGTACATGCCACGTACTTATACACGTCATCAACGTATTGCAAGAGAAGCGTATGTTATACAGTGTTTGCGCGTATGGAGATTAAGTGCACGTTGTACGTACAGTATGTACTGGTATGTACATGTATGTGTTGCAACATGATACAGCCGAATTGAGTCACAGCTGTACAAATTCATCGTTAGATTAATAATGTAGCTATTAACTGAAATTACCTCGCTCAATAGCTCTATGTATTAATTCAAATGAGGGGACAGACGAAGAAAAAAATATGCCTTGACGAGATTTGAACTCGTTTGGCACAAAAGCATATTGCTCGTAGTCCATCGCCTTGTCCATTCGGCATCGATTAACGTTGTATCAGAAAATGTTGTTGTATTATTAATATAGTGCGAAATGTGATCGAAATAGGCGCGTTTTGCAATTGCTTGAAATTTCAACCAATGAGAAAATTAGAACTGAATGTCTGTTTGCTGATATCACAAATTCTCGGAACGAACTTAATCAATCTTTTGCTAAGATGTCTTTCATCATATTCAGTGTTTATTTTCACTATTTTGTTTACATGTTTGCGTGTATTTATAATAGAGATATTTCATCAATAGACGATACATGTCAGTAACGTAGGAACCGGAGGGCATGAGGGCCAAGGCCCCCAATGATTTTAGGGGGAGGGGAAAGTACTATTTTGCCACACACCCCTCCCCTAACGAGTTAATTTTAAAGAGTCAGATTCCATTATGGCATTATTACTTCCGGAATTTTTCAATTTTCGAAAATTCTCTTTTTTTGGGGAGGGGGAGTGTAAATTCAATTTTCTCCACGAAAATTTGCATATGCCGGACTTATTGAAAACAATATACATGTGTCTATACAATCACATAATATAAAACAGTTATGGACAGATCAACCCCCCTCCCACCAATGCGGTCGAACTGAAGTGTCAAACGTAGTACTACATACCGGCGTGTGCTTGGTGAGGTCTAAGCCTTGGTTGGGGTCCTGAAGCACCCGGAAGCTTTGCAGAATTTTTGTTTTGATACTCCAAAATAGTTGAAAATTATTGCAACACAAAGTTGGATAATTTGATTGATGATTCATAAATACTTTTGGAAAATCCTTGCTTCTGATTGGTAGAGTGGCGTTTTATGCCCATTTTCGAGTAAAGTATCGAGTCATAGTTCCCGTTCTCAAAACTAAATGTTGAGAGAATTCTACAAAGTGATCAACACAAAATCACCAGTCCTTTATGTCTGTCTGACCACTGTCCACTGTCTTGTAAGTTAATGGAATTACATTCAAATCACATATCTCACAATGCCATTTAGTATAACTTCTTGTATTTCACATAAAGTAAAATATAACATTTTGACATTACCTCTCTTGTTATGCTGTCGCTTAAAAGCAAAATCTGTCATTAAACCGTGTGATATGAATAAGATCATGACATCAAATGTCCTGTCAACTCAACCCACAATCCCTGCAGCTTTTGGTGTGGTCTTATATAACTTATTTTTTTGTCGACTTGGATAGGAGGGCCAGAAGAATTTAAGCAAAACCTCCTCAGTTCGTTTTTAAAGTTGACGGCCTTGAAAAGGAGTATGTCATGATGAATTACAATGAAAGCACCAAGATAGAACCTCAACCAAGGATTTCCGAGGGTGAGAAAAGGATGTATGGTTACGGTGACGGTGAAACATGTGTCCGTTCATAGTACTTCAAAAAGTAAACCCCAAATGTCAGCGCTTCCCTCAACGACCACGAAACATTGTAAAGAAAGATGGTGTGGTATGGCAATATTCCGCTAAGAAGAAACAAAGTATCATCCATGATGAACACCATCTCTGTAATGGCAGAGTGCAGTGAGATATACACAAATCACTGCCTACACAGCTATCACCGCACTGAAGAACGACAACTGATTCACGAACAATTGCTACATAAAGTGGCCACCTGGCAGTGTCACTCTCTCACAAAGTTGTAAGCTTGTTACGCAAAATGAAAACACCACTCCCATTTATTTCAATTACTTAAGATGTTATCCATCATGTCAAGTAAGAATCATGCGATATAATGAAAAGATGAGTGAATTATAATTCAAGCTTTGGTTCAGCAAGATTTTCTCCTTACACTGAACAGGCGCTGTAGGAGGAAACCTTTCCTATCCAGTCTCACCACGTGGAGACAGTGCTTGATGATACCATTTGTTTGGGTTTAGTTTAAGGAGCATGATTAACCCGAATAAACTTATATTAAACTAAACAAACAAACAACAAGGGATTCTTAAAAGTTGAAGAAAAAAATAATAAAAAGTGAATTTTCTTTCAAACAATTAGAGTATGTATCAAACGAGAAGGGCCTACAGCGTTTACATAGTGTATTAAATTATATGCGTAGATGAATAGAATTAATACTTGTACGTACAAAATAAGAGCATACCCACAATTTTTGGTTGCTCAAAAACTGGTAAAACTCAGCTTTAAAAAAAAAACAAAAAAAAACAGGCCCTTTTGCCTAATTTCATACATGTACTAACTGCTACTACTAGGTATAGTACTCCCCATAGTACCGTCGGACTGATGCCAGCCGTGTTAGTATGGGTGCCGTTGGTGATGGCTGGCCGTCCAAGGGTAATACAAAATCCTATACCCTCCTGTACTCTTTTAAAGGAGCACTAAAACGAAAAGTGAGGGCGCTAGTTTTGCGAATTTTACATATGTATTACTCACAACAGATCGACCAACTTCATAACTCCATAGCCCATAGACGACGTGTTGGCAAAGGCTACTTAAATATTCCTATTAATCAAAAAAATTGTATACCGTTGCGTGCTAGATAAGCACTCGATTTTTTGGGAAGCCTATGATATGCGCCCTCTCTTTTCGGTCTAGTACACCTTTAAGCGAGGTGTTAGAAGTATAGGAAACTCTCAGTTTTAAGATTTTATGAAAACAAAACCATTTACCCTTTTTTCGCCCACAATAAAAAGAATCAATGTTTAAAGCCAAAAACTGTTTTTAAGGCGATTTTAGTTACTTTTAACAAAGTATTTTGGACTACTTTTCTTTCCGTAAAAATCGTCAGACGAGCTCTCAAAGTGCGATTAAAGTCCAAAACACTATCGTTGAGGCTATACAATTTTAGCAGGAGTAACATCTTTTAGATTATTTGAGAAAAAATTTAGATTATGCCTATGAAGTACAATGATATAATCTAAACATTAATGACAGTATTACAGTAATATTTACCAAATTATACGCCTAAAATCTAGAACAAGATTTCAATAAGACGAGTCCAGTAAGCCTACACTACAGATACACTGCCTACACTACACTACACTGCCCACACCAATGGCAGTCACTGTACAAACTGGCATAGGCCTACTGTCATAGGCCTACGTACACGTACGAGAATCCAAAATAAGTCAGAAAAATAGCATGTTTAGTATTCTAAATGCAACACTACGGCCTACCTGTAGTATGGCAAATCCAATCCCGAGAACAAACAGCAGAAACAAAAATTACCAGTATCCAACGTTCAGACGTTGCTAGCACAGTTTAACTTCAGCTTCAACAGAGTACAGGCCTAACCACGCGGCGATAATATCGCCGTTTTGAAACTACCTTTTCCAAAATTAAAATCGGACCTTACAAAATTCAACAAATTTGTATACATACTATGTAGACAAGTCATATTGTCGAAATCTAATCACTTTTGATCACACCTGGTCATTATTTTTAAATTATCTGTAAAATATGTAAAATTGTTTGAATTTTGGTAATTTGTTGACCCTTTTGTTAAAAAATCGTGTGATCCACCCCTATATCGTATTGAAAAGTTTCAAAACTATCCTGTAGCAAAAACAACGTGTTTTTTCACATGGATTGTTGCAATAAAAACATATACCTCCTCGATCGTTGCTAAAACGTTTTATAGCTACGTCACTCGAGTTATTTTTAGATTTTTGACATTTTACGTTGAGACGACAGAAGAATGTGTATCCCGAATCTTGTTTGAAAGTGAAACTGAGGATTAGGAAATGTCAGAAGGCTATCGCGAGTGATGGAGATCTTTTAGTACCTGGACCCAAGCCAGAAGAGGCCTAAATATTATCAGAACCAGGTGAAATGATTTTTTCCAAATTTCTAAAATCGCAAGTATATTTTTCAAACTTCATGCTTATACTAACATTACTCGTTAGGCTTAACGTTAGGCATAGCCAATGTTAGTTCCGATCCGTTCAAACTTAAGCGAACTCAGTGTAATTTAGCTGGAATTATTTACTTGTAAGGATTAAAAACAAGTAAATGGGTCACTAAAATCCTACCTAATTAACATGAATTGTCTTTATTATTGTAATTTTGGATAAAACTTTACAGATCAATTTTTGATTTAAAGTGCAACAGTGGCCATATTCCTCTTTCGCGAATTCTTGATTCCATGTTGTAAGGTTGTGGTGCAGTGGAATAAGATTACAACTTTAAGAGGAAAGGGTCCCATGTTGTTGGGAAGAGACACATCTTGGGGCAAGAGACCAATGGTGGGGACCAAGCGGTCCCATGTAGGGGAAATTATTTTCTTTGAAGCAATTTGGATCCTGGAAGAGGGCCATATTTTTTGTTGGGGTGGAATTTTCCTGGTCCCCTCCCAATATAAATAAGCCAGAACCCCATCCCACCACAACCCCTGTATTTCCTTGGAAACACTTGAAATTGTATTTCTTTAAAGGATTTTCCTGTATTTGGACAAATTTGTTGACATATCATTCGAGGTACCAACTGTCACTGAAGGATACCAAGTTTGGCAACGTCAACATAATTACTGATGCTTTTAACCATTTTGAGTACATTTTTACCGAGAATTCCTACAGGAATCAACAAACGTAGGTTTTTACAAGACTTACAGTGTATCCTGAATAAATTTAAGTATTTTCAAAGCTTTCAATGGCTAAAATTGGCTTATAAACTGAAAATTTCAAGCCTGCTCATAATAAATGGGGTGAATCAGGTAATTTACATATCATTTGCATAACATTTTTATTGGAATATTGGTGTAAACATTTCCTTTTATATTATGTAAGTTTTGTGCATCATTGAAAGAAACAATGCATGTTTATAGGAAAGTATAGTGCCAAACCCTATCAGATAGATCATTGGCAAAATCAGAGGTCAATTTTTAGGTCAAAAAAATTAAAATTGACATGAATTTTTTTCTTGCTCTAAAAAAATCAAAAGTACTATCAAATGAAAGGTCCTTTTTTCAGCAATTAATGATTTTTATCAATAACTTTTTTTTAATTAGCAACAAGATAGCAGATTATCACAAAGATAGCAGTTTTAGGACATCTAATAATCTGAATTAATGACCTCATTTGCATAATTCACCAGAGAATTATGCAAACAAACGTAAAGTTCAAAGTCTTAGCTTTCATATAACATAAACTTATTACAGCAGAAAATGAAGATAAATTTGTGAAATAGCCCACTTTCCAAAAGTTCCTAAAATAGCACTTGTAATCTCAAATGCTCTGGTATAGTACGGGCTAAGTCTTAGTAAGCCTATTGCGGGGCCTTACGCTAGTAACGTTAGTCAAAACATCCAAAACAATGTGAATCGCAAAAACTGCGACTCTATGGGTGCTATGTTTTCAAACTGTCATCTCTCCGGAAATGTTAATATGTGCTTTCAAAAGTAAAATAATATCCTGGTTCATGTTGATAAAACATTCCCATTTTGCAACTAACGACTTTTGAAAGTCCAGTTGCTCGAGAAACGGAAAAATGTTTGTTATGACTAATTTGTGTGACACAGCTGGTACTAGGTCATGTCAGTAGGTCAAAAACTGTTAAAGTTTTACCGACGATGAGTCTCTCAGCTCGGACTTATTATGTTATGTAAATTTTCCTCAATTTTAATGTTTCTAGGTGTTTGATTGTTTCACAGTATAATTCAATTCACTGGGTTGAATGCATATGGTTCAAAATTAAATTCTAAAATAATTGCTTTATTATCCAAAATATGATTTTCAACAGCGGAATTGTACATGTGAAAATGATCGTCTTTTTAGTTTCTACTTAACAAATTTATGTGTGTGAGAAGAATATAATTATGATCAACATGCTATTTAAAAAGTCAACACTTTTCTTTCATTTTAGTTTGAATTCGTTTGGTAATATGAATCGGAATAAAGTCGAAAGTGCCTTGGCCTCTACTGCCCATTCAAAACCAGATACGTTAACGCCTCGGGCCTCTCAGGCCATCTATGACGTCATACCTGGTTTTGAATGAGTAGTAGAGACCTCAGCACCATCGACTGGATTTCTTTAAAAGAATACACTTTTGTATTATAATGTTAATAGCCACTCAGATAATTATTTGGGTTACCATTTGGGGACTAATGGGCGAAGCCTTGCAATTAGCTTGCAAGGACGATACCCCGGAAGCTTTGAAGATTTCTTGATGTTTAGACCCCACAATGGTTTAAAATCAACACATATTTCCAAAATCTAAGTAATGAAAAGAAAACAATTTCATATTTTGTTTAAATCTATTCAGATAAAAATATATTTGCAGAATTTCCCTGCAAATTGACAAAATTCGGGGTAAATTGTAAATATCATCGGCGAAGCCTTGGAAGCAGCGGCGTAGCAAAGTATTTAATATTGGTGCCAGATTTTGTCATTTGCCTCAACAAACCTCAGTACCAAAATGTATGAGTCTCTTATCACAGTCAGAAAGCTATATGCAATGGGGGATGGGGAAGGGGGTCGTTAAAATATTGGTAAAATATGGCACCATTTCCCAAATATTGAAGAGAATCTCCCGAAAATGAAGTATATTTTCCAAAACTTGAAGAAAAATTACGTAAATGGAACAAAAATGGAAGCAAATTTCCCGAAAATGAAGAAAATTGTAAAAAAATTGAAAAAAATTCACGAAAATTAAATTTTATGAAAATTTCCTAAAATAATTAGTACATATCGATATTTAAGCGATATTCTGATATATGATTAAATGAGACTGATGTTTTATAGTAGCCTAGGTCAATGTGACACACTGGAAGTAATGCATTGTAGGCCTCGCTGTGTCCTTATTCTTACGCCACACACTTTTTTCAAATAGTGGAAGTCCAGCCGTTTCTTGGGGCTTAATTTGTCACTTTTTCGCGAATATCTCAGAAACGAGTGGAAATTTCTGATAGATGTATGCTAATAAAATGTTTAGAATATTATAAGGAACGTATTTATGGCAAAATCAATACTAGTCCATATACCTTTAAAAACACAAATTTCCTAAATGTAAGTCATGAAGAAAAAAACAATTTCAGATTCTATTGTTAATATCTACTTGGATAAAAATAGGACCATTTCAGAAACAGGCAAGGAGAAATTTTCCTGAAAATAGACAAAATTCGGTCAAAATTGTGGACTCATGGACGAAGTCTTGGAAAGGGGGTTCAGGGACGAAACTCTGGAGGCTATGAAAGTGTAAGTGATCAAAAGAGGACAAAAATAAAATTTGAATGATAAAATCTCCCTAGAAAACTGAATAAACACTTAGGTTACCATTTTTAAACAGACATAGGACAGTAGGAGAAATTTCTCCTGAGATTGATAAAACTCGGGCAAATTGTGGGGTTCATGGACGAAGCTCTGCAGGTCTAAAGATTTCTTGTTTTTGATGTCCCAAAATGGCTGAAAATCAACGCAAAGTTCCCAAATGTCTATCATGGGGTGTGGGGGCGAAGCAAGAGTACGGACCGAGGAGAAGAAGTCTCAGTCAGGGGCCCCCTTGGATGGGGTCCAGTGGGAAAAATTCTGAAATTATAATGTTAAAATCTACTCAGATATACACTTGGGTTACCATTAACACTGTCAAGCAGAAGAAAAAAATTCCCCCAAAAATTCGTCCACAATATTGTTGGGTTCATGAATGCAGCTCTGATAGGGTACAAGGGGCGAATTCCCAAGAAGATTTTTAGTGTTTGATGCCCCCAAACTGAAAAACGACTCTTGACTTGGAACGTGTGTGGGTGGGCATTTCTCCTATATATGTCTCCTGCAGTGGTCCAATCAGCAGGTCAGCATCATGCCAAGTCGAGTGCAGATGATTCTGATATCTAGACGATTCAGGCATGATTGAGATGTATGTCTAATTTAAACAGAACATACAGACATCTAACATTTGAAATCTCTGTCCGACTAAGTGCCCAAATATGATGTTGTCAGCATGATGCCGAGTCATGAGAACATTATTCTGATTATAAAACGATTCGGGTATGATTGAGATCTGCGATTTAAACAGTACATCTGACATTTTACATCTCTGCCCGACTTAGTGCCCAAGTAATCAAGTATAATATTATCAGCATCATGTGCCGAGTCATAGGTCGAGAGAATATGATTCAGATATCGGGCATGACTGGGATATACTCTGATACCAGGAAACAAGTGCACTCCTAATTCTACATTTCCCCCCTATTAAGATCGGTTTCCTGCCAACGGAGGGAAAAGGAGGAGAGGGGGGAGGGGGGGGGGAGGTTAAGGGAGCAAAAAAACTGATTTTATCTAAAACATTTACAAAAACAGTTTGTAATTTGCGACGAAACAAAAACATAAAGGTATAACAATATTAATTTTCCTACATTTGTGTATCAATACTAGGCAACTTTTTTTTCCGAAAATTGGATTTGCTCGACATTTTTTTTATTTTTATAGAATGTTACTTCCCCCCCCACCTTTTCTTCTTTCTCTTCTTCCGCACACACACACACATCCTAATGTTACGCCCCTGCTAACAAGCTAAGCAATTTTCTGAGGACGAGATTCTCTCTTTAACGTCTATGGAAATCTAGAAATTGCTTTGTCAAGTAAAAAAATCAAATTTCTTTTCAATAGCTAGAATTCTGTTCATTGTGATATATGCACCTGACAATAATGATTTTCGTTCCAATTAAAAATCACTAAATGATCAGCAATAACAAAAATGCTAACTTTACACAACAAAATATATATATGGGAAATATCTATTGAAAAAAATAGATTCACGAACGTTGTCGGAATTCTAGCAGACTGCCACACACTCGCTAGAAACGTGACTTTTGTCACAAAGTATTCAATCGGATGAGATAAATACAGTTTATAAATGAAATAGAAAGGGCGAAGACGAAAACAACTGTAAGAGGAGAAATCTTTTTTGGTGCTATACGCTATATTTATGTCATGGCCTATGCAGTTACGAGGTTTCATGTTAATTAGTTCATGTAAAATAGAATGCTTGGTTTGATTGAAGAAATGTTTGTTTTCTTGGTAGAGAGGTTGTTCTTAATTTGTATAAGCAGTTAGTTAGGCCTCACCTTGAGTATGCTATTCAGGCTTAGAGTGCATTTTATGAGAAGGATAAGTTCATTTTGGAGCAGGTTCAGCGATGAGCCACTTGACTTTTTTCCCGAAGTAAGGAATCTCTTCTGAATCTAGGTTGCGAATTCTTGGTTTGACCACGCTTGAGTTGAGAAGAGTACATGGCAATATAATTCAGGGGTTTCAATTCCTATCTGGTAGTGATGCTTTGACTTCCTGTTATTTCATGCATGTTTCAGCTAATACTCATGTGACACGTGGTAACGGCTTGAAGTTAACCAAAGAGTCCTCACGAATAGATATTCAGCGTTTTAGCTTTTCGCAAAGAGTTGTTAATGAGTGGAATTGTTTGTCTGAGTAAGTAGTTAGCTCAATCCGTTCATAATTTCAAAGTCAACATTGATAAGTTCTTTACTAACTCTGGGCGTCTTTGAATTTTTCATGTGGTGGTGGTGGTATTTATTTGGGCTTTTTATGGGGTGACTAACCCTTCTTAGCCCATCATCTTGTTATGTTACATAGTCCACAATAGAGTCCATAATTAGAACAGATGTTGTTCACCGTGACTTTGGTTATTGACATTACGCCGTCTTGCAAGATAAGAATTTTAACTTAAATGCTTTAGCATCATTGTGTGAAATGTACAACGGAAATGTAAAGCGGTCATATGCCAAGGGCGGCATGTAAACAATTTCTCTACACTTTATACATTATTTTAGATACAACTCTTGAATGATTCTTTTAACGCAAGATTTGTGGACATAAGCTTTTAAGAACTAATTGTAAGATAAGTGCAAAGTCCATGATTCTTATCCCGAGGCGTCTTTATCCATTAGAACCACTTGATATCATTTTTGAACATAACTTATTGTCTTAAACTTGTTAAATCTAAATAACAAGTGTGCATATACTCGGAAAGATATTAAATCTGTCGTTAATATCTTCAAGAGCAACAGCGAACTCCATGAAGAGGATATATCTCGAATATTATCATTCAAAACGTTTATAAGGATTTTATTTAAAACTGTGTTTCTCTTTAATCTCACAAGTAACAGTACAGGACTGAAAATCCTTAATTTTAAGGATCACCCAGAGCCTAAACTTGAAAATTAAGTATATCTTAAACTAATGGAGGATACTATTATGCAAGATTACTAATAATTCCCCATGTATCTTACGATCCTTTATGGCGCAGACAAATTTTAAATGGTTGTGACATACTTTATACAATTTGGAAATGATACAAAAGGGAATGGTTTATAATAAAAATTCTACAAAATGGCAGGGGTGCAAGAAAAAGAGTTCTATTTTAATTTTGTGGAAAAAATAAGTAAATGACTTTAGATTCGTTACGCGGCATGTCTCAGCTGCCCTTAAAATATCTATCATCCTTATCCATAATCAGTTTATAAGTAGATTTGAAGTGGATGTTACACTGTAATTTATGTATAAGCAGTAGCATAGTTGACATTTAATTTGAGAACAAAGGTTGTTGTCAGCTCGTAAATAATAATGTCACAATCGTAATGTTTACGGAATATTTAGCAGTTTACTGATCCTTAAATTAATGTTTATAACCGGTCTGATATGAAAATAAAGTAATGAGTCACATCAACCGTAGTAACCAATTGAAAGAGGCAGATGGCAATGACGAGCAACATAGTGTAGTCAGTTGGTTAATCGAAGTTTTAAGCTGCAGAAAAAATGTTGTGAGGTGGGTGATTATGCGTCCCTTGCTGCTTCATCTACTAACTTAGTGTATTAAGTATCCATGTCAATGGAAAATATCACCATGGCGGATCAAGAGTACATTTTTACTATCTTCCATACATGAGGGGTGTTAATAAGAAACAAACAAAATAAAGCCCACGAATGGCATCTACAACCCTACACATGCCCAGACAATGCTTTCAATTAGACTCAAAGAATAGTATTGTCATCATTATTATTAACACCTAAAGCTTGAAATCACCTCAATGATTATTTTTAATGTCTAAAGTGTAGCCTTGACGATGATTTTTTCTTCATTCTTCGTTATTAAAAACAACGATAAATATGCTCCTTGAACATTTTTCAAAATGGTTACTTTCTTCAAAAGTGGTAAAGTGTAATAGCACATGGAACAATTCGAATTCTAAGGTGAGTCCACCCAGACTTGGACAGTTTAGAATGAAAATCATGCAGGTTGTCCCTACGGTATAATCGATACGCAAGGTTTAAACAGTCTTCTATACCTTACCTGACAAAACTTCTAGCTAGCAGATTTCACCATTTTGGTTAGAAAGTACCATAAAAAGTGTTAGGGGCGGTTACACTCGAAGATACTGGTTTTTTGAATATAGGTTCATGTCACCTATTTTTTTTTTTTTTTTTGTATTGCTGCCTGTAAGATTGACATGCCATATTTCAGCTTCAATTTACGTAACTTGACACTTAATTCTCTTACAATCCTGATGTGAGATTGACGACGGATGACACTTTCGTTGGATCTTGACTTTCCTTGCGGGTCACGGAACTGATATTGTAAATTCAATATTTACATAAACTAGATCTCAACACTTTTAATTTAACCTTTTTCAGACTACTGTAATAAAAATGTGAAGTTAGCGAAATGAATTATATCGAAAGTGGTCAGCGGCTGTCAACATTTTAAAGTGATTGACCGATGAGTTGTATATATAGAATTATATCACCACTAGTGTCCGGTTATCATTTCAAGCTACCTGATTAGCTGACAAGCCTCATTTACATGATCCTACTGTCCGGTTATTACTCAACGAACAGACAGTAGCTGAAAAAAAGACCAATGACAGCACTCCCAGTCAATAACCGGGCAGTTGCGTATTCATTAGAATGACAGTTTATAATGTGTGTGACTCCTACATTTCATCATGGCAACCACCTAGCAACCAAAGGTTAACCCTTCAATAATGATTCTACACACAAAAATAAATTATGCGGAAAATACTCCAATTTCAGTTTCAGCAGGAACAAACTTCTGCTGACAAGCTGATTATGCCCGATTTAAATTGAGCAACAATAGTCCAATGTGCACAGTTTAAAAAAGAATATGCAGTAAATAAAATACAAAAGCAAAATGTTATTGTAAAGGTAATAGGTCTACAAGTTCATAATACTAATACAAGTTTAAGAGGGCTTTACTTGTTTAGTACTTGCAACAAACAAGTATAATACTAGAAATAAAACGTTCCATACACTGCCTGCTTTACTTTTTCTTTCTAGAATCATTAGTAATATTTGTAAATATTAGGGCCTAAGCTTTTAAACAGTGTTTACAACAAATTAAATTGCTGCGTGAAAATGCCATTGTTCGTATCTACAGACTACACAGTACTATCGTTGTAATTAGCCTAGCAGTGCATACTGTAGCCCTAGACCAAAACCCTATGTTCAACAACAAACACTACTCAAACCTTCCTATTCTGACAAATTTGAGAATTCTTAAATAACAGTTTCTATTAAAATAAGAACTAGGCCTGAAGGAGGACCATTTTTGAGTGCTTTGCACTTTGACGGGACTCGGCCGGGTGCTTAAGCCAAACCGATCAACCTCCGTATTGTCGTACAGTACATGTTTTTATAGCTGACCTTTGGTATGAGTGTGTAGTGACATGGCACTGACATAATTTTGACCTTTGTGTATTGCTAAGTTAGCGAAGATATTTTTTTCTTTAGTGATAAACAGTCTTTTACGAGATTCAAATAATTTGAACTATGATGGGCTCGGCTTATTCTTTGAATTATTTGGGCCTGCCGGTTATTACTCAACAATGGGCTCGCAATTGCAGTTTATTTCTTAAATATAGGGAAAACGTGTTCATAGCTTAAACCGGAAAGTCACTGCCGTGGAGACACGATAAAGCACCATTCTCAATGCTAATAAAAACAAACTGCAATTTTGGGGCAGAGCTATCTGCTGATGAATAATATTACCCTGCATAGGTTCTTGTCTTCGTAAAG
>JAIGNY010000419.1:0-70730 GCA_020152595.1 Chiridota heheva | reverse complement strand
TACAGCATAGTGATCTTATATGATAGTGGACTTTAATAACAAAAAAGCAATCCATGGAATTGCTGATCTAATCACCTTAAGCATAGGGAAATAGCTAACAGGCTCACTATAGCTCTTTGACTTTTGACCTTGTGACCCCGGGTTCTACGGGACACAAGTTCATGTGCCAAGATATTATGGTGCAACATAAGGTCGGTATAGGTCAAGCCACTTTTGGAGTATAAAAATTCAATTAATTACCATTCTAAAAATATTAAGGCGGGGAGGTGACTTAACTTGCGGTCACTAGTTATGTGGCATTTCACCACTTGACCACAGGACACAAGTTTATGTACCAAGGTTTTATGGTACAATAGGGTTGGTAAAGATCTTGCCCTCTTGGAGTTTAAGTGGTACTAAATTGTACAAATTACCACATAATTACCCCCTAAAATCGCATATTTGACCTTTGATCCTAACCACCAAAACAATATCTGAAATTTGTTGCCATTTATTTTACCTTACTATATGACACCGCCCACGCTCAGATCACTCTTACTTTTAAACTTGAACTTTTGACCCCAGAGTTTACGTGACAGGTTCATGTACCACAGTATCATGATACAAACATAGGATTGGTATAGGACTTACACTTTCGGTATTTAAAGTGGCGCAAAAATGTACAAATTAGTGCACAATTATACCCTAAATCACATATTTGACCTCTGACCGTTGGTCCTAATCACTGAAACAACTTATGAAATTTTGCACATTTATCGTACCTGCTGTATGGCACCATTCATGCTCACGTCACACTTACTATTCCATAACATTGACGTTTTGACCCCAGCGTCTACGGGACATATATTCATGTACCAAGGTATCATGGTACAACATAAGGTTGGTATAGGTCCTGTACTTTTTTACATTAAAGTGGCGGAAAATTTTGCATATTAAAGCACTTATTTGATCTTTGACCTTTTGACCTTCAATTAGTTTTAATCTTTGTTAGAATGTTTAACCCTACGCATCTATGCAATTTGTAAAGATACCTAGTGAATTCTTCAAAAGATACAGCCATCACCCAAAATTTGTTTTATTTGACGTTTTACCTTTGACCTTTGTACCTTAAAACCTTGGAGACAAAAGCTTCGGGCCTGGGGTACCAAATTTTGTTCATGTGTGTATTACAGTTTTTGACTTATAAGTGACACAAAATTAATTATTACATACGCACACACACACGCGCGCGCGCACTTCACACATACACACACACAGACAGACGCAAAAATCACCAAATTGTGCCCCGTTCCAAAAATGTATGACCTGTGTAGAAGCTCTTTGCCCCAAACCACTAATATGAGGACATCATATGAGACCCTATGGTGGGTCCCACCAGCCCCCTAGTATCAAGGGGGTGGTCATGTAGTGTATGAGGTATAGACAGTTATTTGCCTATACAGCAAAGTGACTACAATATCTCATCCCCTTATATATGTATGTGTGGGTGGGTGATGAGATAAAAACAAATTAGCGAAGAAACTAATTCAATATCTTATTCCGTTAAAGGATTAGTTCAGTGGTCAAGCAAGTCCATCTTATAAGAAAGAGGACTTCAAAAGGAACAAAATAGTGAAGAAAGCCTTCAAAAATCTTATTCCGTTAAGGAGATAATCAAGTTTAAAGTTTGGTAGTATTTCTGTAGAAAAGACTAAAATCAGACTAGTTGTGACGTCACAGCCTCAGATTCCCCAAAGTTTTTATGTATTTTAATTTTTTCACTATTTAAATTCTTTTTCTTCAAACCTTCTTTCTATAAATACCCTTCCTAGATTCAGTTTTACTACTTTTTTGACATACTTCAAGCCACAAAATCGCAGGATAAAATAATATGTCAGACTACATAAATACTTTCAGGAATCTGAGGCTGTGACATCACACCTAGTCTGATTTCAGTCGTTTCTATACAAGTGATACCAAACTTAAATATCTCCTTAACAGAACAAGATTTTGAATGCTTTCTTCTCTATTTTGTTTCTTTTGAAGTCCTCTTTCATATAAGATAGACTTGCATGACCCTTGAAGTAATCACAATTTTAAAGTTCTTATCTGCTAAGAAATGGCTGGTCTAGTAAGTATACTATGGAAGGTTGGCGCCCAAGCATTCACTTATTTAACAAATCTTAATGTATTTTCAAGAAAACTGATTTTAAGTTGTTTACTATTTGAATTTTGTCCTCAAACTTTTTTCAGGTGGTAAATTATAATCACCCTTAGGTCCTGTTTTGCTATACTTTCTTGACATATTCAATGTTTTTTAAGCCACAGAATCGTAGGAACAAAATATGATAGAATACATCAAACCGAGGATGTGATTATAAACTTAAATATCTCCTTAATGGAATAAGATATTGAAGTATTTTCTAGTTTGCTCCCTGGACTGATTATTTAACGCTACAATACCTATATGTGCATCCATTTGAAGGATTAATCCAGTTGTCAAGCAACTTCATCTAATATGAAACAGGACTTTGAAAGAAACAAAATTGTAAAGACAGCATTCAAAAATCTTATTCCGTTAAGGAGATATTTAAATTTAAAGTTATGTCACATCTGTGAAGAAATGACTGGTGTAGTAAGTCTATAGAATAGCGCCCCCATATTGAAGTAGTTTCTTCACCAATTTGCTTCGATTAAAGTCCTTTTTCAAATATGATAGACTGGCTTGTCCACTACTAAACTAACCGTTCTTAAGTAATTTTGAATGAGTATTTTTTTACGACTTAAAATTCCTAAATTATACAATTTACAAGCTAGATTTCTTACCTGCGGACTCTAGCATGTTAGACTCCAGCTTTACCCAAAATACATCATGTGTTTTAGAAATCGTAACGCTGAAATGATAATAAAAAATACATGACTGTATATAAGTCTATACTCCTGTGAATCTACGAAATAACACGACCATAATTACAGGGATTGGAGTAAAAGTCCCCCACTTTCCGGTGGATAGAAAAATACATAAGCTTGTGACAACTTTTCCCCTACAGTGGAAGACAGGTATGGCTTGGTCATGTCTCCACCCACCCCACCCCCTCTCCAACCCCGACAAACATGCACTTTGTGAAAGAGAATTACAGCCCTGATAAATGATTTACTTCTGCAGTTCTGACTAATTTCAGAGGGGATCACGTCTGTTCCCCCTCCCCTGGTAACCCCTCTCCCAGTCATTTTTCATTTTTTAGTTCTGATCATGCACGGACATGATTTTATGACATCTCCCTATACTGTTCTGATTGCTACCCGATTCTTATCGATGTAATCTCTGTCACATTCCACGGAATTTAAAGGTATATGGCCGGTAGAGACTTTATATTCACCAGAAAGACCTTTCAATTCTGCATATGGATAATAGTCTGTAAGTAATGTCAAAAGCATCTGTAGCTTCTGAGTAATGGCAAATCATCAAAATTCGAGAAAAAAATTAAAGGAAAAGTATCTTCTCATAAATTCATTCAGAAGTTAACGTTGCCCTGCTGGCAACGTCACTTCCGGTTGTCAATTTTGCCATGTGATCGGTAGAAATATGCGAGTTATCGATCACACATCCGCCGTGTCTGCATGTGTTATCGATAACATCACAGGTTTCTCGCAATCACTAGGGAAAAATGAAAACCGGAAGTGACGTTACCAGCACGACGGCGCTCCCTTCTGAATTTATTTATGTTACGATACCTTTCCTTTAAAGGAATACTCCCGTAAATGTTCATGTTCCTTTATATGGTATTGTAATATTAAAGAGACAGATTGGTGCTGCAAAAACCATGTTGATATCTTACTCCGTTTAGGACTTATTGTATTTTAAATGTTTGAAGTGTCTTGAAAAGTAAGCTTGCAGTGTAAAGTGTGATGTCATAATTGCAGATCTAAGATAATTCTTTATGTATTTCTTTAAATTGAAAATGCATTTTTCTTACATATAGGATGGAAGGTACATGAACTCAAACTCATCAGATTATTTTCTCATACACTAAATCTTGATTCAGGGTATGATGAAGATTTAAAACAAATTGGTCATTTTTAATTGCTTCCATTCAGCTGTTCAGCGGATTGAAAAGCTAAGTTAACATAAGGATATTAACAGATTTTCTTGTTATGGCAGGATGTTTGCGCCACACTATGTCTGGGGTAGTGCTGTCACACATAGACTATGTAAATGCAATCTTTGTAGGACTTCTGGAGTGTGAATTAAACAAACTTTAGAGGGTACAGAATATTGCGACCAAAATAGTTCTAAACAAACAAAAATATCATAGCAGTAAGGAACGCCTCAAAATCTTACACTGGTTTCCAGTCAAATTGAGAATCCAGCGTAAGGTACTCACCTTAGTGTACAAATGCGTAAATGTCCAGGCACCTAATTACTGCAAGGATCTTTTAATATACCTAATAGACGAAACACCAGGTCTACTACCTCATATAAAAAGTTATTTCTACCATTTACCAAACGTAACACTTTTGCTGGTCGTTTTTCAGTGTAATGGGACCGACATGGTAGAATGACCTACCAAATAGGACAGAGGTATTCACGCCTCGAAGTTAGAAAAATATTATAAAACGTTAAAAGGTTTTGATCACTGCGTGATTTCGGCATGAACATTCGTGCTACAAATTACAATTCAATATTCAAAATAGGCTCTACATGCATGTAAAGCTCTATCTTCATGGAATATTATCAAATAAGAAAACCAAATTTTCTTGATTGTTTTTATAAAGAGTGGTGGGTACAAACACGTTTTCTAATAATAAAGTAAATGGATGTCGCCAAAATTCCATGGCAAATTTGAGACTTTCACAGTCTGCCATCCCTCTTTATGTTCACTCCGAGTAATACTAAAACGCGTTTTCATCACATATGATATATAAGCAATCACTATTTTGTTTATAGTTTTTATTTATAAAATGTGATCACAATTCTCAATCCTGGCAGGAAATTGGCAAAGTTGTTTCCAATGTAGTTGGCAAAACTACCGGTCTTATTTCTAATAAGAATGACCTTTGCCACACCCATTGCCAATATTTGTATATCATAGGCACATTTTGACTGATTTGGCCTAAACTTGACGTAAACATGCATTAACTACATTTCATTGCATCCCAAATGTGGTTGGTCAATAAAAAGTTATCTGAGCATTTCAGTACTGCTTGTCAGATATGAAAGGCCCTAACTACGTGTACTGTTACAACTTATAAGGTCATGTACTGTTAAAAAGAATAACTTACAAAATTCAGTAGACAATGTAGTAAAAAATGAGTTGGTACCATTTAAATATTTAAAGTTAAAAAAGTTAACTGAAGGGTTAATAATGCAGTACCATGTTTGTACATTCAGCTGGTACATATAAGCATATTAATATATCCATTTTTGACTTCTTACATAGATAATAATCTTCCGCTGCAAGTGTTTCACATTTTTGATAAAAAATTTGGTCTTCAAGCATGCACAAGTTCACCTATTAAGTGAATTACTAGTGTAGTCAATAAAGAGCATGCATAAATGCACTGTTTATATGTTCATATGCATTACACATTTCATACAGTATAATTCAACACACAAAACTGTATGTACATATCTACACTATCAAGTTGCATAACAGGTAATTTAAGCAGTAAAAAATCACACTTGGATGATCATGCATATGGTCTGAGAATATGATCTTATGATGTGATGAATAGACCATCCCTATTGTTATAATTTGTATCACTCATCTTTACACATGATAGCTCATTCAGCTGAAAGCTGCATGGTTAAAATGAGGCCTTGTTAAGATAAAATATATAATAGCAACTATAAAAACAAACATCAGGAAAAGATTGGCAAAAAGACAAATACAGCAAAAGTAACAAACCATACATTAAAATGTATGATGAAATATGAAACATCTAAAAAAAGTCCATTTTCCAAGTTTTGATGATAGTACTATGCGAGAATCATGTACTTCATTTCAATCTGATCTCCTCGTGAAGCTTGATATTTATTGATGGTTGAACACTGACAAATAGGCCGATGGTAGCTTGATATGGAATAAAACATTTCCTAAAAGTATGAACTTGGTAAATACATCAGCAGGTAGTATTTGCAATCATTCAAATAACTAATTTTGCATTGTCTTATAGTGCCTTCAAAACATTCCCTTCATGTAAGCCTACCACCAATATCAAACTTTATAAAAAACGTACAACAATTTTTGGCATTTATATCTACAATTTACAGCCATCCTATACAGGCACGATCTTATATCATTCAAAATAGTTCTGTGTAAAAAAGAACCTTAATTCAGTGGTTCTTGCTTAATTGAGAAAACACCCTCAAGAGCCACCCTATCAAAGAGTATACATAAATCCCAGATCAAATCCACATCTAGATTTGATATAAATCACATGCATAACCAGATAAGGACATAAAATGTATTTGTATATAATAAAATGAACATTCAATCAAGTTGATATCTACCTTGATGTGGTCATATGTAATTAACTATTACTCAGTGATGCTTTCTTTAATTTTGGATGGCCTAACTTCAGTGGGTTTATGGTTTAAATTAGCAGGTAGGCATACTGGCTAAAAACATACCATATCTGCATTTGCAATTTCTTTTTTTCTTTTTACTGCTTCTAGTCCTGCTCTGATTTACGGCAAGTTCGACAAAATTTGATTAAAGTTTTGATTTACACCTTAATCGTACTAAGATTACAATCGCCGAAAGAGTTTTCACAGCGATTAATGACTGATTAATCAGACCCGTATTTTCATGCATGAACGCTAATACTGGCCTTGGTTAAAAACTCGTGCAAAGTTTAAGTTTTGTTTACTTGCGAAACAACACATCTTTCAGATAAAATCACAACCAACTGTGTAGATTACTCGCCACTACTATTTTGCGTAGAAATTATTAATTAAATTTAAGCGTTTTGTGCGAAATTAATGATGAATTAAGTCAGAACTTACCCATTTTACATTGCCGATAATCAATCGAGCACAATATGCGTAGTTTGCGTACGTACAGTTTCCCGCACTGTCCCTACATATATGTAGTTTGCGTACGTATAGTTTCCCGCACTGTGCCTACCATTTTGCCAGCGATTGTAAACTTCCCGTATGGTAAATAACTTTTGGATTAGGTCTATATAAATTTATGGATTAGGATTAGGATTACGATTGTTCTTGCATTTTAAAGATTGCGTGTGTGAAAGTGACCTCACAATGTACAGTGTGATGTCTTAAAGGTAAATCCACAACAATTCTTTAGTATTTTTTGAAAATGAATTACCTCTTACTAAAGCATTTTTGTTTATTTAATGAGGTGTGGTACAACATACACTTTAGAAGAACGTACTTTGTCCATCTGCTCATGAACTTTCCACTCTTAAGTTAATAAAAATACTTGTGTTGTTTTATAAAAAAAAACATATAAATTGTCTTGGATCTGCCTTTATGACATTACATTTTACACTGCGAGGTTACTTTTGAACACACTTGCGCAATCTTTGAAATGCAATATCTCCTAAACGGAAAAAGGAAAACATATCAACATCTAAAAACCATGAAAACAACCAAAAGTTTGACCCAAATTTGTTAAAATTGATCCTTTTACAGTATTTAATTAGATACCTAATTAGCATAAATTGAGCATATTTTTTTACCTCAGAATGGGAAATTGCTTTGGTTAACTTAGTACCTTTTGGTCTTCCCCCAAATATTTATAATGGGAGAAGTTGGCTATAGTGAACAGGAAATTGGATAACATTATAAGCTTGACTGGCAGATTTACAAGTAAAGCGCAATTTGAGAACCATTAATATCTTAAATTTGGGAAAGAAATATAAAGAATTTCAGCTGTATTCCTTTCCATACGTCCTCAAATTTGCACATGCTGAAATTGTTTGTAAAATTTGATTCGTCATAACTTAAGCACTGTACATTGTGACCGTTTGAACATTGCTCTGCTCAGAATTTAATGCTCTTTCATGAACATTATGGAACGTATCTACCTGTCCATATTTCATCTGTCTAGTACAATTCACTTGGTCGGAAATGTGACCTGAGGTCATGACACCGCATAGCAACCGCGCGCATTTATCCCGAATTGGAGTGAAAACAAAGCGATCAGCTGTGTTTGTTTACGTACCGCACACAGTAAACGCATACAGACTTGCCCATGTGTATCGCGCAAAGGTTTGTTTTCACTCCAGAAAATGACGTCATCTCCCAGATGTGACGTGGCACCGACCAAGCGATTAAGCTATATGAACTTTACTGTCGGGATCCAAATTATATCTAATCAATCTATTACATTACTATCTATATGTTTCAACACCAATGCCGTATAAGTCATCTCGCAAACAAGAAATTTGGGGAAAGATATTTAAAGAACTACATTAAAGAATTTTAGTTGTATTTATATTCATTCATCATCACTTTTGAGCATGATGAAATTTGTACAAAATTTATACATAACTTGAAGGAGCTGGCGGTCGAAAAGTGAGGACGTATTTTTCTTTATCCTCAAGAATAAAGAAACACACTTTTCATGCACTTAGTCGCACTGAACACCTTGAATACTAATTTCAAATTGATCATAATTATTTGCTATGACCCCCATCACCAGTGCGATGTGGATAAACTTGAATCTATTCAAAGGAGAGCAGCCAGGTTCTGTATGGCAGACTACTCTTATAAATCTAGTGTAAAAAACATGCTTTATAAATTAGATTGGCCCCTGCTTAAAACAAGAAGATACAACACCCGGCTACATATGCTATATAAAATCAATAACAATCTTGTCGCCATCAATAAAGATAAAATTATCCCCACCGTGAGAATTAATACAAGACATAATCATGACCATAATTTCCAGGTTCCCTATGCTAAAAAGAATGTATATAAACACTCTTTCTTCCCTCACACACCAAAGGATTGGAATGCTTTACCGTCAGACATTGTACATGCACTAAGTCTCAACTGTTTCAAAGCTAAACTTACTAACACTTGTATTGCTAACTAGTTTTTGTTTTAATTATTTTTTACTCATACTTTTTACGCTCGGTTGGCGTTCATGTCCTCTTTAAGGATTTTTGCCGACTTAACCGATTCACATTCAGATTCTATAAATACTTAAGTATAAATTGCTAATGCGACTATGTAAAGGATGTTCTGCATGCTCCGAATTTAATTCTCTATGGGTAAAAAATCTGTCCAAAGGTACGTGAGGCTAGAAAATGTTTTAGAAATACTAAATCTCTGGTCTGACGTGACGTCAGTGATTTGAGCGCATGCATTATACAGTAAAGTTATCACCTTCCTGCTGTTGGTAGTGAGAAGTATTTATATCCGACAATGCGATACAGATAAAATAGGTCGACATATAATGAACCATGGAGAAAGTGAATGCACGTAATGACGTCTTATAGGCTAATCTTGTTAGACAAGAAAGGTCTGTGCAGTCTTGGTATGGGGTAACTAGCCTGCCCCGCTGGTTGGTTCCAGAAGAGGGCTGTTATAGCTGTAACCAAGCTTTTATGAATACCATTAGTTATGACTGAAATGAATCGAAATAAATGTTCACTTACTAGAATTTAAGATTTCCAACTGTGTTAGAAGGGGCAACCCAAGTAAGTTTAGTCGGTGAAGAAAAAACATTGTTTAGTGCATTGGTATGAGTGACCGCACCTAGGTCATTACCAGCGCATGATCTCGTCTGCATCTTTTCGTCAAGGTCAACAAAAGTGCCCACAGGGACGGTACTACCCTCAGCGCGGGCCTGGATGAGGATTCCGCGAAATTCAGCTCCGGTAATGGTCACTGCAAAGACAAAATTTAAAAGAGTTTGATATAGTAGTTCTTCACACATGAACATGATGTTGGAGCAAGAAACTCATTCCTCCCCCTTCCCCCACCCCCCTCCTTCCCTCCCGTACCCGTAGAAAATCCCCGAACTACCAGCTAAATTCCGGAAACTGATCCTACTTATTATTATGAAGTTTTTCACAACGCGTTGCCGACGTTTTATATTTGCATACAATGCGTTACGGAAGTTTCTACACCGCATTGCCGATTTTTTCTACAACGCATTGTCAAAGTTTGCAGAAGTTTAATACAACGCGTTGTCAAAGCTTTTTACAACAAGTTTGTCAAAGTTTTCTACAACTCGTTGCAGAAGTTTTCTACAACGCGTTGCCGACGTTTTATATTTGTGTACAATGCGTTGCGGAAGTTTTCTTCCCCGCATTGCCGATTTTTTCTACAACGCGTAGTCAAAGCTTTGTACAACAAGTTTGTCAAAGTTTTCTACAACTCGTTGCAGAGGTTTTCTACAACTCGTTGCAGAGGTTTTCTACAACTCGTTGCAAAAGTTTTCTACAACACGTTGCCGATTTTATCTACAACGCGTTGTCGAAGTTGTCTAAAACGTGCTGTTGGCAACACATTGTCGAAATTGTAACCACGTGATGCTTTGTCCCTTAGTTTTTCCACAAGTGGAAAACTTCAACAACGCGTTGTCCAATTTCGTTGTCATAATGTGTGTTGCAGCAACACATGACCCTTTCGGCTTGCCATACACGTCGCTGGTAAATATCCTATACTCTACTGACTTGCACGTGATGTCATACGCCCTTAGATCAGAGCCGAACTTGGATGCTTTAGGCTGTAAGGACGCCGTAATTTGTAGTACCATCCATCAAGTAGCGGAGAGGGCCCAGAGATGCTTAAGTAGAAGGGGTGGGAGGCTCAGAGCAAGGCCCGCCCTAAGGCCCTCTACCATTGGCACAATGGCTACTTCAAGGCTGCCTTAGATATTGCGCTCTTATTGAGTTATCGTAATCCTTGGAAATAAATGTTCATTCTACGACCACTATGCACGAACTATGCCTATTGACAATGTGGATGCAGGGAGACAGCATTTTTCAAATGCATAGTTTTGGGACTCAATAGTAAAATCGTGTATCTTTCCGTGAACAGCTATAAATCCAATGTAGTGATGTTGTAACGATCCTTCCGCGAGTAGGAACTTGGCAACACCCCATAATGGTTAACAAAGCCAAGCTCGCAATGCTGTTTCCTAATTTGTATCGTGAATGAACACCGTGTTTACCAATAACGGATTATTACGAGGAAAAAGGACATCTCCCCTAAATTATTTTGTAGTACTTAAATCAGACTTTCATCATGTCAGTTTCTTTATTTTAGTTTGCCATGCATGAGCGCAGGTATAAAAGATAGGCTAAAATTATACCAACCAAGACCATCTTCCTCCCCATCTTCAGCTCAAGCAAAAATAACAACCGACCCAACGCCTTTCCAATCATCACCCTTCACAAAAACCCCATTTACCACTCGAATAAGGCCAAGCTTCTTGGCCTCACCCTGAACTCCAAGCTCATCCGCCACCTCTAGCTGGAGCACTACAGAAATGTCATTCTAACCTCACGTGGCAGACTTGCCCAGATCACACGCACAAATTCCCGACTCCACAACCTTGGCACCTCAAAGTCCATCCTCTTTCTCTTCAAAGCCTTCATCAGCCCCTCTTTGAATACGGCCTCCCAGCCACTTACAACGCCCCCAGCTCTTATGCCGCTTTGCAAATTATCCAAAATAAAACCATTAGAATCTCCCCCGCCTTCCCAGTTCCACCCCCTCCCTATCCTCCATAGCAAAGTCAACATCCCCATTGTCGAAGTGAGGGCCTACCAAAGAACCTAAGGCTTCTGCACCCCCTTCCACCAAACTTCTCAACACACCTTACCTTTTTACACTTTTTGATGATCATTGCTATCACCGCAAAAACCCAAGTCCACTCAACATTTATCTGTGCTCTAATCAACCCACCATGCCTACTCACCCCCACCCATTCTGCTCCCCCAACCAAATCCACCTTTCCCCCATCGCCAACCCCGCCCCAGATTTTTACCCACCTGTTAATTTGCTTTCCACGGCTTTGACCACTTGTCTTTGACAAACTTGACTGATTTTTCGGTTCTGACCGCTTCCACTGACCACCCCAGGCTCTGAATCGTTTGGTTATTTGTATTCTAGTCCACCTGTGCCTCCTCACACGCACGCTTGTGCCGCCCTCCCCTCCCCTGCGGCTTACACCTACAGTCACATCCCACAAACACCTTACTTTACTGAACCCTGACAATCAGAGTCACATCAACACACTACGCCAAACATCAACGCCCCCCCACGCCATCTCCACACTTTCACACAAACACACTGTCACATACACGCATCACACTTTACTCTTCCTATCACGCCGCTCCCATCCCCAGTAGCCACCAGCCCATTTTACACATTACTACATGCATCTCACATGACAGAACCCTGGCAATCACACTCGCGCACACATACAAGGCAAAACATCAACAGCCCCACCCCCTGCTACACTCACACCACCCCACATCACCACGTACACAACCAATACCTTTTCAATCTTGTCACGCCACTGGACCCCCCTCCCCCCCTTATACCCTATCCTCTGTACCTGATCCACCGTCTCTTGTACCGAGTCTCTTTTTTTTAATTTTTACCTGTCGCTGCTTGTACTTTCTTCTTTGCACCGGCCCCACTCCCTCCCTCACGGCTTCTGGCCTGTTGTTCTTTCGAGTTATTTGACTGAAATTCTTACTTGTTCATCTTTTTTCGTCGTAACGTAAAACCCGTTAATTGTTTGTTACGCCGTTATAAGTGGTGCCCGCGGCCCCCGGGGATCTCGGAGCACTACAAGTGAACGGCGTGTCTGTTAATTGTTATTCCTTCACTCACTTGGTCAAGGAAGCGAAACGTACTTCCCTACAGAAAGCTTTTGCTCCGCTGCAGATTGATGTTGAGATCGACCGTAAAATATTTTCTGCCCGGCCCTAATTGCCTAATATCCTAATATGGCTTAATCCGACCCTAGGTTTTACCCTTCTGAGGTACTGAGCCTGGAACTCTTACGTCGCCGCGAGAACACCATTCAACGTCCCACGGGTCTGATTTTGACCACTTTTGCCAAAGGCTTGTGCATGGGGTTTGGGTGAATCGGTGTGGTGAAGACAGAAGACCAAACTCTGTAGAAGTAACTCGAACCTCTGTGGAAAAATCGCAGGTTAGAAAAACTATGTTAAACTCCACCAATCCAGCCTCCCTGTCATATTCTCATGTTGGCAACCGACTGACAGGTTTTAAGCCAGCATGGGGCACGGACCATTCATCCTTTGCGAAGATGTGTGTCCCTTTGCATGAAATTGAAATCAAACTTAAAATTAAATTAAAAAACAAGAAGGGATTATGGATACTCTGCAATAGTAACCTGCATTTAAGGTGTTTCTGCCCCCATTTTATGAGGAAAATCGTGACTACGGGCCATGCCAACAGAGCCCCTTCACCATGAAGATTTGTTGAGAAATTAAATAAGAGAACCATGTATGTTACTGCGGCCCATGTCAGCCTCTGGGCATAGACGCCACTAAGAGCGATTTTAATTGGAGGGGCAAAACATAATGGGGGGGCAAAAAAACCTTAAATTATACATATAATTTAAGAATGTTTGTATTCTTTATTATAAAAAATGCCATGCCTCTAGGATTACAAAAACCCATGTGCCCTCCCTTCCTCTGGCCCTCTTTACACTAGCCCTCCCTTCCCCCCTTCTTTCTCTGGCCCTCTCTACCTGACCCTCCCTTTTCCTGACCATCCATTCCCCTGACCCTCCGGATCCCTTTCCCCTCGCCCGGATCCCTTTCCCCTGGCCCGGATCCCTTTCCCCTGGCCCGGATCCCTCTACCCTGGCCCGGATCCCTTCCCCTGCCAATACGTTTAGTATCGAAATTTAAGCCTACAAAGACACAATCTGTGATGATTCGAACGCACATAAAAACCCACCAAAACTGTGACAAAAGAGAATAAGTTAATAACTCCCTGGTGAAACCAAGCGTCCCGTCAATGGGTGTGAAAATGATAATAGACGTGAGGATCGTGACTGCGATTTTATTTTAGCTGGCAGCTCCTTTCCGTCATGTTTTTAATGAGTGCCATCATGCATACTTGCTGACATTTACTTAGTCCAGGGATATAACATATCCCTGCTTAGTCAAACCGGAGAGTGTGACGTCATTCGGCCTTTACTATATATAGGCCAAATAAAATCACATTCTTTTGTCGAACTTAACTAATGAAAATTAATGTACAATGGGTGTACTGTGGTTTTCTTAGTTTATATTTACCTTCAGGAAATTCAGTAAAGGGGCGAGGTCTACATTGTGAATATGACACAAATATTGAATGAACCTAAATACGTGTCAGAAAGCATTAACCCGAATATATGTACTGGGCCACTTGTTTTAGTAATTTGTCCTGTGAATCAGCAACGAAATGTATTTGTATCTGTACAACATTTTGAGTTTATTCAATAAGTCTAGACACAAAATATTGACACCTTGGCTTATAATAGGCCCACTTGGAAATATACTGAGTCATCTGACATGTCTGATGTGAGTGAGTGACGTTGTGACTGAGACAAACTATTACTGCTGTTCACGTGATAATCAGATAATGGTATTGTCCCATTAAATTGCTTTGCAAAATGTTGAAGTTTATAGGCTTTTAGAGGAATTGAGTCAGGCCATAGAGGGAAAGTATGATTAAACGTACCTCCATCTGCCCATGGTCAGACTTAATTCTTGACAACATGCACATATTGTTCTATATCATCCGGTAGCTTTCAAAGACTTGATTGTAGTAGACCTGATTGTAGTAGTATAGTGATTTTGGTATCTTAGCATTATTTTGTGATAATACTTTTGGTAGGCAAAATTCATTTTGTTACATTGCCTCCCCAAACACACTTTAGGTATGTTTTTGACTACCGTCTTGGATTTCTCAAATTTATCAATGATGTCGAATCCTTAATATATCCTCCGAAGATTCAAAATCCAATGAAAACCATTATACACCGCAATTTCTCTTGCTCAACCAAAGAAACTGATTTCCCAATTACTTGACTATACCAAAGAGCTTCTACACAGCTCTTTGACTATACTGCATGAACCATTTTCTTTCAGGAGTGGGAGAAGGACCACCAAAACACTCTGTACTATATACAAACGCTATATAGAGGTGTGGGGAGGGGCAACAAAACACGTTTTACTATATACAAACGCTGTTTAGACCCTTCAATCTGTGGTCAAATTCAGTGCCTTGGTGCACGCACCGCATTACAGAACTCCATCCTGATTTTCTGTGCCTGTGGCATTTCAGTGAGCTCATGTTGCGGTTTGCAATTTCCAGTTTATTTTCAAATTATTCCACTTCACGTTTTAACAAAATTTGCTCTCTAAAGGTGTGAAATATATCAAATGTGTTTTATTTGGACAAATTGTTAGCAGATTCAACTTTTAAACATCGAAATTGACGCTATATTTTGTATTTCCACGCAAATTCATTTCGAAGTTAAGGAATATCAAGAGCAGCATTCCAACAATAAAACTTCCTCCCGTATAACGACAAAACGAGGGGAGTTCTTATTTGAATAAGATCAATATGTGCTATGTCTTTAGAGTTTTGGGCATAAAAAACTTGTAAAGTGCATTTCTTGTATAATAATAAGTAACCAAAGTATAATTTCATTGAGCCATATTTAAAGAAGCATGAGTTTATGTGTATGCTTATCTCGTAATTGCTATTGCCTACCATTATCTTTGGAAAATACTTTTTGCACTGCACGTCTTTGCTTTCCGTTAGTATGCTAGATGGTGCATACTCCTGACCTCTACACACAAAGAGTCCGTACTCCTTATATTGCACTGATGAATGGAAAAGGCGTTAACCGCAGGATTGTTTATCGAAATGGTGTCGAGGTGAGCGGTTACGCTAATGAATCTGCAAGATTTTGAAAGTCATTCTAAATTACGCTGCCGAAAATGGTGCTATTTTTACGATTTCTTTTCTGCACCGAATGAAATAATTAAACCAGTGTTCAGGGTATTAATGACCCAAGTAAGAACGCCTTGATGTTCAAACATTAAGTTTTGCATAACATTACAGCATTTTTGTTGAGTTGTCTCAACTACCTGTGTGGCCGAATAATTGCGTAATACCTTTTCAACTCGTTGGGAGTGTTCTTCGAATGGGATGAAAATGACACTGGCAGTTTCATCCCATCCACGTTTCAAGGGGCGCTTTCTTCAAATGTGTGCATTTAGGGCAATACAAAATTAAACAAATACAGATTTTAAACTGTCTGCATGCCAGTCAGCCATACAACACAAATTAAATATCGTTCAGTCATAAAACAAATTTTCAAAATTCAAAAAGTGATCTGCTTGTTGGCCTAATTGACTGTTTGAATACTCTTCAACCAAAAGAAATGTGTTCCATCATTCTCTCCCAACTCAATGTGGCTCTGACAAAACTTTGTGAGCTAGTCAGTCTTCTCAAAGGAGAGGAACCTGTTAATGAACTAAGGAAATGGAGAATTCAACGTGACAATGCTGAAAATAATGCAATAAGCATTACAACATACAACCCAATCGATAAGCATCACACATGCAACCCATTCGCCTCTGATTCTCCAACTGAGCTAGTGAATGTGTCATTTGGAAGACAAGCGAATAATACAACCAAGAGATGATATCTCCTAGAAACACTAAACATGCTAGAGCGAGGAAAGAAGCTTCGATTACAGTTTGAAGGGGGAAAAAATGTGCAGAAGACGGTGTGGGATTTCTGGAACCTTTGATAAGAATCAAGGCTTTGAATTTTGCAGCAGAGAATGTGAAAGAAGCTAAGAATGTATACGGAAGTTGAATGTGGCAGAGGGAGTCAGAGATGTTTTTGGGACGGATCCTAGCTGTTGCACCTAAGAGAAGCGATGCACTTGACCTTCAACATTTTTTTAGCTTTCCTATTACTGAAGTTCCTCTTTTCCTTGTTCATAGCATGGAGTAAACTCCATGTTCATAGTAACGGAACCCTTGTTAAGACAGACAAAGCAGCTCTCACAAACTGACAAAATTCCTTGGACAGGAAGTTCTTGTCGTGGATACTATTCTTCCCTCAACCACAGTGATAGATCGAGGTTTCATCGTCCATGAAATCGTGCTTCAACACAACAAGTCCAGATATATACACCACCATCATGGCTAGAGATCATTTGTTTAATGTTTATTTGAATCGAGGACAGCAAATCCACCTAGTTCTTGACAAGTATCAAACACCATCCATTACAGACTGTGAGCAAAACTTCCGTCATTCACCAGATGGAACATTCATTATCACAGGACCTGATCAAGCCCAGGCACAGAATGGTACAAAATTACTTTAAAATAGATCATTCAAAGAAGAGTTTGCCAAATTTGTGATGGAACAATAGAAGAATTAAAGTCGTAGTATGGGTCAATAATTGAAGATAAAGCAATTTATGTCTCGCATGGTGGTGTGTGTGTGTGTGTATGTATGCGAATGAGGAACGAAAACAATCTACTGCAAACACAAGAACCCCACAGCTATCAATATCAACACGAAGAGGCTGACACTCATTGGATTTCACACGAACATTATTTCCAGTGGTAACATTTTCGTCACAGGTACAGACGTCATCATCATTCTGATTGGGCTCTCTGCATGGAAGATCGACGGGGATAAACATCATCATGGACTATGGATTTGGCAGCCACCGAAAATACGTTAACCTGTTAATGTCTCTAACCTAGCTGATTCTTTTGAAAAGAAGCAGCCCGATTTAACCGACGCACTTATTGGCATACACGCCCTGACGGGTTGTGAGTATACTTCATGTTTCTTCAGAAAAGGAAAAACGAAGACCTTCCAAAGGATGGAATAAGATGCTACTTATGAGACTGCAGTACGATCTCTGACTTTGAATGAAGTAGATATTCTAGGCGTTACTTCATTTGTCTGCTTCCTATATGGATTCAAAACATCAGACATAAAGCCCGATTAAAGGCATCGTATGGATAAGTGGTGGTAAAAAGGAAAACCCTCTCTCAAGAATAAATAAGATCAACTGAGCTTCTCTTCCTCCATGCGCCAAAACATTTCACAACCATATCAAAAGGGCTTAGTATATGGCAAAAATATGGAAAAGGCTGATCCAACTTGTGGAGAGAATCCCACAGACTACGGATGGAAATTGACCCAAACAAAAGGCTTTGAACCAAGCTGGTAATCAGAAAGTTCAGTTCCAGAGTCTCTCACAGCTCTGCTCGCTGGTAACGTGGACAGCTCCACAGATGAGGAGGAATCATGTAGTTCTTAAAGTGACTCGGAGAGTGAAAATAGTGATACAGAAGAAATGTAATCATCAGATCATGAAAAAAAATATTATTATTATATTTTACTGTATGTAAATATGTATTTTACTGTTTTTATGAAAACGGATATTTGGTAATATTATCCGTGCTATATCTGTGTTAGTAAATGATACAGAATGTGGTGGTGGTATGCCATCACTATTTCATTTAAATAAATCAAGTTAAGAACTTCATATTTGGAGGCGAGCATTATATGTAGGAATGCAAAGACAATGCGTATCGGAGAAATAGTGATAAAATGGCTTCTCACAGGTGAGACACCAAGTCAATTATTTGAATTAGGTGCGTAGATTAAAAACAAATGATGAATCATAAATTGGTTCAGCTTGTGATTGTTGTTAATGTATTTATTGACCATTAAACCATGTGTTTAGCAGTATAAGTTTCTAGATATTAAAGGAAATATATGATATGGTAATGGCACCAGTATTCACGTGATTTCGGCGGATGAACAAATAACATTTAGAACTACTCAATATTTCACGCTGTCATTGTTACCGGTGTATTCTTTGACCATGAAAACATGGATGTAGACACATTAATTGTAATCATTTTCTAGATATTAGAGAAAATATATTTTATGGCAATGGCATCAGTTATCACGTGATTGTGACCGATGAATAAATTACAGAGGAAACTACTCAATATTTCACGATGCCATGGTTACCATTGTATTCACTGACCATGAAAACATGGGTGTAGACACATTAATTGTCATATTATCAAGTGTAGGACTCCAGATACTGCTGAAATGGATTTGTGGTGATGGCATCATTGATCACGTGATTTTGCCGGGAAGCCCCCGGCCCGACCCGGCAACTTTACATTTTTGTAACGTGAGCCTAGGGGTTTTCAACTCATGAGGTCAGTTGTTCCGGCGCTTTTTACTTGAATAAAAATTCTGGGCTCCTGGTCTAACTATCCTATGCTATCTGGCTATAGGCCTAGTTCTCGTACTCCAGGGCAATAAAATTGATGCTAAATCACTAATTTCTCGTAATTTCAAGAAGTTTTTCGAATTTTATCTCGCACATAGCTGCATATTAAATTCGTATCCATGGAACACATGTTAACATACTCCATGTACTCTCATGATGCGACTGCATAAAAGCCAGTCAAATTTGGATAAGTATGTAATGCCATGAGCTCTTTTAAGAAAGGTCGGGTTTGCAGCAATGAATTTTTTCAAGCGGTTAAGGGGGAAACTACGCTTCAAGAAGGGGCAGACCGGGCAGATATGAGTCATTCTCCATTTATTCGTTTCCTAAAACAGGTGCAAGGGGTGTGGAGCAGAGGTCCTTGTACTCCATCCTAGTTATGGGCATGAGGACGACCCATCTTTGGGCACACTATCCTCATATTATATTGCGCAGTCCCACCAAAAATTTTATTGGGTGTAGGGATCCCAGGACAAAGTCGTAACATACTTACTCATCACTACGCCGAACTCCCTATTTCACGTTCCTCAAACTGTAAAATGTCAGTATTTTGGAGAAATTAATTACAAATATTGAGTTACTGAAGTCTAAGCAGATAACGTTACGGTACTTCAACACAACTCTATTCCACAGTCCGGAAGCATACCTATTAATAGGAACATTTATAACACACGAGAATATTGCGATAAAATGTCATAGTTTCTGATTTATGTACTTGAAATATTAAAAATCATTGTGTTAAAAAACATTTGATTTTTCAAAATGGCCGTTTCGCGCCTAAAAGCCTGTTGTCCAATTGATCTAATATTTTGAAAACGGCGTGGGGAACATATCAAATGGGAGTGGAAAAGTTGTAGCTATAACAGTAATCAAGGTATTTTCATGAATTTTAAGTTTCCCCTAGTAAAGATATTTTTCCCAGACGTATTTCAAATTTGGAAAATGTAACATTGCATAAGGCTTTAACGCTAGGATAGCAAAGGATCATGGGAAATATCACAAAATGGCGGCTTCCATGTTGCAATATGTTCCCATTAATAGGAACATTTATGTTTCCATTAAAAGGCATGCTATCGGACCGTTCCAGGTCCAAAAATGTTGGACATTTTTAAGGATTTTGGTTTAGCGCCTTCTACATGACTTAAGCTAGCCTGGTTGCTTACCTCTCATTGACTTAGTGTGTGAGAGAAAATTCCGATCGAAAAATCTTTATATTGGAGTATCCGTGTCCAGATTATTGAAGCGGTTACTAGATCGCATTTATTCACACTATAATTTTAGACCAAAATAGTGGAGTTTTCTACAACGCTCACCTGTCCCACGTCATTTTACATAAAACTCAATTGAGTTTCGCGAATTAAATACCTGTTAAATGTTAAGGTTTGACCGCGCGTAATCATGTATTTTTACTTTTTTTTTTCTTTTCATTTTCTGAAAGAAAATGATTCTGTATCAGAATTATTGAAGTGGATTACGATACAGCAGTATATGACTCTTCATATAGTGCAAATAAAAGGTAACAAGGAAGTTTTTAGACCTTTCCCTGACGCCAATTTTAACGAAAATTCTGCAGACAAGCCCAACCTAAATTTCGCCGGCGTACACATTAAGTTTGACGTCATGATGTACTACAACTAGACTACTGGCCTAGCCTATGCATAATCGCATGCGCATAATGAGTCCTACATACAACGCAAGCTACGTGTAAGGGGTGGAGTGTGGTCTCTTGAATGAAGAGGTTATGTTTGGGGGTTTTCTGTAAAGATCAACTTGATTTAGCTTACGTGTATGAAAACAGCTACAAAGCATAGGCCTATATTTAATGAAGAAGTACTGAGGCTGAAATTTACTTACTGCGGGTCCGAGAAGAACCTCCACCGAAGCTTTGCTAAATAGGAAGTTTGTTTGTTTGTCTGATGAGGACTTAACGGCACCACAACAGCGAGGGTCAAATTGTCCCTGAGAGGTTAGATCATGCCAGAGGTAGGAAAAAAAGAAAACAGGGGGAATTGAGAAAAACATGGGAGCTAAAAGCCAGAAAATGGGATCGAGAGAGGAAGTGCATGAGTGAAAAGAAAAAAAAGTAGAGAGAGGGGGATGGGAGAGGAGGACTAAATATGGTTGTAGACTGGTAGAGGAAAGCATGATGAAGGAAAGAGATAGTTTTATCCGGAGGGTTTTTCTGGAAGAGCTTGGCAATTGAGTTTTGGGGAGCGAGGGAAGCGGGCCAAGAGGCCAAGCAAGGAGGACGTGCTGGACTGTGAAGGTGCAATGGCAATTGTTGCAGAGGGGTGGGGGGGGGGGGGGGAGCCAATAAGGAGGTGGGAGTGAGTGAGGTGGGTGTGATCTATTTTAAGGCGAGTGGTGTGAACGTTGTCGACACGGGAGAGGTTGTGGATGGTGGGTTTGATCAGAATGGTAGGCTGGATGACGTGGAGTTTGTTATCAATTTGGGAGTTCCATGAAGTTTGCCAGCGGTCAAACAAGGGAAGCGATAAGCGGTTTGATGTCAGAAAGGGTTTGGGGGAGAGGGTGTAGGGAGAGGTTGAGGGCAAGCTTAACGGATGCATCAGCTTTGTCATTGCCAGGGATGCCAACATGGCTGGGTATTCAAAAAAAAAAATACTTTTTCTGCAAAGGATGGGAAAGGGGGTGGAGTTTACGGAGGAGGAGGTGGTGGGATGTGTGGGGTTATCCCATCTAAGATTGAGTAAAGAAGTAAGGACAGCTTTGGAGTCGGAGAGGATGGCAAAGTGACTAAGCGGGGAGTACTCAATAAAGTTGAGGGCGAGGAGGATGGCCTTGGCCTCGGCCGAGAAGATTGATGAGTAGTCGGGAAGCCTGTTACTGAGGGTGATGTTTTGGATGACGGCAGCAGCAGCTGTCTTGTCGCCTTTCTTGGAGCCAGCAGTATAGATGGAGGGGTTCTTCCAGGGAGGAAAAGTGGGCCAGGAGAAGGTGCCAAGAGTGGTGCGGTTGATACCGAGATGGAGGAGGTCTGATTTCATGCGTAAGCTGAAGAGAGGAATAGAGTTTTAGTCCTATCAAAGAGGGTGGAGAAATTGGGGTACCTAATGAGGTTGTAAACTGGGTGTTGGTGAGGGCTTTAAAAGCGTAGGAGAGGCTAAGCTTTCTGCACCTTAGCAGAAAGGGGGCTTCGTTGGCTTCAACGTAAAGGCTGTTGACGGGGAAGGTCCTGTAGACACTCAGACAAAGCCCGAGGGCTTCAATTTGGATGGTGTTGATGTGATTGAGGTAAGAGTTGTGAGCGGCACAGTAGATAATATTGCCAGATAGTATTAATATATTGCCGGAGCATTGCGGTTTTGCACCCCAGGTGGTGTTGAAGAGAAGGCGAAGAAATTTGTCTGTTTTAGGTCGGTAATGTGCTGCTTGTAGGAGAGCTTGGGGTCAAGGGTTAAACTCAGGAACGTAGTGTCGTCAACTTTAGAGATGTGATTGCCATTGAGCACGAGGTTCGGGTTGGGGTGGAGGTTGTTGAAATGACAGAAGTGCATGCATACCGTCTTGTCTTTGGAGAATTTAAAACCGTTATTGTTGCACCAGTCTTGCAGCCGGCTGAGGCTGAATTGGAGCCTACTTTCGACAAGAGGAACGCTAGGGGAGGGGAGTATGATGGTGAAGTCGTCTACGTAGAGGGCACGTTTTATGTTGGGGCCAAGGTTGTCCGCGATGTCCTTAATGCTCAGGTTGAAAAGAGTGGGGGAGAGGATGCTGTCCTAGGGGACGTCCTCTTCTTGTGGGTAGGGTTGGAGAGGGTGTGGCCAATACGAACTTGGAACTGCCTGGGTTAGAGGAAGTTTGGAATAAAGAATGGACGAAAAAGAATTGATGATCCGTAAATTGTAATGAGAGTTTTTGCCCGTCACTCTCATTCGCAGCCTACGTTACAGTTTGCGTTAGTTGGGTCAAACATGAGAGCTGATACACTTCATCATGTTCATTGCATGCATTTCATTTTGTTGAGTTCTGGTTAACGAACTATATATATCCATGGTTTGTGTAAAGAATACAAAAATATATATTTCATACTAAGCTTATACAGTTATATCTTTGGTTAGAATTAGATTGAATCAGCCACATATTGCTACCCCCTCCCAGGCTCCCCCTACCCACTTAAAAATGGTATTGAAATATTATTGTTACAGACGGATGGTAAAAAAAGATGAACTGTGTGGTGTTAACCTTCTTCTAAATTTTTAGTCAACCTATATACGTCCCTGTTTAACAAGGTGTCCAGGAATAACGTTATAGTTAGCCTAGACAATACAAGACAAATAATTGTTTTTCGTTTTGTACACTTCGGTAAAACTTTTATAGCTAATTTTAGTTACTCGCCAATCTATTCGTCAAAAATCAAAGTGTAACTTTTGGTTTCCCACCGGTTTTACAGCTGTACAGTGCACCTTATTATATTTGTTATGGTAAAATACCAATTTACTTTAAAGGATTAGCTTAGGGGTCAAGCAAATCCATCTTATATGAAAGAAAACTGCAAAAGAAACAAAATAGAGGAGGAAGCATTCAAAAATCTTAACAGCTTAATCCGTTAAAGAGATATTTAATTTGATTTAAAGTTTCAAATTGATGTCGTTTGTATAAAAACGACTGAAATAAGACGATTCCTCAAAGTAGGCCTATTTATGTATTCTATCATATTTCGTCCTGCGACCGTTACTTTGTGGCTTAAAACCATTAGATAGGCCTATGTATGGAAAGTAAGAAAACATATATAAGGGTAATAATAATTTACTACCAGAAAAAAGTTCGGGGAAAAGTTATTCAAATATTAAAAAAGTTAAAAAGTTTCTGTAAGATACAACTTAGTAGCTGTTAAAAATGTGAGGATGAGTGCACCAACTTTCCAATTTCCACAGTACTTACACCAGTCATTTCTAAGACAGAGCTCTTGACTTGCATATCTCCTTAAGCTGTTAACGGAATAAGATATTGAAGTATTTTTTTCGTCATTTTGTTTTTTTTAAAGTGACTCTTTTATATAAGATAAACTTGTTTGACCACTCAACTAATCTTTTAATTAAACCAATTGTGTGTGTTTTTATACATTTTGTGGAGAAAAAATAAAGAAAAACTTAGCAATAGGCCTATAGGACTACCTTGCCGACCATATTGCCCATACGTCATTTTTTTCTTTCTGAACTGGTAGTGAAAAAACAAACAAACAAGAAAGCAATCCACGGAGTTGCTCATCACCTTAAGCATACAGCATAGTGCGCGAAATAGCTTACAGGGTCGCTATAGCTATGTGACTTTTGATCTTGTGACCCCAGAGTCTATATACAGGACACTTCACCACTTCATCCCAGATTTTCAGGACACAAGTTCATGTACCATGGTATCATGGTACAACATACAGGGTTGGTACAGATCTTGCCCTCTTGGAGTTTAAAGTGGTACTAAATTGTACAAATTACCACATAATTACCCCCTAAAATCGCATCTTTGACCCTAACCACCAAAACAACATATGAGTTTTTTGTCATTTATCTTACCCTACTATATAACACTACCCACGCTCACATCACTCTTACCATTCTAAAACTATGAGGGGAATGGTTAAAAGGGTTCACTAGCTATCAGACCTTTGTTTACGGGACACAAGTTCATGTACCACAGTATCATGATATAAACATAGGATTGGCATAGGTCTTGCACTTGCGGAATCTAAAGTGGCACAAAAATGTACAAATCAGTACATAATTACCCCGGACCCTAAAATCACATATTTCATCTCTGACCCTTGGCCCATATCACTGAAACAACTTCTGAAATTTTTCACATTTATCGTTCCCTACTGTATGACACCATTTATGCTCACGTCACACTTACTATTCCATAACTATTGGGGAAAATGATGAAAAGTGGTCAATAGCTCTTTTACCTTTTGACCCCAGTGTCTATACGGGACACAAATTCATGCACGAAGGTATCATGGTACAACATAAGGTTGGTATAGGTCTTGTACTTTTTTAGTTTAAAATTTTTGCGTAAAAAAAAGACTTATTTGACCTTTGACCCATGACCTTTTGACCTCCAATTATTTACAATTTAAGTTAGAATGTTAAACCCTACCTACCTATGCAATTTGTAAAGATACCAAGTAATTCCTTCAAAAGATACATCCATTATTAAAAACTTGTTTCATTTGACTGCGACCTTTGTACCCCAAAACCTTGGAGACAAAAATTCCGGGACAGGGATACCTGTCCACCAATTTTGCGTTCATGTGTGTATTACAGCACACAAACAAACACGGACAGATGCAAAAATTACCAAATTTTGTTTCGTTTCAAAAACTTATGAACCCTAACCCCTAAAACGAGGTCATCATGGTGGGCCCCACCAGCCCTCCTAGTATCAAGGGGTGGCCATGTACAGTAGGAGATATATGCAGTTATTTACCTATACAGCAAAGTGACTACAATAGCTCATCCCCACATGGTGATGAGAAAAAAAACATAATCAAAGCAAGACACCGTGAGAGAGAGAGAGAGAGTACCAGAGAGTGTGACGTCATTCGGCCTACATGTCACGCTCCCTAGTCGTGACGTTCTGACATTTTCGGAGTGCGAGCGTGTACTGTCAAAAACAGCTGCGCGGTGTTGAGCGCACACGCGCGATGGATAATTTCGATTTCTTTTTTGTGTGACTGTGCTTGACGTTTATGTTCGAAATTTCTGGCTACGCTTTTGACAGATGGATTGGACTCTGAAATTTCTTGGAGGCTAAAGTAGCTATCTATGTATACACTATCTTATCTTAAAGGCATATGGACAGTTGTAGTAATAACATGAGCTTGGATTGTTTGAAATATACTAAAAACCATGTGCTCAGCAAAAAAATCCATCTAAACCGGTCGAAAATTGAACATTTTTATACAGAATTTTAAAACTTAGATACCTAATTAGCATAACTTTCGCGATATTTTGCGACCCATAGAACCCGATAACTAGAACATGTTAGCGTATTGTTTTTTGGTCCTTCCCCCAAATATTTAAATGGGAGAAGTTGCTTACTGTGAACAAGAAATTAGTATACATAAGTTTGGCCCAGAATTAGCAGTATAGAACGCAATTTGAGAAACTTTGATATTTTAAATTTGGGAAAGAAAAAAAAAAATACTTTACCGAATTCTAGCTGTATTTTTGTTAATATGTCGTCATAGGACCTACGTGCTGATTTTTGTTCAAAAACTTTGATTTGTCATAATTTAAAAACTATTAATGCTATTGTAACCGTTTAAACAACATTCTGCTCAGACGTAAATGTTCTTTCATATGGGTAAAATATCCCAACCTATCCTTATTAGGGACATGTGTCGGGCAATATTGGCTTAATTGTTTTAAAATATATCGAAACCCATGAAAGAGGCAAACCATTTTATTGGTCTAAAATTGACTACTTTACAGCATTTAAAAATCAACATTAATATTCAAGGCATTATATTCAAAATTGTATGCAAATCTGTGATGTACTACAGGTAGACCTTGGTCAGTTAGTATTTTGTCATTAGAATGTTAAACGACTATCATAATTCTTTGAAGTGGTCCACCTAGGGAATTGCAATAGCTCAAATTCCCTGCTCCAGTATTTTCAGTGAATGAACTTAAATTAAATCCTGTTTGAAATTATAACTTTGAAGTAAACAATACAGAAGTCGCCCCTTGAACAGAACTCCATCCTGATTTTCTGTGCCTGTGGCATTTGTGGAGTTTTTATTTGAATAACATCAATATGTGCTATGTCTGTGGAATTTAAGGCATAAAGAAACTTGTAAAGTGTATTCCTTGTATATTCATAAGTAACCAATGTATAAGTTCATTGAGTCATATTCAAAGAAGCATAAGTATACTCGATGGTGCATAACTCCTGACCTAGATAGGAAGTCCTTACGCGTATATTGCACTGATGAATGAAAATGACGTTAACCGCAGGATTATTTATCAAAATGGTGTCAAGAGGGGAGCAGGTTACGCTAATGGGTCGGCAAGATTTTAAAAGTCACTTAGAATTACGCTGCTGAAAATGGTGCTATTTTTACGATCACTGCACTAAATGAAATAATTAAACCAGTTTTCAGGGTATAATTGATCCAAGTAAGAACTCCTTGATGTTCAAGTATTAGGTTTTTATACAATTACAGCATTTTTTGTTGAGTTGTCTCAACTACCTGTGTGGCCAAATAATTGCGTAATACTTTTTCAACTCGTTGAGAGTGTCCTTCGAACAGGATAAAAATGACACTGGCAGTTTCATCCCGTCCATGTTTCAAAGGGCGCTTTCTTCAAATAAAAAATCCCCCTTCCCCCGACGCATTTCCTGCATCATTTAACTTCATACTTTACAGACAACTGACAACAACTATCTGATTTTTGAAAGTAAAGACTGATCGATAAAGCAAACATGAACGTTTTCCATCAGGAAAAGGATCTTTTTTTCTTTCAGGCACCTCTCTGCATGTATTAGGTGCGCTTACGGGATGCGATTTGTTTTTCTCCAAACAGGATAGTGTAATAATATAATATCTACTTCATCATCCTCATCACCGTGCGTATCAATACTCTTCATAAAACTACTTCAGATTATGTACCATCTGAATCATCCTCTTTCATCATCATGTAATTACATCGTCAACATGCTTAGGCCTAATAGTCGAATAGTCCAACAATATATCATGGAAACTATTAGTACTTGGCTCACGTCTCTTATTCATTATCTTAGGTGGAACTCCAAATCTATTTATAGATAGCAATGGCATAAATTTCTTCTTGTGTAATTGGTATAATTTCCGAACCTAACTTTAACCTAACCTTTACTTAACTCAAATGAGTGCAATTGCTATCCTGTTTGGGGAAATTGAGCCGCTCGGCATGGGGCTTTAAAGTTAGGGTGTAAAAATTCGGAATTAGGATCCAGTAGCTTTTGGGCAGTAAAAGATTAAAGGTATTTCATGCTACCGATATATTTTCAATTCATTTCTTACTCAACAGTGCCCAAATAAACTTTTATTTTGGTCGCCAGGTGAAACATATAGTGTTGTTTCTCTGTATAGCAAATAAAATCATAATTTTTTGATCGCCAAGATTTAAGTTTTCATCCCCATGGCGATAGGACTTGTCGAGGGCTGTACATTTTACATAAAGGAGCACTAAACCGAATAGTGGGCGCTTGTGTTCGCCAATTTCACAGATATATTATCCACAACAAATCGATAAACTTCATGTCTTCATAGCCCACAAACAACTTGACATGCTTGAGAGCAAATCCGGCAAAAGTCTCTTGAATATTCATATTAACCAGAAAATTGCTATACCGTTGCAAGTCACATAAGCATTTTAATTTTTTATGGAAACCCCTTAAAATACACCCTCATTTTTCGGTCTAGTGCTCCTTTAAAAATCAATCCAATTTTAATCAGCCGTGAGTCATAAACTAAAATGTTACTTTCAAAATTCAAAACAGTTCCGCGAGACCTTCAAAATGTCATTTCACTATAATTGGTTAGTACGATTCGATTACGTTGCCAAATCGATCGACAAGGATTGCGGTTGTACACCAATATTTGGCGAATCCATGTTCATTGCATGATTTTTAAGGAAGTTTTGATTGAATGAGGTATTTACATTCTTCGGAAGTTTCATGGGATTAATATGCCATTTTCAGTGCATCTTATATTATAAACTGTTTGTAAATGAAGGTTTGTGAAATGTGACTGCCTGAATAACCTTTAACGGCATTCAATTATTGCCTTTTGTTTTCCAAAATATCCTGTTAACCTGGGCCACTGAAGGAGCCTTTTTCACGGTGTTTTGATAGCTTTGAACTAAAACCATTCACTCTTTAAACATTTGTGATGGCTTACAAGTTTGTGATTAACACGTTCACATCATCGTGAAAAACGTTTGGTGCAAAAAATTTTTTATCTAAAGGCCTATGCCAAATTGGCATAATAGACAATTGAGAATTCCAAAATCAGAAGTGGCGCCACTGTGATGAGAGGAAGGTAGCCACCGTGATGAGAGGAGGGTAGCCACCGTGCTAGCCCAGCAGAAACGGGTCCCCCACGTCAAGAAAATAATGACAAAAGAATTGCATAAAAGTACTCATTGAACAGTTGAAAGCGATTTTCCCCTCCAAATCATATAGCTATAATAAAATGTATTACTTTTTATTTTGTTCGTCAGGCCCTCAAACATCATGAACTGAGGGTTGGCTTATTCAGGACTGATTTCTATGGGGATCAAGGGGACTGAGCCCCTCTTATTTAAAATTGACCTGACTTTGCTCCCCCCCCCCACCCTCCCCCTCTCCCCCTCCCTCCTTCTCCTCCGAAAATGATGAAATTTTTATAATATCAATTGACTGTGATGAAGTGGAAAAAATGTTCTGAAAGTGAAGAAAATTTTCTGGAAATTAATTTAAGTTCCCGAAAATTGTAGAAAATTTTTCCCAAAATTGGCAAAAAATACGCTAAAAGTTCCTCAAAATGAAAAAACTGCCTGAAAATTAAGGAAATATCGCGAAAATTGGCCCTCTCTTTGTGAGCCGCTCTTATTATTTTGTTTACTTTTGATAGAAATCAGCCCTGCAATATATAAGCTGGTAAGAAAAGCTTGTAATGAGATGATACCACTGGGGATACAATTTTACGGGAACCCTCAACTTAATTTGAAAGCATACGGCAGTAGGCCTATATGGTATATAGCTAAAAGCAAACGGCAGTAGGCCTATATAGCTAAAAGCATACGGCGGTAGGCCTATATAGCATATAGCTAAAAGCATACGGCAGTAGGCCTATATAGCATATAGCTAAAAGCACACGGCGGTAGGCCTATATAGCATGTATAGCATATAGCTAAAAGCATACGGCAGTAGGCCTATATAGCATATAGCTAAAAGCATACGGCAGTAAGCCAATATGGCATATAGCTAAAAGCATACGGCAGTAGGCCTATATGGCATATAGCTAAAAGCATACGGCAGTAGGCCCATGTGGCATATAGCTAAAAGCATACGGCAGTAGGCCTATATGGCATATAGCTAAAGGCATACGGCAGTGGGCCTATATGGCATATAGCTAAAAGCATACGGCAGTAGGCCTATATGGCATATAGCTAAAGGGCAGTAGGCCTATATGGCATATAGCTAAAGGCATACGGCAGTGGGCCTATTTGGCATATAGCTAAAAGCATACGGCAGTAGGCCTATATGGCATATAGCTAAAAGCATACGGCAGTAGGCCTATATGGCATATAGCTAAAACATACGGCGGTAGGCCTATATGGCATATAGCTAAAAGCATACGGCAGTAGGCCTATATAGCATATAGCTAAAGCATACGGCGGTAGGCCTATATAGCATATAGCTAAAAGCATACGGCAGTAGGCCTATATGGCCTATAGCTAAAAGCATACGGCAGTAGGCCTATATGGCATATAGCTAAAAGCATACGGCAGTAGGCCTATATAGCATATAGCTAAAAGCATACGGCGTTAGGCCTATGTAGCATATAGCTAAAAGCATACGGCAGTAGGCCTATATGGCATATAGCTAAAAGCATACGGCGGTAGGCCTGTAAGGTATATAGCTAAAACATACGGCGGTAGGCCTATATGGCATATAGCTAAAACATACGGCGGTAGGCCTATATGGCATATAGCTAAAAGCATACGGCAGTAGGCCTATATAGCATATAGCTAAAGCATACGGCGGTAGGCCTATATAGCATATAGCTAAAAGCATACGGCAGTAGGCCTATATGGCCTATAGCTAAAAGCATACGGCAGTAGGCCTATATGGCATATAGCTAAAAGCATACGGCAGTAGGCCTATATAGCATATAGCTAAAAGCATACGGCGTTAGGCCTATGTAGCATATAGCTAAAAGCATACGGCAGTAGGCCTATATGGCATATAGCTAAAACATACGGCGGTAGGCCTATATGGCATATAGCTAAAAGCATACGGCAGTAGGCCTATATGGCATATAGCTAAAAGCATACGGCAGTAGGCCTATATGGCATATAGCTAAAAGCATACGGCAGTAGGCCTATATAGCTAAAAGCATACGGCGGTAGGCCTGTAAGGTATATAGCTAAAAGGGCGATTCCCCATCCCCTGCATCCCAACTGAGATTTAAAAAAAAAGAAAAAAAGTTCAATCCGAAATTGCTAGTGGCGGCGGCCTCTTTTTAATTGGAAAATTTCAGATTAAGATCCCGTAATGATCAGGAGGTTAACGACCTAAATTTGAAACAATTGGGAACTTTTAGAACAATATGCAGTATAATCTGGGGATTTAACCAAAGTTAGGGAGAATTTGAATATTGACCTCATCTCAAAGTTTTGCTTTGGTCTCGGTCTAGGTTTTGCAGGTCTCGGATGAGGTCTCGAGATCTCACAAATCTAGGGGTAAAATTAAATGCAATAATGACAAGAGTTTATTCAATCTCTCTGCTCCACTATTTGAGATGCTCATGTTTCTGAAATGCAACTGTAATGTAGGCCTACTCTAACTTTATGTTATTAAGTCACCTCAATCTATGCAATGAACAGATCAAGAATTTATCAATGATGTGTATTCAATTCAACTCTTTTATTCAACTCACCCAAGTACTTTTGGTGTAATTATGTCAGAAATGGATGTTTTTATAGCTATGTTCCCCAAGAATTTATATAATAATTTAAAATGTACCTACAAATTCATAACTTTATCCCCCTCCCCCCCCCAAGTAAGCTGCGAACACTCTAAAAGTCTGTGGATGGGTATGTTGCTGGTTAAGAGTTAGAGAATGGGGAGTGATATCTTTATAATAGTATACTGCACCTCGGCAGTAACTACAATTATTACAATTAAGAAATCCTATCTAATTATTATTTGAGATCAATGGTTTTATCATTGTATAACATGCTTTGACGAGAAGAAAACTCATTTTTACTTAGTTTCTTTCTTGAACATGATGTGTTCTCGCCCCCTGATAGGTGACCCTTTCTCTGTTCGTATATAAAACACTTATCATGACAAATTTGGCAATTTCCTATTAGGCGAAGAAAACTGTATTGCTTTGATAATTATTGAGCCATTGCACCCGCCCTCCTCGACACGGCGTCGGGGTCCGTATTAGGAATTTTGAAATGCTAATAAAGAGAGTGAAAGCAAAACTTATCAAATTTGGGAGGGGGTCATTTTAATCCTGCCCCTTCAGCCCTTATGCTTCTGCCTGTGATGTGGCCCTATATAATTGCAAAAAAGATGGCATGAAAATTTACCAGATATGACAGAATTTGCTTCGTATCGTGTTCCGTTCAGTGTAATAGTGTACGGGCTAGACTCTGTGCTTTGTGGCTCATATTCTTCTTCTTTTCTGGCGACGAGGAGGTGCCGTTGAGGCCAGAATAAGTTTCCTTGTGGTGGTCCGGGGCCATGTCCTCGCATGATTCAGCCGGTGCTCCGTCCGGATGAGCACTCAACGATCGCAACCCAATCAAAAGAACGCACAATCCCAAAAAAGCCTTCATAATGTTTTAATTCTAGTTTTAAGTTCACACAGTCTGATCGATAAACGCCAGTTAAATCTAAATATCATGTATACTGTACTCCCACGCTGGTTATCAATTTTAGACCTGAATACGTGACTGCTAAAACTTGAAATGACGTTAAAATTGCAAAATCATTGCATTTTTCCTAAATAAACATTACACAAACAATAAGAGCAGGCTGACACAGTAGTATTCCCAAAATAATCGAAATTGTGTGCAAGCTAAATTAACAATTTGTGAGCAAGCTAAATTTACAATATTTGTTTAAAGAGGCGAAATCGTCATATGTGCACAATATTTAGAATTCCTTTCAAATTGTTTGATTGGTTGAAATTTTGCTACGCGATTCGTTGTCTCGTATTGCAAGGTATATAGTTATTTAAAAGGCCTTGAGGCTTACCATACGAGCTAACCCAGATGGTAGCAGCGATCGTAAGTATCGTCCTTTTTTCAAATCATGTCGTGAGTTCGAGCCCCGGTAGAATCGTTTATTTTGACTTTTTACTTTCATCTTCTTCTTCTTTTTTCTCAGTTATTTTCATTTGGTGACTATCATTGTAGTATTATATTACTAAAATTTCACTTTCGCTTTTTGACAAAAAAGCATTGAAAAAAACAAATAAGTTTCTCGTCACAGTAACGTAATGCGCTGGGTATATAATTCTGCACACACAACGTACATGCTAGTGTCTGGCTGTACTGTGTGGTACAAACAGACAGAGGATCGGATCTTGCCTCTACAACCGGAAGTGACGTCAAAATATAGTATCCCCCATTTTTGCCGTATTTTACTGAGACGAGCCTCCCTCTTTAACAGTTTAAGATGGAAGTCACTTTTCCATTTGGTATGTGTTTATTAGCTTATCGACCTTCACCAGTTTGCCATGATGCTGTAATCTGCCTCACAGTCGTCTGTTCGTATCATCCGAAAAAGATTACAAAATTAATAATAATCAATTTTTTCAGCAAACATGAATGCATGTAATAAAAGCACCCATAGCCGTAATTTTTCTTCACGACTTGAGAAAGTTTTTAGATTTTCCTGCATCATGTGTGTAGGAGGCTTTCTATAAGTAGGGCGGGTGCACGACCTCATGCCTTTGTCACAAACATAAACGATACATTAAAGAGGGAGGCTCGTCTTAATAAAATACGGTAAAAATGGGGGATACTATATTTTGACGTCACTTCCGGTTGTGAAGGCAAGATCCGATCCTCTGTCTGTTTGTACCACACAGTACAGCCAGACACTAGCATGTACGCTGTGTGTGCAGAATTATATACCCAGCGCATTACGTCTGTACGTTACTGTGACGAGAAACTTTATTTGTTTTTTTCAATGCGCTTTTTGTCAGAAAGCGAAAGTGAAATATTAGTATCATTATACTACAATATTAGTCACCAAATGAAAATTACTGAGAAAAAAAGAAAAGAAGAAGATGTAAGCAAAAGTTAAAATAAACGATTCTACCGGGGCTCGAACTCACGACATGATTTGAAGAAAAAAAGTTATTTTTGGTAGCCGCAACTATCTGTGCTATCTCATATAATGACCTTCCATCGCGTTTTAAATAACTATATACCTTGCAATACGAGACAACAAATCGCGCGGGAAAATTTCAACCAATCAAAAAATTTGAAAGGAATTTTAAATATTGTGCACATATGACGATATCGCCTCTTTAAATGATGCATGATTGGGATTCTTACAACAAACAATAATCAAAGAGAAAGAAACAAACGTCTTGCTTTAATTCCGGGAAATTAAAGTGTGATAACTGCAAACATAAGTATTTAGAACTAGCTGATAATAAAATATTACATTTTGGTCTTGTTGCGGGTTGAAAGAAATATTTTAGAATAAATATACAGCGGATTTCAGAAAGGATGGACAAATTATGAGAAAATAATATTCTTCTCCAACTTCTTTAAATTGCAAATCTGACAAAACCTCTGTTCATAACGTATATTACAATAACGGCTTTCATTGACTTCAATTTCAAGACAAGCACATCTGATTTTTAACTTTTTAATTTGAAAAACATTAAATAATAGGTATGGCTCTGCATAACTTTCTGTTTTAAATTGTACATAACAACGCAAAGAACTTCTAGAATGAATATAACTCATTCACTTCTGTCTATGTATGTCACAAACTCGCTGCTTAAAATGTTCATAACTATAGAACGGTAAATACCATTATGGTTCGCATGCCCATGCCAATTGACACGCATATCATATGACCGGCTAATTATAAAAATGGCATCTCACATTAAGTCCCACATGGCATCCCATGTCCCACATGGCATCCCATGTCCCACATGGCATTCCATGTCCCACATGGCATCTCATGTCCCACATGGCATCCCATGTCCCATATGGCATCCCATGTCCCACCATCCCATGTCCCATGGCATCCCATGTCCCACATGGCATCCCATGGGCATCCCATGTCCCACATCCATGTCCCACATGGCATCCCATGTCCCACATGGCATCCATGTCCCACATGGCATCCCATGTCCCATGGCATCCCATGTCCCACATGGCATCCCATGTCCCATGGCATCCCATGTCCCATGGCATCCCATGGCCCATGTCCCACATCCCATGTCCCACATGGCATCCCCCACATGGCATGGCCCATGTCCCATGGCATCCCATGTCCCATGGCATCCCATGTCCCACATGGCATCCCATGTCCCACATGGCATCCCATGTCCCACATGGCATCCCATGTCCCCCACATCCCATGGCATCCCACCATCCCATGTCCCACATCCCATGACATCCCATCCCCATCCCATGTCCCACATGGCATTCACCATATCTCCCACATGGCATCCCACCCCATGTCCTACATGACATCCCATGTCCCACGTGGCATTCCATCATATGTCCCACAGGGCATCCCATCCTATGACCCACATGGCATTCCACTCTATGTCCGTCCCACATGAATCACATCCCATGTCCCAAATGACATCCCACCTCATGTCCCACATGGCATCCCATGCCTCGTCCCACATGGCATTCTACCATATCTCCCACATGGCATTCCACCATACAGTGTCTCCCACATGGCATTCCACCATACAGTATTTCACATGGCATTCCACCATATGTCCCACATGGCATTCCACCATATGTCCCACATGGCATTCCACCATATGTCCCACATGGCATTCCACCATATGTCCCACATGGCATCCCACGCTATGACCCACATGGATCCCATCCTACATGCATGTCCCACATTAATCCAACCATATGTACTACATGACATTCCTCCCTATGTCCCACATGGCATCCCTCCCTGTGTCCCGCATCAGTGGCTTCCCACCTGATGTCCCACATGGCATCCTACCATATGTTCCACATGGTATCCCTCCCAATGTCCCAATGACATCCTACTTTTTGTCCCACATGGCATCACATCTCACGTCCCCATGGTCTCCTACTTTATGTCCCATATAGCCTCCTACCCTATTTCACACACGGCATCCTACCTGATGTCACACATGGTATCCTACCTTATGTCACACATGGCATCCCAACCTATGTCACATTCTGTGTTACTCGTGGCATCCCGCCATGTCCCACATGGCATTCTACCCTGTTCCACATGGCATCACACCCCATGTCCCACATGGCATCCCACACCCATGTCCCGCATGGAATCTTACCCCATGTCCCACATGGCATCCCACCCCATGTCCCGCATGGAATCTTACCCCATGTCCCACATGGCATCCCATAGGCTCCATAAGGAGTCTCATCCTAGCTATCAGTCCCTGATTGAGCATACTATGTATGAAAGTATTAGTTCATATAATAACTTATATGTAAATGAGTTGTTGAAATGTGGTAGGACGCCTTGTCCCACATGACATCCCATACCATCCCATGTCCCACATGGCATTCCATCTCATGGCATTCCACTTTATGTCCTGCATGGCATTCCACCATATATCTTACATGGCATTCCACCCTGTTCCACATGGCATCCCACCCCATGTCCCACATGGCATCCCACCTTATGTCTCACATGAAGTCCCATAGGCTCCATAAGAAGTCTCATCCTAGCTACCACAGTCCCTGATTGAGCATACTATGTATGAAAGTGTCAGTTCATATAATAACTTATATGCAAATGAGGTTCGCATTATGCTTCGCATGCGAACCAAAAATGTGTAGTGATCCCTTCTCCCTGTCCTTCTCAAACATTTACCAAACCCAGTTTCATACAAAATGTTTTTGACACTCAGTCCCCATGATAGCAACAGGGTCGGATTTAGCAATGAGCAACGTGGGCAGTTGTCCATGGGCCTCCACAACCAGGGGCTTCTTCATATTTCATGAAAAAATTGTAAGGGGAAAATGTGGTAGCAACCTGTTAATTTGCATTGGTAGGAGTGGTAGCAACCTGTTCATTTGTACTGAAAATTGGGCAGCAAACAGGCTTACAAAATTAAAATTCTTGAACATAAATTTACATCAAAAATCACAAAATACTGCACCATTTTGCATCTAAGCACCCATAATTATTCCAAAAAATTCCAAAAGGGTACACTTCCTCCCCTTAGACCCTCCCTCCTCGACGACGACGACGAGTGGACACACAATTACAATAACGGAGTCGTCGCCTGCGTATTCGGCTATGATAGTAACAATGCTATCACTAAACGCTTAATACGACCCGGACGAGAACACAGGTACGACGTACGGACAGACATAACATCGACAACCAAGTCAATGTCCACGGCCTTTGATAACCAGTTGTGGTGCACTGGCATGTCTACCCAACCCAGGCTTTAACCCAGGGCCTCGTGGTCTGTAGACATGTATGATAACCGCTACACCACAGTTGGTAGACAGACCCCTTCTCCAGGACGGCGGTCATTAAAGTAGTGTGGGCCTCCACTCCTGAAGTTGCCCATGGGCCTCCACATGTCGAAATCCGGCCCTGGGTAGCACTCCTTTGTCTCTGATACTTTTTGTTCTACATAACAATAAGTCTGATCAGGGACCTGTTACTTTGAAAGAGTAACAGCTCCCAGGTCTGATACCTGTCTTTATCAAGAATAAGAAGTCTTAACACATAACTTATTTCCTTTTAAATTAGTATTGTTTGACTTTTAAAGGAAAAGCGACCCAGCTCTGAGCTTGAATGTTTATGGTATTTGGTGGTAAACTTATTACAAATTATGAAACGAATTGTAAACACTTATTGTGTACATTTCATGGGGACTCCATAACTCAAGAGTAATATAGTAGTTGGTTATGAATAAAAATTGACAGAAAAATTTATCAGTTATTTTGTGAATCAACATGATGTATTGGTTTTAATTTATTGGTGGGTAACAACTTAAAGGGTGGTTACTATTAAGAGGATGGGTTACTTTTCGGTCTGAGGCAATTTTAGGGTGGGTGACAATAGGAGGGGAGTTACTATTCAAAGGTGGGTTTCTATTAGAGGAAATACGGGGTATCTAATGTTCAGGCACTCAATTCATTTCCCCTGTGATTCAATTATCATCCAATGGTTTACACCCTGTTAAACCGAATATTCAATTCTTTATAAAATGCGTTCACCCCTTTTCAATACTCGAAAAACATATTTGAGCACTGATGTTTGAACATATTGCAGATAATGGAGTCATATAGAAATACTCCTATAAATCTTAGGGTGATTCTGTGATTTTCCCCCTCCCCACTTTTGAAATTGCCCGGATCCCCCCCCCCCCCTCCTCCTTCCCTCACTTTCGGTCGGAAAATCCCACCCACTGCTTCCTCAGCTGAAACTGATAAAGCAACAACTCTTTTCAACAACCAACAATACCATTTTCGACATAAACATACATTCGAATTACTTTATTTCTTGATCGTGTGGAGCACTCGATCGCAATAAGTGAAATAGATATTTTAACAAATGATTATCAAAGTTGATAGGCTCAGTTAATGTATTAAACAACTTAGCTGTTTGTTATTTGATTACCGAAAAGTCGCGAAATTACTCGTTTTTAGCTCAACATCCCTTTAAGGGATTTGAGCTTTTGTGATGTCTAACATAAGAGCCAGGTTCGCGCCCGGCCCATATGGTCGGAGTTTTGCAGCGTTCATCAAATCCTATGCGTTTTTTGTGTGTATATTTTGCCGTGTTGTTATACTTGCCTTAAATAGATCGATATGTTTATGCAATTACAATTCATATTGTTGCGTAGTTTTAACGAATTTTGCATTTTAAAATTCACTACAAATGTTTCAAATACTCGATTTCATTCGGCGCAATGTGAAGGAATTTAACATAGGTAATAACATTGACTCGGAAAATACCACCGGATATCTCCGATTAAAAGAAAACTATGTTTTTATTGGCCGGAGCGTTAAAATAACGTCTGGCACATATGCTAATCGAACTTTATATCCCATTTGGGATAGTCCTCAATGTGTAGTCCAATTAAGAAATAGCTTTTTGTAGTTGGTAGCTGATTTAGGCTATAAATTGGGTTTTAAAAACCCCTATTGAAAGCAAAGAATGGCTAAATAGCTTTAACTGGTTATTTCAACCATATAACGCGATTGAGTCTCTGGCTGTAAAATCATTAAAGTGTTAATAACTCACTGACAAAAATACTTTTGAAAATCAGAATTGGGTTCCTGTTGCATTAAACGCGCATGACTTGGCTTGCAAGTAATCTTATCTACGATAACTTGTTTTTGTTTGCAAGGCTACAGACTGTATAACCTTTTAAAAGAAATTCTTCGAGTGGGGTGGGGGTGGGGAATTAGGGTAGGGGAATGGGGGTAAATACATTTTCGACTTGTTCCCCCTTCCCCCTTGGGTAAATTTTGCTTCATTTCCGGACAATTTTCTTCGATTTCCGTGAATTGTTTTTTAATTTTTGGTTACTTTTCTTCAATTTTAGGGAAAATGTTTTGCTCATTTTTTTAAATGTTGCGGGATTTTGTAGGCCATTTGGGCGGTAAAATTCCTTCAGTTCCTGACAATTTTTTTCGATTTTCAGATCATTTTCGTGAAAAATTATTTCATTTTCGGGTACTATTTATTAGATTGTAGAAAAATTTCTTTAATTATCGGAAAATGTTGTTCCTTTCCGGAAATTTTTGCTCATTTTCGGAACATTTTACTTTTTTTCGGAAAATTTTATTCACTTTCAGAATTTTTTTGAGCAGTTTCTTTCATTTCCAGACAAATTACTTCGATTATAGGAACATTTCCTTCATTTTCGGGAAAATCACCGTTATATCTGAAAGAATTAAAGGATTCGGGGTCAAGTAAATTTATCTTATATTAAAGAGGGCTTCAAAAAAAAGTTTCGAGTTAAAAAATCGTTTTAGTTATATTTTGTTATAATGATTGCCACTTGCAAGTGTATTGGTGGAATGATAGGTCTAGATGATATTATTGATTAAATGTGATTCGTTAGTTGCGATAATTAATCATTTGCATCAAACAATCAATAGTTAAAATCATGTCTTGTTGCAAGGATGGAAAGGCCTAATCCATCTTGATTTTTTACAAAAGTATTTTGCTGTAGGTATGTCTGTTATGATATCTATTTCACTTAAAAATTTGCATCATATTGATGTTGAGGCTTAGCTTTTTAGGCTTACTTGAACAGTTTTCAAATATTCAAACGATATCAAAGCTCCCATACGCAGTGGGGCAACTAGAGTCCTGCGGGCCCGAAGGAATTTTGGCCTCTGCAGCAATGTCGAAACCACGGCGGCAGGGGGAAGGGGGGAGGGGCACTTCCCATAAAAGAGTAGGTGGGCAGAAAGTGTCCTTTTTAAATTGTGCGGACGCGGGTAGACGATGCCATTTTGAAAGTTGTGGTGGACCGGTCTGGAAACTGGAGGCGCGGGTTTGAAACTTATTTTTTGAAGTTATTTTAGGTCATTCTTAATGCTTGAAAACAAATAGATATCCACTCACTCACAAATACTACATAATACGCAGAGGTTGACGCATACATTTAGTATTTATTTGATAATTAAAGCAAACATTTTACCAATGGCACCGATACCGTGGGCCGTGGTGGGAGAAGATATGCCCCCAATAATTTTCTAAGCAGTAATTTTTAAAAGAAGCCTTTTTTTCGCCCGATGGGTAATTGTCAACATTGGTCCTGGCGCCAAAATTGTTGTACCTAAGTTGGAAATTGCGCACCGAAAGTGTGGGAAAGTCAAAAGTGACAAGCAAAAGCTGTCAACTGACAAGAGTGCCCCTTTTTTAAATAAAAGGTGCCCCTCAATTACTCTTAAAAAACGCACATGAACTTGATTTTAAGCTCTCTCCGCTTCCCCAAATTCCTTTTGACACCTCTGGCGCTTTGGTCCATAACAAAGATATTGCAGTGTCATTGTTAGAGGCTAGACCCAAATCCTCTTTGTCCAGGGCCTGTAAGGTTTTCCCATCCTTCCGAGCATTCTAAAAGCTTTTGTTGCGCCACTGCTTATCAAACTTGCATTCTTTTCCTAGTAACAACCCAAACCTACCCAATAAAAATTCCCAACAAAAATAGTCTTATATCCACTCCCAAAACATATATTAAGCTACTGTATCATTTATGTTCTACCATCACAACGATATTAAAGCTCCCGCTTGCATTTTCGAAGAAAAAAATAAACCTCAAACATGTATTTCTTTCCTAACAACCTCAGCCTATATACCGAATGAACAACCCACCAAAAAAAAAAAAAAAGGCTTAACCGCCCCTAAAATATGTTGAGCTACTACATCATTGATGTTCTAGTTTAGGGATTTTGAATTTTATGTGAGGCTAGCCCAAAATCCCGATTTTCGTTCGGATTTCACTCCGCACAATCCGAATGAAATTTAGCATGTATAATAACATTGGCTCGGGAAATACCACCGAATATTTTCGATCAAGGACCTACAAACACAACTATGTTTTCATTGGCTGGAGCGTTAACATACCGTCTGGCACATATGCTAATCGAGCTTGATATCCCGTTTGGAATTTGTCCCACACTATAGCTAAATTGGTGTACAACTTTAGTAATTGATAGCTCGTTTGGGCTATAGTTTGCGTCTACAAAACTAAAGCTTTAAAACTAAAATAGCCTTGAATTGGCTATGTATACCCATAAAGTGCAATTGAATAACTCAGCCTACTCAGGCTATAAATTTTAAAATCACCAGTGTTAATAACCAGGGAGCTTAACGTAACAACTCTCTACAGTAACATTATCTGGTTTCTCCAAGAACATCTTTTGTTTGCGTACAGAAAAGAGCGTCTAATAACGTATGCGTAAAATCACTTATCTGTGACGAGTGTCTTTAGGGGTCAAGTAAGTCCATCTTATATGAACAGATGAAAGAGAACTTGAAAGGAAATTTATAAAATCTTTTTAATTATATTTCGTATAATGATTGCCACTTGGAAGTGTATTTGTGTGATGCTATTATTGATTAATTGTGATTAATTAATTGCGATATTTAATTATTTGCTCAAAAATGGCTAATATATTAGCAATATGAGGAAAATATGCCATCATAATTAAAAGCATGTCTAGTTGCAAGGATGTAAAATTTATCTTGATTTTATACGTACTGTATTTTGTTGTTAGTAGCCCTATGTCTGTTTATGATTTCAATTTCCCTCAAAAGGAAACATTGTTATTAAAATTTGCATCATATTGCTGTTGAGGCTGAAGTTTTCTAGGCTTTCACATATTCAAACAATATTTAAAGCTCCATTAGGCGGTGGGGCAACAAGAGTCCTGGGGTCAGCGGGGATTTTAGCGCTTTGCAGCGATGTCGGAACCGCGGCAGCAAGGGAAGGGGGCACTGCCCGTTGCCTAAAGTAAGGAAGGCAGGGGTGCCCTTTTGAAAGTTGATGAGAACCACTTTAAAATACAACACATTACCATACAAAAGTATCCATTTGGTCAAAAAGTGAGGGTGGGGAAAGTTCCCTCTTGCTTCCCTCACATCCCGCCTATGTTCAAACCATATAACGCGGAGGCAAGATTCCTCTACTTTTTTTCTCTCAAAACTGACAAAAGTGCCCCCTTTTTTAAATGAAAGGGGCCCCTGAATTACTGTCCAAGAGGCGCTCGAACTTTGAACTACCCACCAAGCTGCCAACAAAAACAGGCTTATACCATGGCATCCCAAAATATATGTTAATCTATACTACATCATTGATGTTCTAGTTTTTAAGGCTTGCTTATCTTTCTTTTCTAAAAATGACAAGTCAAACAAACTTCAACCATTGTTACGCTTAATTATCATCACGCATCTATAGGCCTTCGCAAATCAAAAAATTACTTTTTTCATGAACTGGTATCTACATGAAGAAGTATTAGACCCACTTATTACACACGAAAATTAAAACCATGCAAAAAATTTAAAGTGGAAAAAAGGCCGATAAACTGAGCCAATTGATGGGCAAATAATGAACGTGTTACAAATTTATTTTCTTCGAGAAATCTGCAATTTCAGGGAAATCTTCAATTTCAGGAAATCTTCAATTTTCGGAAATTTTCCTTCGTTTTCGTGAAACTTGTTTCCATTTTCATTAGGTTTATTTCATTTTCATGATATTTTCTTCAATATTTGGGAAGCTATCTTCACACTTTGGGAAATTTCGCTCATTTTGCTGAAAAAAATTTTTTTCTTCACTTTTTGAGAAGTTTCCTTCATTTTCGGGAAATTTTCTTCATTTTGCGGAAATTTTCTTGTAAGTGTTCTTCATTTTCGTGAAATTTCCTCCGTTTTCGTGAAATTTACTTCCATTTTCGTTAAGATTTCTTCATTTTGTGAAATTTTCTCATTTTGTTGAAATTTTCGGGATATTTTCTTCCGTTTGGGCAGTTTTCTTCAATTTTCGGGAAATATTCTTCAATTGTTGGGAGGTTTTTCTTCAAATTTGAGGAAATTTCTTTCATTTTTGGAAGAATTTCAGGAAATTTCTTTCATTTTCGTGAAATTTGCTTTCCATTTTCGTGAAATGTCCTTCATTTTCGGGCTATTTTCTTCAATATTTGGGAAGTTTTCTTCAATTTTTAGGAAATTTTCTTCATTTTGTTGAAATTTTTGGAATTTTTTTCTTCCGTTTGGGCAGTTTTTTTTCAATTGTCGGGAAATCTTCTTCATTTGTTGTGAAGATCTGCAATTTTGGAGAAATTTCCTTTATTTTCGGAAGATTTCCTTCATTTTCCGAAATTTCTTTCATTTTCCGAATTTGTTTCTTTAATGATTTGAAATTTTTCCAAAGCAGCGCTTCCGGAGGCTTCGCTTCTAGGGCGGCTTTGGCGGTTCCTAGATTCGAAATACTGATTTGAAGCAATTTCTTAAACGGTTCATGCCATGTTGCTTCTATGTGCCCAACGTTTTACTCTTATGAGGGTTTTTTCGGGGGGCGCCAAAATTTCCTTTCCCCCCAACCCCTCCCCAGTAAAACATGACTCACCACGCCACTGATCAGGAGGCTCCAAGAACCTGCACGGGCTCGCCTTGTGGACCTTACTTAATACAGGTAATTCCCTTTTTCAGTATCCTATTCGGTGTTAAATCCCCGAGTCTCTTATAATAAACCTTGGTTCTGTGGCAACGGCCCCTATCTCTTGGGTCTGTAACAGGATCCAGGAACCTAAAAGGGTCACCTCTTAGGAGAGTTAAGAACAAAAAGTTACAAGTACATAATTTGCACAGATAAATCGAGTTTTCATCACACGTTGCTGCTCCTCTGGAAATCTATTTTAACAATTTCTCAATTCTACCTCCCATCGGGGAAGAAAACTTGCAACCCGCAGTGGCCGGAAAAGTGCCCTCAGTGAGAAATATTCCTCGGTATCTGAGTATTATTTGGGACCACCTACACTATAAAAAGAAAATGACTAGTAAAATTTTACCAGGATAGGATAACAGTTTTCACCAGGTGCGGTGCATATACAGAACCCACTCTTTCCTGGTTGTTTTCACCAAGAAATCCTGGTGAAATAGTAAAAAAAAAAATTGCTTTCTTGGTGAAAACGACCAAGGAATATTTGTTAAAATTTCACCAGTAAAATTAAGTTACATTCCACCTGCTTACCATAGATTTTGAAAATATGTAACCTCCAACCATGCCAACAGCAATGTACTAACACAAAACATCAAGTCCAATGAATTTTATTTATTTTAAATGTGCCCAGTTGGAAGTGATCATTCTTAACTTAGGCCTAGCCATATAGTGTTGATCTGTAGTGCGGTAACATCAGTGTGAGTAAGCCGTGTGTTAGGCTAGGCATTAACACTGAGTTACATACAGTACTAGACCTAATGACTTGCGGCTTGCTTTTACTCATGGAATTCGAAGAAAAATATTTACCATGCCAATAACAATGTACTAAAAATATACAAAAAAAAGTAACGGTAATGGAAAAACGTCTTTTTGTATTTATCTGACACAAATTGATCCATTCTGTCGACTTTACACGCGAACGTGAAGCTGAACTTCTGATTAGCCATACCCGTACCTGCCTGCCAGGGCTGTCACTCTAAATTTTCTGTTTCCCCTACCACGCAAGCGCATTTCCCCTACATCTCTCCTGCACTCTTTGGCCCTTTTTCACCTGCAAAATTCAGGTTTTCCCACAAAAAAAAAATCGTTTTTACTTTGTTTGTACCTATACAAAATTAGGTTTTCTCCACACACTAATGAAAATTAAATTAAATCAGTGGATTTACCGGCAATCTGAGTCACTATACGGGTATGGTACAATAAATTCATAGCAAGAAATATACACGGTATACATGATTCTCGGACGAGATTTGCTTGAAAATTTCTAAGAATTTTGGGGTTCGATTATGACCTGCAGCTTGCTTCCTATCTATCTTGCCAAAAAAACAAACAATATCTTTTTTAATTTGTGAATCCCCCTACTCTCCCCTACAGAATTGTCATTTTTCCCGTGGGGTCCCCACCCCCTACATTTGGCTAGAATCCCTACCGTAGGGAATTGCCCCTACGAGTGGCAGCCTGTGCCTGCTGAACGTTGAGCGCGTATATGTATCGTACTATAACAACAGCAGAATGCTTCGAGGCAAAATTGGCCAATTAGAAGCGGTGTCTCACAAGCTGGACAAAATTTGCCAATGAGATAATGACTTTTCACCAGGATAGTTATGTTAGAGATAAAACTATCAAAATGGCATGACAATAACCAGCAACTTGGTGTAATTATTTTAACCATGATTTATTTTACCAAACATATTTTAGAGTGTAGGATATTTAATACGAGTTAGTTATTAGAAGGCCATGACAAGTAGTTTTATCTAAAATTTAAGGACAAGTTCTAGTTTACTGCTAACATTATGAGTGTGGGAGAGGAAATCTCGTCTCTGTAAAATTGGGGTTCAACTCTTGTTTCTTAACAGCAACGTATATACGCTACACTTCTGTCCCTGGTGTGGCCATTAAAGATCATTAAAGATGACATATAAATTTACCAGATATTGCAGAGTTTGCTTCGTATCGTGTCCCGTTCAGAGAAATGGTGTACGGGCTAGAAACCATGCTTTGTGGATCCAAGTCTACTTCTTCCTCCGAAGTATCGTTGCGGTCAGAAGTCATGTTGTGGTGGCCAGGAACCATGTCCTTGCATGAATCTGCCGGTGCTCCATTCGAATAAGCATTCAACGATTGCAACCCAATAAAGAGAACGCACAATACCAAAATGGGCTTCACCATGTTTCTTTTTTTAAGTTCTTACGCTACAGACTGCTTAATAAGTCCTAAATGCCACTTAATTCGTTTATATACGGTTCGTGCACGCCACACCCAACTTGGTTATCAAATGGTGAGTGCGAAAACTTAAAATGAAATTGATTCTGCAAAATCATCGCACGTTTTCCCAAAATAAACATTTACACACACCGATGAGTGGTATCCCAAATATACTTTACATGTATAAAGTGTAAGTTTTAAGATTTAAGTCAAACCACCTGACCACGCCCTTTCCATTTCCCTGCGCATGTACATTTTTAACGATACCACCATAGAGTACGGGGCAATCTATTCTTATTGGTGTGGGGTGGAGGGGGGGGCGGGGGGGGAGGGGGTGGGGGCAGAGCATGTTTGATATCTTGCTCAAATTTACCAGACATGATTATATTCGTAAAATCCAGGCAAACTTGTCCCCAGATATACCCGCATAAAATCATTCGGAAAAAAAATTAGGCAAATAACCTTCTGCAAGTTCTGAACCAATTTTTTTACATACCTTAGCAAAAAGATTCAGGCCAATTTACTGCCGAAACTTGGCATTTTAAATCAAGCCAAGAGAAACAGCTTGACGCCTTCGATTCAACTGCGCAAGACACATTAGCAAAATAATGCATTACATGGAGTGACTTGAGTACCGACCAGGACGTCAGAGAACAGTCGAAGCAAACTTTAGTGTCCAATACGATTTACAGGCAGCGGAAGAACTAGGTCATGCAGGGGCTTAGGAAGGATAATATCTCAGGGGAAGCAAAGCCAGTTACCTCCTAATCTGGCAGCAAAGCATGCAATCGGTGAAAACCTCTGAGAGGGGCAGCTTTCCCCTGGCCCCCCCCCCCACTTCTCACGCCTTGCAGGCGGAAAAGAGCCAATTTACCTCCTAACAGGGCAACAAAGTATGCAACAGGACAGGTGGAATTCTCTCAGAGGGGCAACTCCCCCCCATATGCCACGCCTCTGTTTGAGCGGATAAGGATTAGTATAACCAGTGGCGTAGCCAGAGGGGGAAGGGGGGGGGGGGTCATTGACCAGTGGTGTATTAAAAATACATAAGATGGGGTTGTGGTTCAGCAGTGATAAAACTAGGAAGGATACATTGCTTGGCCACAAAACTGCAAACAGATCATATTTGCGGTCTGGCTCTTTGGAGACTTATTTGGCATCTGGCCTTTTCTCAAGGCTTTAATAATGGAGAATAAAAAAAAGTAAAATACAATTTTTTGATGACGTTCGGACCACGTGATATTTTGCATGCATTCACCTGAAATCGTAATACATTTTCTAGCATTTTTTTTTTTTTTACCTCCCATACCTGCATACTGCCATCCTGAAAAGGCTGAACCGACAGTGTCCCATCCCTTTCAAAATTTGAATTTTCTTGACAGCTTAGATTTTGTATTGCTTAATTTGGCTTCTTGCGCTTGGAACAACCTACCAGCCCTTAGCGGTATATAGACAGGGAAAGTGTCATTTTACACTGCCCTGCGTAGACAATGCTTACACAAAGTAACAACTCCCTGGTAATATGCGTTACAGTCATGTAGAATTTCATGAATTCAAAATGCGGAAATATGGCCAGCATCATTGTATATCTGAACAGTTCGGTCCACGGAAGACCTCCCAATCGGGAGGTTTTTGTCATTATAACCCACAATGCATCTTTTCAAATTCAAACTCTCTAAAGAAATACATAACGGTAAAATATATTTAAGCCAAAGGTAGAAAAAATGGATGCGAAATATTGTAATTTTATTGGTGCAACAGAACGATAAAATTATTTTCTCCATTTTCACTTACAAAAATTTAACTTTCACCATGGAATTTTAATGTATTTTTAAAAATTCATTTCATTTGCAAAGTGTACAAGTTTAGAATTACAGAATTTGAAAAAAAAAATTGTTAACGGCTGAACTATCCAGTTATTAGCAACGGAGATTTAAATTATGGTCACTGCGCATATCTCATCTCACAATCAGGAGATTTCCCAATCGGGAGCGTGGACCGGATTGCATAAGATATATATGCAAATCAGTGCGGCATTTAACGGGCTCACCGTACTTATAACAAACTGACATATGGTATAGCGGATATTAGGGCCGTAATTCCCGGGGACAGAATCTACTTTTCAAAGATTTTTTAAAATTCATTACATTTTGAAGGAAATGTGCCCCGCCTCCCCACACACACACCTTTTAGATTAGAAGCTATGTCCCCTCCCTCTACCACTTTCCGGATGAAAATTACGGCCCTAGTGGAAAAGTATACGACGGGAGACCATCAGGGGACATCTCTGCTTTAATCTTATCATGAAAAACTTAAGAAAATAAAAGAAATCGCTTAGCATTCGGGGGCTACGATCTAAAGAATTCTTAAAATGTACTCAATGGTACCAAATAGCTTTGGGAGTGCATACAAACTGACGAATGGTAAAAATGATATAAGAGAAAGTGTATACTGTTATAATGTTTGAATGCTGTGAACTCATTTGCTGCTTGATCAGCTCTGTGTGAAATTTACCCAAGCTTTAGACATCTCTTTATCACCTTATCAATTCAATTCAGTTTATTTACTTGATAGGCCACCGGCCTGTTCATATTTCAGTATTTACAACATAGCAATGCTTACAGCAACAAAATAGAACATATAATACATACATTTTCAACAAACTTAAGGTAAATTAGATTATGCAACTAATCCTATGAATCAATATCTCTTGGAAATACCCAGCTTTCTCTAAAAAATGACAGATATTAAATAAAAGGGATTTGCTTTTTGTGCGTAACATAAAATGGAATCGCTGAAATGATGGATTAACATAAAAATTACTTTGGAATATACAATGATCTTATTTCAGAAAAGTATGGGCATTCGAGCAAAAAATGAAACTCATCTTCGAGTTTGTGCATGTTACAAAATGTGCAACTGGCGATTTTCATGTGGAATTTGTTACGAAGGCCTTTATGTATTTCGAGATTTAGACAACCACATCGAAACTTCAGTGGATAGCAATGAGCGTAATTTGTTTGACTGGATATGCGTAATATAAAATTCAAATTCATTATAAGTTTTGATTTCATTATATAAGCAAAGACTATTCATAGAAGTAATTTCTGTTTTCCAAGTCTGGTTTATTATATCAATAATTCTTTGCAGGAAACTTGCTGAAAAGAGAGAATCATTATAACACCTTGATTTAACCAGACATCCCCAAAACCTGTAGATAAAAGTATATGTTTAAAATCTGTGGCCCAGCATGATATATCATTACTAGCCATACTGAACATGTGTTTTTAACAAATAGAGGTAAATCTATGATTCTCATGTTTTAGAATCCTTAACCAATACTTAATTTTTTTATGTATAACAAAGGAAGATAAAAAGGAACGCCCTAATTCACCTATTGCAGGTGCGTTTGCCGAACTACGGGGTAATCCCAACACATATTTACAAAATTTAAATTGAACAAGTTCAATCTCCTTTACACTCAACGACCCCCCAAAATTTCAGAAGCGTATAATAATTATCGGCACAAGCAGAAGTCTTGCACGATGGTACCTTATTGGTCTCATATACCCAGGAAACCCAATAATACCAAATTGTTTATATAGTCTATAATTATATTAGCATATTAGGTGTTATATACTAGCCTTGAATGCATATTGTTTTAAGGGCGCCAAATAAAAAGTTAGGCCGCCTTTTTTGCCAAGAAAATTTTAAAATAATACGTGGTATAAGTTTTGATACTCGTGTCATTTAAAAATAACTTGAGTATTTATCAGAGATAATTATGATTAATTTAAACATTCGTACTAAAAGGTTTTAGTACCATCACATGCACGCAAAGTCTGTTCTAATATTCTTGAAAACTCAAGAAAAATGTCTTACTTTTTTTCTGCTTTCAGCTCATTTAAATTCACAGCCAGAGTTTAAGTCGTGAGTAATGCGAAAGAGTTTTGGGTGTTAACTTTTCTTGTTTTGTAAACAGTTGAAAGGCCATAAATTTGGTAGCATCATTTGGACCAAACCTCTTTGTTAAGTTGTAAATGATTTACTGAAATCAATTAACCAAACGTGTATTGGGTTTTTATAAAATCCCATGTTCATATGTATGGAGCGCGTCGAAGGCAAAAAGTCGATGTAGTCTAAATTGGTAATTAGTTTTCACCATCGGTCAGAACCATCGATCACAACCGTCGGTCACGACCAGCGATCACCATCAGCAATCACCACCAACGATCACCACCAACGATCACCACTCGCGATCATCACCATCGATCGGTCCAAACCGCCGATCACTAATCATCTGTCATAATCATCGGTGGCGCTATATGTATCACTTAAAAACCATCGATCACAACCGTTGGTCACGATCATTGATCACGATCATCGACCAACGATCACCACCGGCGATCACCACCATTAGTCCAGACCGCCGATCACAAGCGTCGGTCATAAATATCGGTGGCGCTATATCACTTAACCAGAACCAAAAGGTTTTGTGGTTCCGATGCTTCTTTTTTATACTGATTGATTTGCAAAACTTTGTATTTAATGTCACGTCATTGCATATAATGAAATATTTGTTCCAAGATATTTATTCATAAACCATACTAACTATGAAGATCAATAAAATTGTTGCAACATTATCATTTGCACAATAATTAACAACATTATCATAGCAAGTATGATGCAAAAACGGTTGCTCATTTATCCTATTTCAAGAATTTGTCAGTAAGCCCTGCCTACTCATTTATATTCAAAAAATCACTACCACAACATCAGAACATATATGCAGACCATGACCCATATGTGTACCTGATATAACATAAATATGATATATCATTCATGGAGTACAGTGTGGTGTTTACATCATTTAACACTTTTAAAAAGCCACACCCACCATGAATAGTAATGAAATCTGCTGATAACATAAGCATGTACACAATAACCAACAAAATTATCATTCCCAATATGACGCAAAACGTACACACAGTTGCTAATTTATCACTTTTTTTCTTCAAAATTTTCACTTTAAACCCCGCCCACTTATTGATGTGCATGATATCACCACCAAAAACAAAAGAGCGCATGTACAGACTATGGGCTATTTGTGTACCAAATATGACACAAATGCAGCTTACCGAGATATCATGTTTATAAGCTTTTTTTAGCAAATTTCATATTAAGCCCCGCCCACTATCAGACTATGCATATTAATGAAATTTAACGTTTTTACATGATGAACATGTACACAGTAGCTAACATCATAAGTACAACAAATATGAAACAAAACAGACACACGGTTATTAAAATATAAACATTTCAAGATTTTCCATTAAGCCCGCCTACCGTAATATACATGACATCATCATCAAAAGCAATAGGGCACATCTACAGACCATGGCTATCTGCATATAACATGAATCCAGTGTATCGTTCATGAGATATCGTGTGTACGGGCTGGCCGTCACAAATACACAAACACACACACATACACACACACGCCATCATAACCGCATAGGTTCCTGATGCTATCGCATAGCTTCCTGATGCTATCGCATAGCTTCCTGATGCTATCGCATCGGTTCCTAATGCTATCGCATCGGTTCCTGATGCTATCGCATCGGTTCCTAATGCTATCGCATCGGTTTCTGATGCTATCGCATCGGAACCAACAAATCTTGTGAGATTTCAAATAGGGCTGACGGGGAGGGATGAATGGTAGCACCTGTGTGGTTTTCGATCGCTTAAGCATGGATTTTGTGCCATCATTTACAAATTTAGGGAAATAAAAATAAAACATTTTTCTTGAATAATCAATCTATGCACTATTGTTTCAAACAAATTGTGTCAAATACATTTATGCTTTAAGAATAATACGAATATATGTTTTCGTTACGATTTTCTGTCTGAATCTGTCTACTTTTGTCAGTTTTCGACTATGGTACCTAAATTCGTCCACCTATAATCAATCATGTTAATTGTGTTTATCAAGCATGTAAAACATTCATTAACACAATATTTTCGGAATTGTATATAGGTGGGGCTTGATGTTTATTATTATATACCAAAATAAAAGGTTCAATTGAAGAAATAAAACATATTTTGCATAAGTTTGTGTGTCTTTGTTTTAATGTATACAGCCACGCAGAGTAGCAGCGTAGGAAGATATTTGACACATTGGGGGATGGGACAATTGTCCCAACAAAGTCTCTAATTTTGTTGTAAGGGGGGTTGGGGTAAGAAGATATTTGACACACTAGGGGAGGGGGAGATTATCCCAACAAAGTCTCTTATTATATTTGACACATTTGGGGAGGGGGAGATTGTCCCAAAAAAAGTCCTATTTTTAGTTGTAAGGGGGTAGGGAAGGGGAGGGGGAGTCGTAAAATTTTGGAAATTTGGTACAATTTGGCAACATTTCCAGAAAATTGAAGAAAATTTCCGAATATTTAAAAAATTTCCTGAAAATTGATTAGCAGCAACATTTAATGGAAAATCAATTTAGCAGTGCAATGTTTCTGCTTCAAACGGGAATTGTTTTAGGGTTCTTAAGACGAAGGTGACCTTCCTACGACCCTGTAATTAATTTGAAACGATGACTTTCCAATAAACTCAAATGACCTTTAACATCTTCAATTTCTAACAGTTAAAGAAAAGTGATTTTAATTGAAAAATGTAGGCCTAATGATAATTACAATTAAGAGCTTATTTTATGAATAAAGACCGAAGACTGCCATGATTGTTTTCTTATAACAAATCTCCACTTTATATTTGATTGTAATATGTAATGGATGTCAGCCATATGTTTTGGAACTGGTGGCGAAAATTGACAAAAGTGCTCCTTTTGAAAATAAAAAGTGTCCCTCAATACTGTCCAAAGGTACCGTGGAACTGGATGGAATATGCCCACACTTAAAATGATGATATGAAAACTTTTCCTTTTACAAGTGTCCCTCAATTTCTAATGATTTTTTTCTTTCAGCATTTATAGAAATCATGGACAATATGTCTATCAAGGTAAAACACTTCCTCTAAGAATCACACGCTGGTGTAACTTTATATACAATTAATGAGGCATATACAGAAAGCGCTGCGAAAAAATATTTTCCTTGCAGAAGATTGTCTAGACTTAATAGAAAATAAATTACATATATTTACAATATTCTCCTCACAATATGTCTGTCTACATACGTTTGTCACACAAATATGTAGGGAAAGTGTGTCCTTCCCCCCTCCCCCCCCTCCAATTGGAAAAGTGCCCGCTTTTTGAAAATGATGTGCCCATTTTACTTGTTTGTTTTGGGTTCACTGATTCTATCTATCGACTTTTGTCAATCCCATGTACGATGGGGGGGGGGGCATGGGAATAGGGCCCCTTTCTAAAAATGAAGTACCTGTTTTACTTTTTTGGTTTGGCCCACTAATTTTATCTACAGACAAATAGACTAGGATGGGAATGTAATGTATACGACTTGAAAACAGCCCCCAGGAGATCGTATCCCCTTCCATTTTTCAAAAGCTTCCTAAACCCCTGTTATCAGCACAATAAATTCTTACCAGGCGTAAAACTTTTTGTATCAATTCTTATATTATTTTTCTTGAACATTTGCAAACTAGACTTAATTCAATTTGATACCAAAGAACAATTTATCTGGAGATTCCCAAAGCGAAAGGAAAACATCTTCTGAGCCCCAGTGAAACCTCTTCGTGATGTCACTTTAGCCCATTTAAAGAGGTAGCTTCCAAGGGCACCAGAATATGTTTAAAAAATGCTACTTGGACCTCAATGAAATTATTGTGGCCCTGAAACCAAAAAGCATAGTAAATAGTTATTATATGCAAAATATACTTTTAAGTTTAATTACAATGATTTTCAAGTAATTTAGACTCCCGGGCATATTCCAATAAACAAAGTTACTGCGTCTGGCAGTCAAAAAAAAAAAAACTTTTGATTATTGGTCTTTTTTTTCTTTTGGGGATAGCACCACTGATTATAATGATCGATGGTTCACACCGATGGTTGTGATCGATGGTTCACACCGATGGTTGTGATCGATGGTTGTGATCGATGGTTGTGATCGATGGTTGTGATCGATGGTTGTGATCGATGGTTGTGATCGATGGTTGGGATCGATGGTTGTGATCGATGGTTGTGATCGATGGTTGTGATCGATGGTTGTGATCGATGGTTGTGACCGATGGTTGTGACCGATGGTTGTGACGATGGTTGTGATCGATGGTTGTGATCGATGGTTGTGATCGATGGTTGTGATCGATGGTTGATCGATGGTTGTGATCGATGGTTTCGTGACGATGGTCGTGATCGATGGTCGTGATCGATGGTTGTGATCGATGGTCATGGTCGTGATCGATGTTCGTGATCGATGGTCGTGACCGATGGTCGTGACCGATGGTCGTGATCGATGGTCGTGACCGATGGTCGTGATCGATGGTCGTGATCGATGGTCGTGATCGATGGTCCCAACGACTTGGTCGTGACCGAAATGGTCGTCCGTGAGAACCACCAGAAATTTTCCTAACGACTAAAAGGTCCAGAACGTTTGCTAAAATGTCCAGAACTTTTGCTAAAGCGTCCATTTTGAATCAATAACATTTTTTCCTTCAGTACAATTTAGCCTCCGAACGGTTTAAAGACAACTGTTGCCTTTATTTTTGGGAATAATTTTAGTCCACCAGCAATCCAAGCGACTAGCCTACACCCTGCATGATGGGGAATGAGTATTCGATTGTAGATGATATTTGAGTAGCCTACATGCGAGCTGAATGAAACTTCTTCGTAACTAGCTTCCATCAAACCATAAATACCATATCATTTTCTTTAACCTTATCACATAGGATTACTTGACTGTTTGATTTGCATGGATATTCGTGCTACAGCTTGCACTGCATTTTATGGAATGGTAAGTGTGATGTGAGAGCGAATGGTGTCATACAGTAGGGTACGATAAATGTGACAAATTTCAGATGTTGTTTCAGTGATTAGGGTCAAAGGTCAAATATGTGATTTTATGAGGTGATTATGTACTAAATTGTGTATTTTTGTGTCAAAAGTCACAGAGCTATAGTGACCCTCTTAGCTATTTTATTTACCCCCACTATATGTGCTTAAGGTGATGAGATCAGCAACTCCATGGATTGCTTTTTGTTCATTTATTAAATGATTAATGAAAGTCTGTGTTGATCAGTTGATTTTAAGCTATTTTGCAGTTTTGGGACATCTAAAACAAGAAATCTTCAGACTCTGAACTCTTGCATAATCCATGAACTCTTGCATAATTGTCCTCAATTTCAGGAGAAATTTGTCCTCTGCCTGTTTAAATGCTTATCTCAGTCGATTTTAAAACGAGAATTTAAAATTGTCTTCTTATAATCACTTAAATTTGTCAAACTTTCTTAGTTTGTGTTAATTTACAGCCATTTGGAAGGGGGAAGGGGGGGGGGATTAAAGACAATACATTTTTAGAGCTGGGGCTTCGCGCCTCTGGACCCCTTTCAAGGGGCCTTCCTGGATTCCTACCCTTGATTCGCCCCAGAACTATTCGATTTTTCATTTACAGTTTGGAACTTTGTGTTGATTTGAGGCATCAAAAACTAAAAATCCTCTTCAGACCATGCTTTTCAAGGAAAATTTTTATTCTGCCTGTTTAGAAATGGTAGCCAGCAGATCAGGTAACCTAGATATTAACATGAGAATTTAAATTTTTCGAACTTTGTGTTGATTTTCAGCTATTTTGGGGCAAGAAAAACAAGAATGTTTTAGAGCTTGCGGGGGCTTCACCTCCTGGAACCCTACCAGGGTTGCGCTCTGACGCCGCCAGGGACCCTTAAGCCATGTAATATGAATATATTAAATAAAGCTTGAGGACATTTGACAATGATCAAATATGATGCCCCTATGAGAAAGTACGTACCAGATCATGATTTGTAGCGAACCTGGTCCTTCATATGCATGTCAAATATTTCGAAGGAATATATTCTGTATAACGTTATTTCAACTGTTCAATATACAAGTATAACAAGTCGTACAGAAAAACTTGCTTTTCGAATTACCATATTTTATTTTAATTTGCTGGTTTTCCAGTAAATGTTAATTCAGGACAACATACTACACACTACATGCATGTCTGCAAAAAAATCGTGACTTCACGAAACATACTAGATGAGAGAGTAGTTAGTGGTTTACCTGTTTACGTTGAAACTTCATCATGCAACAAAAGCGAATAAAAACATCAAGAAAGAATCCATACAAATTGTTTACATATTTCTTGTACAGTAGTAATTTGAAGAAAAAATTCAAATTTCGCCTAAGAATGGTTCATTTTAGTAGAAACTTAAGTTTAGTTTAACTACAAGATAGGAATCTGTGAGACTTAAGACTCGATGAAGTACTTTAAAATGTTATGACATTTTCATATGTTCACCACGCTTTTTTGTATTTGTGAAATGCGAGAAGTAGGAAAATGCTAGGTTTTTTTTGACCGAAACAGTTGTTGGAAAGAATTCAGATGCTGAAATGGATTTTTTTGTCTTTTATATTTGAGATTGCAGATTTCAACGTTAGAGTAAAAAGTACATATTCACAAAATGTTATAGGATTATATAGCGGATCTCTTATGGGAGTTGGAACACCCCCCTGAAAAAATTCCAATATATTTCATTACTCCAACAATTCCCAGAACCCCTATTTCAGTGTAAATTTCCTTAATTGTCGGGAAATTTCATGGAAATCTTTTTCAATTTTTGTGAAATTTCTTTAATTCCCGTGCAATTTTCGGATTTTATATTTTATTTATTTTTGATGGGGGAAGGAGGGGAGGGGGGGACATTTTCTTAGATTATTGATAAATTTTTAAATTTTCTTCAATTTTCGGGAAAATCCCTTCATGCTTCAATGTTTGGAAAATTTCTTTCAATGTTAAGCAATTTCCTTTCTTTTAGTATTTTCGTGCAATACTCGGAAAAATTCCTTCATTTTGGGGCAATTTTTTTTCTTTCATTCAATGTTTGGGAAATCAATTTTAATATTCAAGAAATTTCTTTCCTTTTCTTGTAATTTTCTTCCATTTTCGGGAAATTTCCTTCAATGTTTGTGATATCCCTTTCAATGTTTGGAAAATTTCCTTTATTTTGGGGCATTTTCGGTAAATTACTTCAATTTTTGGAAAATCCCATTCCATCCTTTGGATCGCTTTCCATATTTGAGAAATTTCTTTCATTCTCATGTAAATTTTTTCATTTTGGGGCAGTTTTTCTTCCATTTTCGGTCAATTTTTATCAATTTTTGGAAATTTTTCTATGTTTGGGAAACTTTTCAATGTTTAGAAAATTACTTTTATTCTCGAGCAATTTCCTTCAATTTTCTTCATTTTTGGGGAAAAATCTTTCTCCAACTTTCAGTAAAATTTCAATTACCAGGAAATGTTGCCAAATTTGACCAACATTTCTAATGATTTTGCCAAATTGTCCTTCAATTTTATATTAATAATTTCCCAATTTTTCCAATTGAAAGAAAACTTGCATTGGGAAAGTGTAATCCTTTGAGGAGTACGTTTTTCGCTGCTTATAAGATCCCGAGTACACCCTTGTCCCAATATGTTTCATTAATCATGACAACTACTTATCAAACACGTTATCACATCATCCCTGGTTTGGTTTGGCCCCTCTGATATCTTATCCTGGCTCTAGGGCTTGGAACCACCACTCCAAAAAAGTTCCAACATTTTTCATTACTTGCATAATAACCAGAACCCCCTCCTTGTGATTTTCCTAGATCTGCCCCTGTAAAGGTTACTTCGTCTTCTGTAAAGTCGTATCGCAAACATTGAACAAAATGACTACATAAGGTCTATAATCATGGGCAGATGGGTGTCACCAGGAGATCGATAGGCTCCCGTTTTGGATATTCGTTCTGCTGCCAGTAGCCGCGGTCTACTTGGGCACACACACGTTCGATGTCATCGTGGCCGACATCTTGTTTGCCATTTTGATTGCCAACTTAGCAGTTTCCTTCATATACATCAAGGAATTATTATTCAATTCAATTAGTATAATTTTCTAAACGCTAAATATTCCTTCAATTTTGGCAATCTTTCTTGGGGTATCATATGACTGTATTTTATACAGAAGTTAATAATTCAAAGTGGCAATTTTGGGGTACTATGAGGCACATTTAAGATTTGTAATGTATTTTATTTTACTCAAATAATGTTAAGACAAACTTTTAGTTTGTGACCTATATATCTATGTAATAGTTATAAAATATATACAGTAGGAGAAAGTTGCTAAAAGGGTGAATAGCCTTTAAGTAACCAATTTTCATGGTTATCTTTGAATACCAATGGGGGCGGCGATACTGACAACAATCTTGGATAGAAAGCATTATTATATTTAAGCAAAGTTGTTAGAAACGGTGTACATAACTTCCCATTAAATCATGTTTGATGTGATTTGACTAATGATTTCACTGCATATTTTGATGTTATCAAGAATGTTTTGAAATTTTTCTATTTTCGCACCCTTTTGGACGTCATTTTGGTTTTTAAATGGTAAAGCTAACACATATGAAAGTCTATCATGCAAAAATTATTTTCCTTTGGGTACTACATTAAAGGTAAAATAATGACAATTTGCCCCCCCCTCCCCTCCCACAAAAAAAGGACCAACCAACCTATCTGGCTCATGGACTAAATGTGCAGTTATCAGTGTCACCCGCAAAAGCCATTTTTCATAAACATCTCGAAGGAAACCACCCCTCTGACCGTACCGCATCCTCTTAACAACTCCTGGTCTAATACAATCATTACTTTATATGATAGAGGATACACATCTTAACCAACTGCCACAAACAGCAAGTCAAAATCTTATTCCTGTCTCAAGTTATTCATGTTTGAAATCGACACATGGGGGCTGCCATTTTGTTAAATTCTGTATTGAAATATTGTGCATGATGACATATATTCCCCAATCAGCCAATAGGGACATAAATAAGGATATTAATATATTTCTTTATAAATGTGATTAAAGTTTGTATTCCAAAATAATGTGACACAAAGTTTTAAGAGCTTGTTTTAATAAATTCTTGTGTACACAAAAAATTTCTTTGAACCTTACGGAAGAAAAACACTTTTTCAGATTATAAAGAAATACAAAGCATTCCAACATCCCACTGGGCTGATGACACCATAATCTGCATGTTTGAAATCAAAATGGCAGCTCCCATTAAGTAGCAGCTTTAAGTTTTTAATAATTACAAAAAATGTGTTAGATTGCTTCGGGAGTTACGAATCTTAGTCAGAAAATTTGTTATTTTCAATTCTATCATATGAAATAAGGATTATGCCAGACTTTATGTCTCCTTTGAAATACCTATGGCATAACTTTGGAACTCTCACATTGCTAATATGGTAAACAAAGGAACAAAAACTTTTAACATGATTACATGAATTTATACTTCGGGACCTTTATTGTCTAATAGAAAACGTCTAAAAGAGAGTCATTCGTTTTAGCTACAACAATTATGACTATAGGGATAAAGTCACATTGACCTACAAACTTTACTCAACCGTCAAGCCTATAGTTTATAAGATTATCCACAATATTGGTGAAATTCAATTTGTTCCATATTTAATTCACATGATGTGAATATATGCACTCATAGACACCCAGTGAAAACATAATATCAGACCCAAAAGGTATTCACCCATGACTAACACTTAAAATATTCATTTTATGTTTCCATTCAATTTTAAAAGCCTGGAACAACCTCTGTTGCTAATAATGCCAGCCGTATAGCAATTTTAGGTAACAACAAAATTAGTTCAAAGATGAGTTACATGAAGTAATATTCTCTTGCCCTCTCCTATTCTTCTAGCTCACTTTTTTTCTCTGGATTACACCTTTCTATTCCTACTAACTTGCACGAAGGTGTTCACTTATACCATGCTGGCTGTCAAGGTGGTTCTTCGAACGCTAGTACTCAAAGTCAAAACAATACTCGGAAAAAATAAATAAAACATCAATTGCTGTAATGAACCACCTGTCCTACACACGGTACACCATTCGGCTGTCCTACTACCTTGCACGAAGGTGTTCAGTTACACCATTCTGGCTGTCCTACTACCTTGCACGAAGGTGTTCAGTTAACCATTCTGGCTGTCCTAACCTTGCACGAAGGTGTTCAGTTATACCATTCTGGCTGTCCTATTGCACCCCTTGACTACCTTGCACGAGGTGTTCAATACCATTCTGGCTGTCCTACTACCTTGCACGATGTTCAGTTATACCATTCTGGCTGTCCTACGTCACGAAGGTGTTCAGTTATACCATTCTGGCTGTCCTACTACCTTGCACAAAGGTGTTCATTTATACCATTCTGGCTGCCCACACTAAAGTTATACCATTCTGGGTTTCTCGTTTTCCCATTCTGGCTGTTGTCCAAAATTTCAATAGATAACCTGAAATTGTGGAGACCATTGATAGTAAATAGATATTCAGTTATACCATTTGCCGCTGTCTTTTTTTCATTCACGGTTGCCTTTTGAGAAAATTAATAAAACAGATTATAGGCAGTCTGTTTTGTTCATTTTCTCAAAATTGCGACGGTTAATTTTAAAAAGCAGCGGCAAAAGTTTTTAATATCTATTTACTATCCGTCTCCTTGCAAAATTTCAGGATATTCATGTTCAGAAAATTTGGCTGTCATTCCTTGCACGAGCGGTTCAAAATGAGAAACCTTGCACATATGTTTAGTGTGGCTGTTCAGTTAAATGTGTAGGCACGAAGGTGTTCATTATACCATGACTGTCCTACACAAAAGGTGTTCCCATTCTTTTGGGCATTTCAAAGTACCCAGTTTTTTGGCTGTCCTGTACCTTGCACGAAGGTGTCAGTTATACAACTGTCAACTCCTGCTATGTTCAGTCTATAACTTTGTGTACAGAAATTACCTGCACCTCGGACTCAAGTGCGGTGGATTGACGGTAACATGTCAGATCGAAACCAGTGGACGAAAAAAAATGTAGGCAAAATGATCTAAGAATTTCTTTAGAATTCATGGAGTATTGAAAGAAGAATGACTTTTCAAGAGAAAATAACATGAATCTGTATCTATCATCATAATCCGATATAGGCCTATATTCGAATCATCCCTATCTAAAAAAAATTGAATCACGATTTTTTGATTCAGGATATATTTTCCGATTTTTCGAATCTTAATCTATAATTTTAAATTTAAAAAATACGATCTTAAGTATAACAATACTTTGGTTATTTCTGATTAATGATGCTGCAAATGACTTTACAGTTTTAGATTTATCGACAGCAAAATTTCATATTGTGCTTAGGAGCGGCGAAGCCCTTGGACATGCTGAAAGTTCTCAGAAATTCTGATCAAATATATGCTGCACATGAGGCCTTTTTTCTACGTGTATAAACAAGTTCATGTGGGGTCCAGGGGCCGGGCAAGCAGGAAGCTTTCAAAAATCAAGTTTTACCAAAGTAATTTCAAGTCAAAATGATACAAATGACATCTTTTACATTTATCATATCGGGCCCAAACTCCTGGAAACTCTCAGAAAGTCAGTGTTTAGCAAAGTCATTTATGATCAGGCGCGTATCCAGGGGCGGTCCCCCTCCTTCCCCTCAACCCCAAAAAAAAATAATACTAATAATTTAAAAGTCCAAAAGAAAAAAAAAAGATCAATTTTTTCTTTAAATGAGTCGTTGACAGTGGTTATCATTTACAATATTAGACGTTTTAAACATTTTTAGGCACCCTCAAGCCCACCAAAACGCAAAGCTGGACCCCACTAGGAGCCGAGATGGGCGGGCCCTAGACCCCACACCGAATGCGCAAGTGTACATGATACAGACGGTAGATCCGCCCCTCCCAAAATAAAAACCTGTTTATGCCTTTGTTAACTCTGATCATACTGTATTTAGGCCTATGCTGCAAACAAAGAACTTCCACACAAATGACATAATTTGTAACTTGTTTAACATCAAAGTTTCATATGGGGCCATGCAGGGGCGAAGCCTTTGGAAACTCTTAGATTTTCTGTTCAAATATATGCTGCAAATGAGACATTTTATCTATACGTGTATCTTGTAACAACACAATTTCATGTGGAGTCTAGGGGAAAAGCTCCCAGCAGAATTTCTCAGAAATTCAGTATTTACCAAGTTATTTCTAATCAAATAGAATCATGCTACATATTTTTTGACTGTAACAAACAACCGAAAAACCCGCAAGTTTTCAAATGTCAATATTTACTATAAACTTATCAATGTAATTTCTGATCATATTTCTGTTGCAATTACATATTTTTCTACATGCAGACATGTATCAAAAGCGAGTGGGCGAACTTACGGCGAAGCCCCCGGAAGCTCAAAGAAATTAAAGTATTTATCTGTTTTACCAAAGTCATTTTAGATCAAAATTATGCTGCAAATGCCTCGTTGTTTTGACTGTATTAACATCAAGAATTCGTGTCGGACACAGGCTGACATGTACGAAGTCCCCCTAAACTCTCAAAAATCAAGTATTAACCAAAGATTAATATTTCTGGTCAAATTTATGTTGCAAATGACGTATTGTCAGATTGTTCAATGTATCAAAGGAATATTCCCATGTTTTTTTTTGTAAAAATTATATTTCAAAGAGCAAACTTTTAAAGCCAATTTGGTACAAAAATCTGGTTGATATCATATTCCGTTTAGGAGATAGGGATTTTTAAACATTTCCCAATTGCTTTTTAAAGTTTTTGTACGGTATGATAATAATAATACATTTTTATATAGCGCATTATACCAAACGGTCTCAATGCGCTTTACATTAACAAATATAACATGAGAAAACCTTTAGATACAAACAGTAGGAAAACAATAAACCATACTTAAAAAGATACAAGCAGGATAAAGTTACGAGGTCCAATGAGGGGAACTCATGAAAAGGTGTGTTTTCAATACACTCTTAAAAATATCTAAAGTAAGGGCATTTCTGATGTAGATTGGGAGAAGGTTCCAGAGTTTGGGGGCTGCAGATTGAAAAGAACGTTCACCGTAAGTCTTGGGTTTAATTTTTGGCGGCTTTAGGAGAATAGCACTGTTAGATCTGAGTGAGCGAGTTGGTAATTGTACCGTGATTAAGTTGGAAATATAATTTGGAGCAAGACCATGGATGGCTTTGTATGTGAGGGTGAGAAGTTTGTAGTTTATTCTTTCACATATAGGAAGCCAATGAAGTTGGTGGAGGATGGGTTTAATGTGAGATTTCTTACTTGTGAGAGTAACTAATCTGGCAACAGTGTTTTGAATGCGCTGAAGCTTTGAGATTTGTTGAGAAGGAAGTCCAAATAAGATACTGTTGCAAGACAAACGCGTAAATAAGTGTCTCAGTCGACTTTTGATCAAGATATTTACGAATTTGGCTGATTTTTCTGATGGCAAGTGAAGCGGAGCGGCATATATTATTTACATGTGGCAACAGTGTAAGCTTATCATCAAAAATAACACTCAGGTCTTTAACACAGGAAACAGGAGATATACATGAATTACCAATCATAACAGAGGAAACTGGAGTAGTGCTTAAAAAACGTGACGAAGTATGAATTACTTCAGCTTTACTATCATTAAGAATTAGTTTGTTGTCTGCACACCATGTCTTGATTTCCTCTACACACGATTCAAGTTTTGCAATACTCTGGTCTTTTTCGTTTCTATTCATTGACACATAAACCTGTGTATCATCTGCATAAATCATCCCATGCAGGCCATGAGATGTGATAATGCTTTCCATAGGGGAAGTATAGTATGTAAAAACAGGTGGTCCGATTACTGATCCTTGAGGCACTCCATAGTCGAGATACCGGTGGGGATGGGGGGGGGGGGGGGCGAAGAGTTTGTATTTTTAATGGTTACAACCTATGATGAGTTCGTGTTTGATGATGTCATACAGTCATAGAGGCAAATCCATTGCAAATGTTTATGTATTTCTTTAAACGTTAATTGGTTGTTTCTGTATAATTAGAAACAATTTTCCAAAGTTATTGAAGTAGGGTATATTTGGCAATGTATATAAATACCTAACTTTCATCAATCAATTTTTCTAGCAGGTTTTACTAATAAAAAGGATGATAGATTTTAATGCAATACATCAAGTTTGTGGGAGAACGTGTTGCTGTGATGTCAAACTAAGCCTTTTCTATATTTATTGACAGTTTTTGTGAACATTATAATTTATATATTATACTGGCTGACCACAAGGCCTTAAGCCTGGGTTGGGTAATAACATATGGACAACATGTTATTTTCCGTACGTCGTAAATTGTTTTGTTACTAAACGATTTTTGTAATTGTGTGTTCTTTCAAACATTATAAAAATATCTTCTGATTATTAACAAAAAATTGTTTCTAAACATAAAAGAATATTCCTTTAACACCAAAAAAGCTGTCAAATTTTCAGTATTTACCAAATAATTAAAAAGAAATTATGACCAAATTTATGACCAAATAACGCTACAAATGAAAACGTTTTTACATAGGCCTATATCAACCGCAAAATTCATTTTAGAGCCCAAACCCTAAAAACCCTAAGAAATTCATTATTTACCAATGGCATCTCTAATCATATATTTATGCTGCAAATGATATATTAAACAACTTTTCGGCATGTTCAGGCGTCAGGGCAGGCGTATAAGGGCTAGGCATTACAATCCTAGGGCCGCATAAAAATAAGTCCTAGATACCCGATCATTAACATAAAACTGGTCGGGTGATCACATTACGTACCCCGCTTCCGATTTACATTATTTGCTTACTCGAGTATTAAATTATAGATTACAGTTTCCAAGGTCTGCGACGCGAAGTTTAATAAATTATTATAATTTTTGGTAACATTTTGCCAAAAATTTTCCGAAAATAGCAGGAAACTTTTCGATTAGCAGCAACTTTAAATTATAAATAAAGCGATAATTGCCCGCTTCTTAAGTCTTACAGCCTTACGTATTTATAGGCAGGGGCATAACTTGACTTCAAATCGAAGGTGGTAATACAAATTTTCCCGACGAAATTTGCATTTTTCCTGACTTATGTAAGTATAAACGATATACATGCACGATCACACAATATAGAACAGTTGGGTACCCCAAACAGTGACATCTTGGGGTGCTAAATATGACCGGCTGTGTAACACCTGTGCCCGCTGAAGGGCCCCTGCATGCGAGGTCTAGGAGCGAAACTTTGTTTGGGGTCCAAGGGCAAGGCCCTCGGAAGCTCCGCAGATTTATTGTTTTTGATGCTCTGAAATGGCTGAAAATCAATTCCAAAATGTTAGCGATGAAAAGAGAACAATTTTCTAATTTCTATTTCATTTTTACAAAGGTTGACGATATTCACCATTTTAATACACGTAACAAGGATAAGTTTGATCAAAATACATATAATTCTTCATTTTAACAAAAACATTAATAAGTGGCCCCAAGTATTAGAATTCTTTACATGTGTGTTTACGTACCCAAAATTCTTACACTCCTTTAAATCAGCTTTGAAAAGATATCTGTTAAATAAAAATTGACCTCCTTATAGGCTATCATCTGATCATTGGCGTGGTGGTGTGGGTGGGATTAAGCAATTAAATGTTGATTTTGTTTTCTTCTTTTATTGGGTGACCTGGCATTCAAATAAGAACTGCTTGATCCAGGTCTCCTCCGCATATTTGATATCATGTAAACAATTGTACACACAATTAATCATGCGTCTCCATTTAATGATATATGCTGCTCTGTATATAAACATCTACTTCTTTGTATTATCTTTTTTCATGTACGTTATGATATTTGTCACGCGGGCAAAATTGTTTAAAGGTTTTTATTTTTTTGCCCAACTGCAGCCCAAAGTAGCTAAAATCAACACAAAAATCTAAAATGTATAATTGATGGTAGCTCTGGTAAGGTCCAGGAGGCGAGCCCCCTCCCCCCCTCCGAAAGATTTCTGAAGATGTCTGGCTTTTGATGCACAAAAATTACCCATAACCATTGATTCTTATATCTAGCTCAGTCAGGTATGATTGAGATGTATCTCTAATTAAAATAGTACACCCGACATTTTACATCTCTGCCCGACTAAGTACCCATGTATAATGTTGTCAGCGTCATGCCGACTTGGTGGTCGTATATCTACATGATCTATAGCTGAGTTTGGCATGACTGAGATATACTCTGATTACACCAGGAAACAATAAATCCGACATCTCCCCGACTAACATGATTGAGTGCCCAAGTATGATGTTGTCAGCATCATGCGAGTCGATCGGCGGTCGGAGGGCAAAGCTGAGGTTGCCATGACTGAAATATTTATACTCTTATATTAGGGCACAAGTAATCCGACATAGTGTGTGCCCGACCAAAATCTGTGTCCGGCCAACAAATGTCGAGGGGGACCCCCTTCCTTCTCCTACCCCTCTAAAGTTACGCCTCTGACTGAACGAGCCATTTCGGTTTTAACAAGGCCAGCACGCACTTTTATGAATGCCATACATATTGTTTATATCATTTTGGATGCAAGAAAAACCGAAATTTCATGTGTATTGTATATCGCATACAGATTAAATAAAAAAAACTCAAATAATCAAAAACGGTTTATCAATTGGCAACTTGACTTCAAACTGTCTTGTTTTTTATTTCATTTATTAATTACTGACCTGATACTAGATTTACCGACTGATCTCAAATTTTACTGACATTTTTTTTTTACACCCCGGTTTTTAGGGACTGCGAGCATTAAAAGGGCGGTTTTCCCTGGAACATGGTTACATTTGCCCAACTTTAAGTTTCAGTTTGAAAACACTTCATAGTTGTTGTTTTTTTATTTTAAGTTTTGTAAACTTGCTATACGTTTGAATCGTATGGTGTTTCAAAATTCTGAAATTTAGGAAAAAGGATAGGTTGAGGCAGTCTTGCGGCTGTTCTCCTGTAGTTCCTTTTACGCCACCTCCACAGTAAGACAGTAAGGGTGGCCCGACTTCATTGATGAGAATTACGATCTGACTTATCATTCGTAAAATATTACCCTTCAGTTATTGGTTAATCATTGAATGACTCAAAATGCTTGACTTCAAAATGTGTAGCTTGATACGCGATTCTCGTTCTGTTGAACGGATTTGATTCAACTTCGTTAAAAAACCTTGATTCTTTCTACATTATAGGAATGATTTCGCTTAGTCACCAACATATCAGGTTAAGAAACATTTTAGCTACAAGGCAATCTAATTTCTGTAACATTTGAAGATTATATAGGAAAACCAAAGCTACCACCCCCCTCCGCCCCTAACCCAAAAAAAAGAAGAGATTTCCCCGTCTGCATGACACAATTTCACCTTCACGGCTATATGCTTTCTTTCTAGTTGGGAGGGGAAATTAATAATATACAATTCATTACAGAATCCGCTCCTTGAACACTACTCCATCCTGGTTTTCTGTGCCTGTGGCGTTCTAGTAAGCATGAACGATTACAAGACATTGACATGTGGTCACTGAAAAGTTTCGAGTTTCCTATTTCATATCCACGTTACTCCACTTCGTATCATAACAAAATTTGTGGTCAAATGATTGCGTAATACATGGTCAAGTCGTTGAGAGAATGTCCTTGAAACGGGATGAAAATGACAGTTGCAGTTTCATCTCGTCCGTGTTTCAAGGGCGCTTTCTTCAAATGTATAGGAAATTTTTGCAAGATGATACAAATATTCAAGAAATTTTCCCCAAAATTGAAGAAGTCGAAAATTAAGATTCCTCGATTAGCCTGTTGCAGCAACACCATCACGTAGCAATTTTTCCGCTTGTTGCCAGGAAATTTGGAGGATTTTCTCGTAAAAGCTGACCCTTCCTAACAGTGGTGTAGATCTAAATTGTGAGCTAGGGGCTCTTCTACCAATAAACTTATTGGCATGCAACAATGCGTTGTCTGCTCGAAATGTGCGACTATTAAATATTGCTAGGGGCTGAGCCCCCTCAAAAATAGCTAGAGGCTCAAGGGCCTCTGAGCGCCCCCTCCCCGCTTCTACACCACTGCTTCCTAAGCCCCTGGCTTTACCCACTCAAACCAATGACACAACTATGGCAAGTACGTTCGGATCCCTATCAGACTGCCATATAGCACAACGCAACATTATTGCTCTAGGCCCAAAGTAGTAGAGTTTTCCCACCAAATCGATGTTCCCGGTTGTTGAGCTCAAGATCTGCTTCCCACTTCGGCTCTTTTTACACTTTCTGCACGGGGTCTCTAGTCTTGCATTATTTCTTGCACTATGCTTGGATACTCTTATACTAGACTACAATCTGACAATTATCGTGTAATATGATTAAATCATTAAAAATATTTGGAACAATTCATTCAGTGCTGTAGTTGACAATTAGTACGATTTTGTGATACTAGTTATAATAATATCAACAATACCAGGAGTGTAGCCCGTCTTTTGGGTGAGGGGTGGGGGCGTATAACGAATCAAATTCTGAAGGCGTAATTTTTCCAAATTTGTATCAAAACAAACAAACAACATAGCGGTCTTAATTCAACTGTTTGGCAGGCTAAATTTGACTGAAGAAGCAAATTTCAAGATCATTGCCTGTAAATGTTGACATTTTAGAAAAATTGTCTGGTCCTTTTAGCAAACTTTCTAAACCTTTTTACCCTTTGGAGAGCTTGGCTACCCTCACCTCCCCCCTCCCCTCCTCTCCCCCCGTTAATATGAGGTACAAATTTACCTCCTGAAGCATTCTATGGCAAACGACAAATTGAAATATAAACTAAAATAAATACCAGATACAGCCGAGTTTCCTGTGTATGTCGAGTCGTTCAACATAATGGTGTATGGGCTGAGCTCCATGTCTTGTGGGGACAGTAATGGTTTAGGGTCTTCCACAGTTAGGTTGTGGTGCCCAGGAATCATGGAATCACAGGCAGAAGCTGGTGCTCCGGTGCCAAATCCATAGACTGATTGCAACCCAATGAAAAACAAGGTGAACGCCAAAACCGTCTTCGCCATATTGTCTTTGTTGTCAAAACTGAAATTGAACGGAGCTGATAACCGATTATCCAAGAGCTTGTCAGCTTGGAACGACTAATTTCTCGTTTCCCGATGTAGTGATGTGGGCGAAGTGTGCTACAGTCTGAAAAAAAGTGCAAATCAAAATTACCAGTGTTGTAGTTCATACTAGTTCTACACTATTGTGGGGTGTCCAAACAAGGGTCCGAACTTTCGACTTGCAATCAAATAAATCTTCTTTAAAGAGTTAAACAAACTTGAACAGCAGGAGTAACTGCATAATTCAGCGCAATGGCAAAGCTATACCCCTGTAAAATTTGGGAGGCGGTATCCTATAGTGTCTTTGTCTCATTGATACGTTCTGTCATAACTTCTATTGTTCGAAGTTCTGCATTTAAGGCTTACCTGTACTTACATACTTCCTTGTATGATACTCAAATATCGAATCACTCTGGCTATAAATTTTCAGTTCAATGCATCCAAACTCATTAGAGTGTTTATAAGTCACTGATGAAAACATCCTTTTAAAAGTCCAAATGCCGTAGCCAAATCCACAAAACCTGGCCCTTAAAAATAAGTTCCATTGTGTGCGTATAGATAATTGGGAGTGTAAACACTAATGCGTTTAATCACTGAACTATCTATCAGTGATGGGTTTCTTAATTGCTTCTAGCAAAGTCTACAAGTCATTCCCGCCGAAATGGAGGTTCTTGCGGGTAAAAAGACTGCAAATTTGTGGCGAGGATTGGGCGTAATCCGGCGGGCGCCGGACCACTACTGCTGCCTTAATTCTCTCCATGACTTCGTCGATTTTGTCACCATCCGAACAGAAAATACGACCAATTTTGTTTTAACTTATAAGTAACAACTTCTATGGCAAATGTTTCTAAATACACCTGTAATCCCGCATACACCCCTAGAACATAGCTACATGGTGTGTCGTTTCTTTACTTTATGCTACATAAATGAAAAATCATAATGATGATAACATAATAATGGGACGTGCATAAAAACGCACTTTCCACCCCGTGTACAA
>JAIGNY010000418.1:0-71097 GCA_020152595.1 Chiridota heheva | reverse complement strand
TTTCAACTATATCAACGACAGCATTCGTGTTCTTGCTTTTGGTGCTCTGGATTCTCAGCAACAATTTATTCGTAATGTTGAGGATGCGGTGGCTGCTCCTATAGATCTCTCTCTTCATTCAACGTTATCAAGATACCCTGACCTATGCCCTCAACTCCTTTAGATTTCTCATTTTTGGGTCAAGATTTGCATGATTCCTAGTTAATGCTTTTGCGTATAGATACCCAAATTGGCTGAAATAATAATATTATGGTTGTTAAAGGCATTGCTAGGTAAGCAACCATAATATAAATCTTATCACAGCCCCAGAACCTCCAGTTCTGATTCGGGGTAGAATACGACAGCCTACCGGATCCAGAACTTCCAGCTCCGGGGTCGGCAGCCACTGGGTGGGTGGGATACACTAGAAGCTAAAATGGAAAAATAGCATTGTCGTTTGTTATCATCGGCGCATTAATTCTGGGGTTATATACAAAGCTGCAAATGAAAAAATAAAAAATATGTATATAAAAATATATAGAATATATATATATATATATATATATATATATATATATATATATATATATATATATATATATATATATATATATATATATATATATATATATATATATATATATATATATATATATATATATATATACATATATATATATATATATATATATATATATATATATATATATATATATATATATATATATAAAATATATATATATATGTACATATATATATATATATATATATATATATATATATATATATATATATATATATATATATATATATATATATATATATATATATATATATATATATATATATATATATATATAGATATATATATATATATATATATATATATATATATATATATATATATATATATATATATATATATATATATATATATATATATATATATATATATATATATATATATATATATATATATATATATATATATATATATATATATATATATATATATATATATATATATATATATATATATATATATATATATATATATATATATATATCGTGATGAAAAGATCGCAAAAGTGTCCCAGAACCACTGGACGCAAAAACGACCGAAAAAGTGTCCTAAAACCAGCCTTTTGTATACTACCTAAACTTATTTGCGGGCTTCCCCGCGGCATTTCCATTTTTCCAAAACCGACCGAATTGTTGCTACGTTAGCCTAGCTTATTACATAGCGTTGCACTAGCCTAGTCAGATAACATATGACTGTATCACCAAAGCGGCTGGACTGAACCCCATCAAAGCAACTGACGAGGTCCGTGAAAGGGTCCGCACATTGAGGAAGGCAATCAGAAAAAGGGTCTATCGTAGGAAGCGCCGAAGAGCCTCTGGCCTCATGTGTTACGTCACTGCATATCATAATTTCTAACGTAACTACAAGAAAATATGCAAGACAGCCCCATCAAAATGTCAAAAGACAATGATAAGCCTAATGGTATAAAGTAAATAATGATTTAAAATGTGACGGTGGCAGTGAGGAAGAAAAATCACACCTGGTGAGGAAGTTTGATTTCTCAAGAAAACTAGAGGCAATCATTAGGTTTTTGTCATAGTGTTGGGCGGGCCGTATACACTTTTCCAATTTTAAACAGTGGCCGGGCCCTACAGGAGGGCACTTGTTTGTTGGGTCCCCTTATTTGTGGGGCTCTAGGCACGTGTCCATGTGGCCCATGGCTATTAAATCCACCCTAGGTACTTCAAAAGCTTTGAAAATTCATTTTTTCGTTTTTATATTTCAAAAAGGCATTTTATCAGAAAAAGGCGTTCTTCAGAGTAAAGTTTGAAAATGTAAAATAATCTATTAGTATTATATTAACACTTTGTGCGATATTGTATTTGATACATGAACTAAGACACTGAGGATAGATAGAGAAGGAGGGGGCGGTATATGGAACAGGACATTTGTTTTAAAAGATTGACAAAACTTACACATATTTATAGTAAATTTTTGGAAGCTTATCAAACATTTTTCTATTAGACTACTATATTTTTCAAAGAGTGACTATAGACTCTATATACATGCACAGAAACGTGAACAATTGAATATTATATTTCCACATTATGCATTTTCATGATTTTGTGTTTTGTATATTGTGTATTTAGCTCTTTGACATGAACTTTGACTTGTATAATATACCTTCTTACTATGCGTTGTGGTGTACTTGTACGTTTTAACTCTGTAAATGTCAATTTTGCCAGAGCTTCCAGGGGGAAAGGGGTTTCGCCCCAGACACCTACACGGGCCTGACTCACGCCAAAAAGCGAGCGCGCTCGAAGTTACACCTGCAGTGTCATATCGGACAAATCTTACAAGTCATCCCCGCCTTTAAAAATAGATTTACGCCACTATAGTGTTGACCAAGAAAGGATCTTGGTGTTATCATTACTGCCAATTTGAAGCCTTTGTGCATTAGCAGCTGCAAGGGTAAATAGGAAGGATGCTCGGTTTGGATTATAATTTATTTTTATTTCTATTGGTAAAGAGGTTGTTCTTAATTTGTATAAGTAGTTAGTCAGGCCTCAACTTGAGCTTGCTATTCAGGCTTAAAGTCCCTTTTATGAGAAGGATAAGTTCATTTTGGAGCAAGTTCAGTAAAGAGCCACTAGACTTATTCCCTGAAGTACGGAATCTCTCTTATGAATCTAGCTTGCGAATTCTGGTTTGACCACGCTTGAGTTGAGCAGAAGAGTACGTGCAGTGGCGATATGATTCAGATTTTTACATTTCTATCTGGTAGTGATAACTTCCCTGTTATTTCTTGCATGTTTCAGCTAATCTCATGTGACACGTGGTAGCAGTTTGAACTTGACCACAGTGTTCTCACGAATAGAGATTCAGCGCTTTAGGTTTTCAAAAGAGTTGTTAATAAGTGGAATGGTTTGCCTGAGTGGGTATATAGTTAGCTCCAATTCTGTCCACAATATCAAAGTCAACATTGATAAGTTCTTTACTAACGCTAGGCGTCTTTTTTTTCTTTCGTGGTGGTAGTGTTTGGGCTTTTTATTGGGTGACTAACCCTTCTTATCCCGTCATCTTTTTACGCTATGATATTTTTTGCGGAAATCTAAAGTTTTGGAATAAAATATTTGGAGGATCTTATTGCAGAAAGATAACGATTTGCTGGAAGGTGGGACAGATTCTCTCATATACCCTTTTATGTGGTCCAGCGGATTTGGGCCATAATTTCATGAAATTGTTCACTTTTTGATAAAAAGCGTAAAATTTGCCCCAGTTATTGGTCATGTTTCTAATAATACATTTTAGATGGGAGCCTCTAAAACCGAAAATTTATCTTTTGCTGCCATGGCAACCGTTTTTTTATATAAATGTGTCAATCTTCTTATATAACTAGTGGTGGATCCCAGATTTTTCACTGGATAGGCACCACTTGACCTCTTACTATTGCCAACTGGTTTTGCATAGCATCTAAAACAAAAAGCCAAATATTCAATCAAATAAAGGTTGTCATGGCAACCTTCGTAATAAATCAATGTTATACGTGTTAAATACCGTTTTTTAGAAAATTTGAATTTCACACTTTTTTTTTGGCAAAACAATGTTTTTATTTGTATTGCATTTAAGTGAAAAAATTTACACAAATACTTTATTTATCAGTTTCTAGATCTATGATTATAACATCAGAAATTGAAGTTGTCATGACAACAACATACAGTATGGTGAATTTTGGCAAACATTTTAAAAATGCAATACTTACTATAATTTGTTTAGGTGAAAAAGATAATAATATCATATCAAACCCTGATTCATTAATAGGTTTGTTTGATTTCTAAAATCTCACTGGCTAATGGATGGTCTCAGGAAGATACATGTAAGAAGAATGATGGTCATCGATACTTTCTAAATGTCGCTATAAAATAACACTTGCTAGAGTTGATCATCTGGCTACTGCATCAGAGAGTATTAATCAACCACCATGGATTTGGCTTTGCAACACAAGTAGAAGCAACTTTATGACTATTCTTGTACTAGGAGAATATGAAAATTGATCAACAGCTAATGTTGCCATTTTTTCTGTATTTTTCCAGAAGCTCTTTGATTTTTCTCCACAAAATTTAGTATTTAGGAATGGGATTAAAGCAACGGTGGTTAGTCTTACATTATATCGCCTTGGTCCACTAAAACCGTGCGATAACATTGTCCTTGATCTCAAATGGCATTTGAGACCAGCCACCTTTGTATTTATTCCCAAAATTATTATGAAAATCTTAAGCTATAGTGCAACCATGCAGTAAGTTTTGTAAGAGAGAAAATGAAACTGTATATATTTGACCTACCCGAACATATATTTATTGATTAAAGTCTCTGTATCAGGTTTGCACATACAGTAGGCAAAATTTCAAGATTGACAAATCAAAATGCAGAGTAACTAAAAAGTATGTTTGAATAAAACATCAATTCTTTTGGCAAAATTATGTTCTATAGAAATACTCACTTGCATATCATCAAGGTAGAATTAATGGTTGGTGGGGCAATTATTTTGGTAAAATCTTATTTTAGAAAGAAAACAAAATCACATTTGCATCCTCTGAATAAGTCTCACATTCACCACAAACAGTTACTTATTGCAGTACACTATATCATTGTTTTGATACACTTGCATCTGGTATATGCATCCTTGGTGGCAACCACATGTATCCAAGTTAGGCAGTTAGAGTTTATGACAGGAATGACTTGCTTATTGCAGGATTGACCACAATGTCTTCCTATCCCATTCTTTGGACGAAGGAAGTTCTTGTGCTCATAGAAGAACTTAGCCCCAACTATATGACCTGCTTGATACGCAGTTCTTCTGATGTGCTGATTAACTGATTAAGAGCTGCTTTGTTCGGAAGAAGAAGTCCCTTAGACCTGTCTTTTCTATGTGAAAAGCTGCAAACGAGCTTTACTTTCACATACTTATTCGATTATATAACATAGTAACAAAGTGTTATAAAGAGCCAAAGGCACATCCTAATTGATTGCCATGCATTAATTGATAGGTAACATTCACGTTTTAGGATCCTTACTTTCAACCTGCACCTACTATAGAGCTCATCATGCCAGCAGATAGCAACAAACCCACAAATCTCAACTCATTCGTTTTTAAGACGTAGATTTGGATACTTTATTAGCGCATTTCCAGCAAATAATGCACGTGATAGCTATCAATAGAGTCATCTTAAGAACCATGAACACGCCCAAATCAAATATCAGTGAAACGACGTAGAACCATGCATCTCGGCCTTCCGTCGGCATATTACCTTTGCTATATATTGCAAAGAGATCGACTTAAATAAAACAACTTTAGACTTAAATGTACGCCGGCATTTTCAACTTCACACCTACAACCATGACAACCAAGCGAGCCTAAAACAAGTCAAGCTGGCTACCATGAATCCACGAAACCACCAACTGTTAATGCAGTCCACACCGAACCCACCAGCTCACCGACCGTACCACCACGATAGTCAATCGACATCGCGATCAACACCACCAGCCCAAAGAATATGGGTCGCATGCTGGTACCACCACAATAGTCAACTGACATCGCGATCAACACCGCCAGCCCAAAGAAAGCGGGTCGCATGCTGGTCTTCAGTGGCGCAACAATAAGATGGGAAGGGTGGGTAACTCCACCCCGGGAAGTTTGGGGGCCCTGAGAAATGACATAGTGATATGTTTGTTATGGGGCCCAGAGAGGCAAACTTCCCAGTCTTTCAGTCTTTGTACACAAATGAAATTTACACTTGAAATGTCTTAACTTGTAAATGAAATAAGATGTCACAGTTAATTCACCATTTTTTAAAAGTTCTCTTCATATAAAATGCTGAGTGGACCCATGAACTAGTACCTTAATTATCAAAACCGGGTGTTTAGAACATGTGGTACACATTACTGCACAATGTAGAATTAATTTGTTCTTGAATTTTATACCAAACAGCCAAAAGCAACGACAAAGTACGATATTGGTATGAACAAAATTGCCTGAGCAATGTGGTAAATAATTTGGGTATATTGAGATTGGAGATATGCATCTGACAGTCTGAGCAAAGAGCTTCTACATATGGAGCTCTAACGGTCGTAAAACCTTCGTAGCAATGTGTGTAGCCGCCGTCGTAAAACTCCCTAAATCACTTATCGGAGGTCGTAAAAAACCCTCATTAAATCTTTTCACACCATGCGCTTTGACGCCGCTCTCGTGGAGCTGGCCCGATTACGTAATAGGTGTACCAACTTGTGTGTAACTCGTCGTATATACACAGTATATACATTTCTTGTCAGTTAGAGGTGCTAAAGTGAACAATATTCAGGGTTACGGAAAAGAAAAGAAGCTTTTGTCTTCTGACTTACCATATCACATGTAACCAGGCAAATGTCTTTTACCACTTTACAAAAAAAGAAAAAAAATCAGTACATTTTGGGGAATATTTGCCTCCTGTCCCCACACTTTTTTGATAAGAGGCCTAACCCCCAACCCCCTCCCTTTCTTTCACCATACTTTCCAAATGAGAATTACGGCCCTAGCTGGGTACTTGCCAAACAGTATGTAGGCCTAACATTACTCGCTGTGAGTACTCACTCTGACATTGACAAATTCCGAGCCAGATTTGTTCACGGGGGTGGTGGGGAATGAAGCAAGTGAAAAGGGTTTTTGTCAAACACAAGTGAGGACTAGGTACTCACCCTGTGACATTTACCTACTACAATGAATCACCCTATGTGACATTTACCCACCACGAGGAGTACCCACTCTTGATATTGATCAAATCCGAATCAGACTTGTTCATGGGGGTGGGGAATGAAGTGCAATGGGCTTTTATCAAACACAAGAGGCCAGGTACCCACTCTGTGTGACATTTACCCACTACAAGGAGTACCCACCCCATGTGACATTTGCCCACTACAATGAGTACTCGCCATACTGTATGTGATATTTACCCACTGCGACGAGTATCAACTCTGACATTGAACAATTCCGACTTGTTCATTGAGGTGAGGAATGAAGCATTTGATGAACTCTAGAGAGGACCAGGCCAATGGGCGGGATACCTTTGTCCCCCTTAAATTCAGTCTACAGGGGTCCCAGGCCCCTGAAAGCTCTATGTGTTTGGTGGTCTTGGGAAAGTGACTGTATGGAATTCAGGATTCTGTGAAATTTTGCCTTAAAGGCCTTACTTCATAGCCCTTAAGGACAACAGTGTATACCAGCTAGGTTTAAATTTACAAGTCATCATTAATCCCCACCCCCTACCAACACCAAAATGGACAACAGAAAGCAAATCCAGTAGTCAAAACAAGATTTATTGAAATAGATCAACTTCTGCAAAAAATATGAAGAGTACTCAAGTATCAAGATCTCCATAAATGCAAAATAAACGATTATGAATTTTGCAGCACTTCTTACCAGGAAAAATAGAAACTAATCATTCCAAAGGTATCCAATTATGATATGCATTTTACCCCCAACCAATCATGTTAAGTGTTACAAAGAAAGACTAAACACAAGCAGAGTAAAATGTGTTAATACATTTTCAAAAGCATTTTCAAATACATCATATAATTGACACACAACGAAAGTCTCTTATAAATGAAACTGACATTTTCTCATGATTAATATCTTTCCAATTCTGTACAGTGAACAGAAGAAAATAGATTAAAGAAAAATTACTGTTGAGCCTGTTGCTGAATTCTAAGTTGTTGGAGACCTTAAATACCTACTTCTTTCCTCACATATAGTGCATGCAACTTGTATTTTACCTGACAAATAATTCAAACAGTAAGTTGTTGCCCACGTAATAATTCAAACAGTAAGTTGTTGCCCACGGGTTGTCATGGGAAGCTCTGGCTCCAAGCTGTTTAACAAAGAACTCTTCAATGGATTTCTGGTTGAACTTGTCGCTTAGTACATATGTCTTACCTTCTACTTGCAGCAATTCCTTTGTAATTTCAACAAATAAGTTCAGTATGAAAGAAAAAGAGAACAACAACTGTTGTAACTTGAATTTTTAATGCTGATTTCTTTAAAAAACAACAATATACACAACCTGTGACATTGATGTGAAAAAAACAATGAGTTTTGTTTTCTAAATTTATTTATTTATTTTATATTTTATTATTATTATTATTATTATTTATTATTTATTTTTAAGGGGAGGGGAAGGGGAGGAGGAAGGAAGAATGGGATTTCTTAAATTTAAATAATTTTTAAATTTTCTTCATTTTCATACAACTCAACATTGTTAATGATGGAAAAGGTCCAAGTTAGTAAATTACTTGTGATCCAAAGAAGGTCGAAGGAGCAATCAGATGTTGAATAGAACACAACATGGTAGAGTGTGTGGTTCAGTCTATATCACACACATAGCTTTTTCTATGGCACACTCTAAAACTGAGGTATTATGCTTATCAAAGGTGTCCAAACAGCAGAAGGCATCCAAACAGCAGAAGGCATCCAAACAGCAGAAGACATCCAAACAGCAGAAGGCATCCAAACAGCAGAAGGCATCCAAACAGCAGAAGGCATCCACACAGCAGAAGGCATCCAAACAGCAGAAGGCATCCAAACAGCAGAAGGCACCCAAGCAGCAGAAGGCATCCAAACAACAGAAGGCATCCAAACAGCAGAATGCATCCAGAGGCATTCATTTTTTTAAACAAAATAATATTTAACACACCTGTTACGTGAAATCCTTGAGGTGACACGGCTTATGTACCTCTGATTCTCCTTCTTACTGATACCAGCAGCTCCTGATCTCTGCTTGCCATTCTGACAAAAAGCTAAGGAAGTCCTTTACCAACCACTAAAATTAAAAACACAAGGGAGTCATATATCAAAATATGTCATTCTAAATGTTACAGAAAGTGTTTATAACAAGTACCAGTAGAAGTAAGTATTGGCTACACATATTCATATCCATTATCAGTCTGAAGCAAACCCTGTAAGCATATTAGCATAGCACAGAAAAAGCTTTCTAGCACTTAATTTTTCAATTGAATCCCTTCTGAGGCACAGCACCGTGTTAGTTTTAGGAAAATGCATTTAAATTAAAGACTTCCAGGAATTTAAAATCCCTTTTTAAGGAAAATATCAATTGTCCAAATAATGATATGCCACCAATTCTACAAAAAAGTGTTAATACACTCAAGGGGTGATCTTTAAATCCCTCTGCCTATGCTGCAACCAACAAATGTCCTGAAAGCTGATGATTGGATATCATTTTAGTAAACATACACATGAAAGTGAATATAAAGCTACAAAAAAAAACCCAAAAATGCTTACCTCAAGCCTTCCAGGTTGTGCTCTTTAAATTTCGTTCCGCAGAGATGACGAAGCGACCTTAAAATGAGATGATACATTTCCATCTAAAATAAAAATAAAAAGAGGCAAAATGCTAAATGATTTATCATCTTTACAGTATGTACAAATTCTGTGCTCACAGAGTGGTAAGAGTAATAAGTAATGGCCAGAAACTAAGCCTATTTATCATATGATTTACTAAAATGATAATTACTGCAATATCTTTTGTACAAATGATTACACATTTCAAATGATCACAAACGATTATAGAGTATCTCAAGCAAATGCTGTACATTTAGTACATGCAAATTGATAACTTGTAAATGGCTTCTGCAGTTAAAATGCATTGCTAACTTACAGTAATAACAATTGATATTGACAATTTAAACACAATAAGATGGCCAGGAATTAAAATGCACAAGTTTACACAAGAGAGTCTTCCTTTGAATGATGAATCTGAAATGCGACAGCTTTTTCATAAAGTGCTTTTTGTTCATACAACTTTTTTTTCAATTCACCACTATTTTTCCACTTTTTGTATGATGATTAAGACCCACTTGATCAAATTGAAACAAATCATCCTGGTGGGAAAATTTGGGAGGAATTTTAGAAGCAGGTTCTCTCGAAAAATTATCAGATTCATGAACTTTAGAGGTGAATGATGTAATCTTATCAATTTTTAAAGAATCGTTTGTGTAATCTTATGGCTCCCATGCAGTATCCCCGGCTACAGTAGCATTAAAGTCGCATGGTCCAACATTGTACTAATCTTAATAAAAAAACGATGCATATTCATGTTGAAAGAACTTATTTTGTATATTCAAACTATGGCATATCCCTGCCGGCTGGGCAATAAAGTTGCAAGGCCACCAGCTGTACTAAGCTAGCTTAACAATAAAATGATGCACATTTTTTTTTATGTATCAATCATTATAAAGTCAATTGAGCATCACACAAAAATTACAGCCTCAAACTATCTAACTATGCCTTTCAATTATTTTAAACCAACAGTTATTATTCTTATGCCATGAAGTGCAGTAACACATCATAGAAAGATGATATGAAAATTCTTTCAACAATTTTAAAATGAGTCAAAATATTGCACGCCAAAAAAAAAAAAAAAAAAAAAAAAAAAAGGGTAGGCCTAGTCCTACGCCTATTTCCCATTGTGTATTGAATCATTGTTTGAAGGCTAAATGAAAATAAATAAAGGGAATTTTGTTTTGCCTTAGCCTGCACAAACTTCTGAGCCACATTACTACAGTGCATCACAACTGTAGTAATTTTTAAAAGAATCTAGCATTCGATCACCATATGTAGCTTTAATTATTTTAGACCTAGGCCTAGAATGGGTCCAAGATTTATTTTTCTTAGTTAGGCCCAAGGCCTATCCTGGCACACTATCTTGACGAAGTTAGCACTGCAGTATTAAGACCAGTAGGGCCTAGGGCCTAGTGTCAGTATCACTTTCTTGACCTTCGTTTTTTAATCTTATTCCTACTATTTTTAGACTCAATTATTGAACAATTTCTAAACGTTTTTCAATATAACCCTGGGTAAAAAGTAGTTGCCAGGAAACAACCTGAAAATCTGACCAAAAAGTGCCCCCAAAAAAGTGCGATTTTCTCGATTGGAGAACATTGCACACATACTAGCGCTGTCAGAAGTGCATAAAGAAAGGTAAACAAGCCAACTTGACCCAGCGTCATTTACAGGAACCTGCAAGAAATAACCCAAATAACACAATTTAGGCAAGCTTTTTTCCCAAGTTTACTTAAATGAGTAGCCATAAACGTCACCAATAATATTAAGATAACTTACTATTAAAAAATCTGATCGATTTCGGGGTTTTTTCAGTACTTTTGTAACGATTTGCTCTACAACCGCACATGACTTTCATTGAGAAGCTATGGCAAAATGCAATCGACAGAATCTTCAACCGGGTGTCTTTTTATGACGTCAAAAACACGTCATTTCTCGTAATGGCTTTTTGACGTCATTTCTTGTTACGGCAACTTACACAAAGTGATGTCATACTGAAGTCGCAATTTATAACGCCACTAGGATTCTGCGTACACCAATGATGTGATACATCACCTGATTAAAGTTTTTGTCAATTTTCCGCGGGATATCCTGAAACTTTTTGCTTTGTTGATATCTGAATGTTTGTTTCCCGGGTCCCACGCACGTTAACAGCAGTAACACTTACGTTGGCCAGTCAGTTGTATCCATAGGCAGCAAGCTTACTATACAACTATGACTGATAGCTAATTCTAAATAGCGTTTGTTATGGAGTCTGAGGTACTATTAAATGGATAGTGTGTAATCTATTTTGCATGACAGCACTGAATAGGTGGAGTGATTTCATCAGGTGTCATACAAGTGCTTGGAACTTCCAAGTGGTTGAATGGAAGTAGATTGGCCTAAACTATCAGGGGTCTAAGACTAGGCTATGCTTAGCCCCCACCCCCCGGGTGGGGGATAATAGGGGGTGAATGGGGGTCAGTTACATATGGTTTTGGTATTTAGGGTAGTTCGTGATTTGGGGATTCGTGATTTGGGTGAGGGGGCTGGTTTGGGATTCGTGGGAAGGGGGTGATAGGATTTGGGATTCAGGGGGGGGTCCGTGATAGGATTTGGGTGAGGGGCTTCGTATAATGCCAAAACTTCCTTACCTACCGTTAACAGGGTTATTTTAGCATTTGTGACTGCAGTTTAAATTCTTGCAGATCATCATTAGTTGAAGGAAATATTATGGGATATATTCTTTATTGGGAGTAGGTTTAGGCCTAGGTCCGAAACACAATCCGTGCCTGCTCCTACTGTTTCTTACATTATTGCAGGTTAGTAAGAAAGTGACAGCAGTTGTTAGACTTAGGGCGTAGGACTAAGTTAAAATATAAGAGGCAGCGAAGGTCACTTTATGCTAAGGGTGGGCCACTGACATTTTAACAGAGAATAATTTTCAAATTGCTCCCAAACTTTGGAAATCTTGGCATTCAGTACATCCAATTACAGATGTAACAGTTACATTAAGCACTGACATTATACGCTCAGAAACAATTCGGTCAATCGGTAATTTGATCATCCGGGACGGGGCATTTTATCGGTGAAAACATGCAACGATTTGTGTGCAATAGAGCAACATGCTTTTAGTCTTTGTAGGAATACACACAATTCATGTGTTTGCAAATTCTAAAATATATATTTCCGCGACATTAATTTCCACCAAAGTTGCAACAATTTTCTGCACGAATAAGCCTACACAAGCGAGCGTAGGGATTTTAACTTTGACACTAAAGGGGACCTATTTTACACTGTTTGTTACAATAAACTACTTTTGTTTTCAGCGGCAAACTGGCCATTGATATTAATGCACAAAATTATGACATCCTGAACAGGCCTAACGTTAGGTCCTACTGATATAATTTCTCATATAGGCCTGGACCACCTACTGTTGCGATTCATCAAGCGAGGGGGATGACTATGAAGTTACAGCAAGGGCGTAGGAAGCGGGGACGGGGGAGGGGGCTTTAGCCCACTTAACATTTAGGGGGCTAAACTAATGCTTTAACCCCCTTTACTTCTTATATACAAAAAACCTTATACGACTTATCTATACCCACTTTAAGTAATATAACTTTATAGGATATTGTCATATGTTTTAATTTCTTCGATTATGTTGATAAAAAAGGTAATGTAATTTCGATGGAGACTTTATTACTTCTTAGTACCCTTATAATCATTTTGAGCTGATCGAAGCTGTATTAAACATAACATTTGCGTGCTACCGCAGATCCTGAGTGCGGGCAGCATAAAAAAAAATCCCAGGAGTTTAGGGCAATTTGCGTTTATTCTGTTGAAAATTAGACAGTGATTTAAAAGGATTTTCAACTGATATCAATGCAAATTGTTCTAAACACTCCTGGGGAAAAAAATTACCCGTGCGTGCATTGTGACACCTAATGTGTTTGTACGTACATAACAAATTATACGTACCGTTGTACGTGCACGCATGTCTACTGCCGGCAAGTCTGTTAGAGTTCAAAAAGAAGATAACAAGAATGTCACTTGTTCATTATTCTTTGGAGAAAAAAATGCCCAAAGCGCCAAACATGCCCAAGAAACCATGCCAAAAACGAGGCTTCTGGGTGGGGATGGGGTCGAGGTCCTTGGAGAAATAAAGCTTCAGCCCCCCCCCCCCCCTCCTCCCTTCCCAACAAAACAATTGTTCCTACGCCACTGAGTTACAGGCAAATCAATTAATGTCAAATGCCATTCCTTTTTCATTGAAAAGCCGAGCCCTATTGACCACAGCCTCAGTTGGTTGTAGCCTATCACTTGCAAATCTTATCCAAAAAGGGAGGAACTTGCTCATTGGTGTACACCTGTGTGCATTATAATGCCAAAACTCTTCCTTACCTTTCATTTCAAGGGGATATTGTTAACTACGAAAATAGCATCAGGCGGTTTACCTTAGCCCATACCAATATCAAATCCTTTTGACAGCCTCCAGTTTTAAATCGCAAATTTGAAATTCAATCCCCCAGCAGTGGATGACAACAGTTGTAATTAATTGATGTGCTATTAAATGTGTCTGCCCTTAAGAGTGGTAAGGCAGGCCCTCAAGAGCGGTAAGGGCAGGCCTTAGAGTGGTAAGGGCAGGCCTTAGAGTGGTAAGGGCAGGCCTAAGAGTGGTAAGGCAGGCCTAAGAGTGGTAACGGCAGGCCTAAGAGTGGTAAGGGCAGACCTAAGAGTGGTAAGGGTAAGGGCAGGCCTTAGAGTGGTAAGGGCAGGCCTAAGAGTGGTAAGGGCAGGCCTTAGAGTGGTAAGGGCAGACCTAAGAGTGGTAAGAGCAGGCCAAAGAGTGGGCAGAATCTCTTTAGACCTTCCACCAAATGAGATTCAGCAATATGTACTGAACCACATACAAAGTATACGCACCTTGATTCAGTGTTCGAAATAAGCACAAGGCGCTAGAGCTGAGCTACTAGTTATTTTTTGCTAGTTTTTATTTATTTATTTTTTGCTGATACCAAACGGTATGTGGACCAGTTCCAAGGAAAAATGTGCTTTTATTTTATAAATCCTTAAGTGTCCCATATTTTTAGTTTTAAGGATTGCAGAACAATTTGAAATCACATTTTCCATGAAATATTTTTGCATATTCAAAGCATTTCATCTTATTTTCTTTCAATTTTGATCAAAAAGAAAGCCAAAATTCATTTCATAACCAATATATTTGCCTAACCTCTAGGCGTCGTAGGTAGGGCTCAACATGTATTTCTCAAGTAAGTCAATTTACCCTTGATGCCTTAAGGTAAGAATAGAATAATGGTGTATATAACCAAAGAGCTTCTAAACAGCTCTTTGATGTAACAATAAATTCCATCAATCTCTGTGAGCACGATATAACATTCCATTTGACACATTTTGGAACAACAATTTTAGTGGAACTAGTCCCATGACTAAAGATTTTAAACTTACAATAAAATCTTGAAACAATACCAAAATTAAATTAAAATTACACTGGTAGACAGAAAACATGTTTGCAGTTCTTCCTGTTATAAACAAAACTATTAGCAAAGAATATATTTGATAATTTCCAAGATTCTAAACAGACAACATGGCAGACTATGGCTAGAAAATCCCCCCCAACAAATAGCATTACAATTTCTTAAAGACTTCAATGAAAACAATATCGATGATTGTTATAGGTGGAAAGCAATTTATCTTATCAATTTTTGGTGGTATTGGTCATTTTTCAATGAACACGGAATTTTTGTGAACGTTTTCATTGAAACTGGTCCTTTCGCTCAACTGGTCCACATAGTGTAGACATAGTCCTAACGTTAGGGCTTATCACTCAGCATAAAGACTGAGTGAGACCAAATTTTGTAGGATAATTTTATTTCAAATTTTACGTTGTGAAAGTCCGGATAAAATTCGATCAATCTTCTTTGCATTTGTCACTTTTACTTCGGGAAATAAATGCTTTTAGAAAAATCCCTGAAACATGCCTCACATGTCAGAATACGTTCAAGACCAACCAATCTGTTCATTCCGTCATTGTTCGAGTATTAGGAGAATGTAAATAAATTACGTCATTGTTCTAAAAGCGTCTGCTCTGCTATGACGTCATAAAAAGACACCTGGCAAAATACACACTGCGCAGCCGTATTACGTAAGGCACAGGTCACTTCAAAATGACCCGAGTATAGTAATGACGTCATTTGCTGGCTTGCTCTAGCGCTGAGAGCGGCTACACTTATTGCTTCAAAGGGACTTTTATTGGGCCCATGGGATGTGGGTGTTGAGTGAATCTGCAGAGGATTAAGATAAAGACGTGTAGGGATTTTTTTCGGCGTTTCTCTGCCGAGGGCTACGTTTTACGACCGTTGGAACTCCATATGCAGAAGCTCTTTGGTCTGCGACAATTCGTGAATTATCATGTCTGTATGTCTTTTGTCGGTAATTTGATGTGGAACCCCACAGGGTGTTTTATATAAATCAGTTAATGATCCGAACGATTATCTGAATATGAACGAAGTTGCCTGAGCATTTTGTTAGATTTCACGTTCAAAACATATATAAAATGTTTACAAGTGCACAAAGTGTATTCTATATTCCATGCATACTTGGTGGGTAATGATTAACTACTTAAATACTTATCTGTGCTTATGAAGAGCGCAGAATATATACAAAAGATTTCTTGCACTTTTACACACAAAAAAACTCACACATACATGGTACAAAATAAGATAAAAACTTGAAAACATAAATGTTGTAGTACCTCAACATATATGTTAAGGTTTTGATAGTGTGTGTGATGGGTCATAATGTCAAGGCTAAATAAAATGGCGGTGATTTTGGGCCGGAGCTAACATAGACTGATATTGTTCATGCTGCAGTTAAATTAGCAATTGCTATAATATTATAGTTTGATGGTAGAATGTAAAATTTCTCCACGGGCCCTAGTTGTTCCACTGCTTAGTGAAGTTTTTAGTGGAGATCTAGGGTTACCCTTATGACCAAAATTATGAAAATAATGGTTGCTATGGCAACCACAAATTGGAAGTGTTTCACTGGTCCATGGCCTTCTTAGTTCTCGGGTGTTACCACATAAACCCATTGAGGGGAGCCAAGACATTTGTCTTGTCTCTATGTGGTCAATATCAGTTCACATGATTGTGAGTCTCTTTTTCAGGAATGGGGACATGTTCTTTTGTCACCATCATATTTATCCAAAATGAAGATATAATCAGTTGTAAACACGAGTTTATAGAGTAGAGTTGCTGTAGTGTATTGCTAGAATGAAGACCGTTTTATCTGTTTTATTATAAATATATCCCGAATATATATCAAAGGAATTCATAGCCATCGTTTGTGCATTTATCGTTACACCAAAGCCTTTATGTCATTAACTCGGACCTACGTTACATTTGGCGGCAGCGGTGTTCAAATTCATTTATCAAGTTTTGTGAGGAGGTTCTCGTTATTTCACAATATTTTGTTTCGGAACTCTCAAATTTTCGACTGAGATTTGAACTGCAACTGTAAAAGTACTGTACTTTTATCATTTACATCAAGTATGCCTCCGAAACAGGAACAAGAGTCCAATATGGCAACAGTTCATGCAAAATCACCCAAACAGTTTACACCTGACTGCCTGAAAGACTTCACTATGTAGATTAAGCACTTTGAAGTTTACTGTAAATTGGTCCACATAACAAATTTGGAAACAAAATCGAACACTCTCATTTCAATGTTAGATGATGATGCTTTTAGGGACTTCAAACTTTTGGAACTTCAAAAAGCGTGTGCACCAATTACGTACGAACAGTTAAAAAAAGAGCTGAAAAAAGTTTCAGTCACGCATTGCTGAACCAGAGCTCCGTTTTTGCTTTAGGTATAGGTACCAGCAACAAACGGAAACATTAGATGATTTTGCCAACTGTATTACTGCTGGTCACAGAATCTCATAAAAGTGCTTCAAAAGAAGCCCGTCTTGAACTTGTGCGTAATCAGTTTATCGCTGGCATTAAAGACGGATATATTCAAGAAAAGGTATTACAGGAGTCCCCCACCTCCCTTGACGATGCCCTGGGCGTAGCTCGACGAATAGAGGCAGCTCGTGCCGCCAGAAACGCCCTTAGGACAGTCGAAAAGCCCACAGTCGATGCCATCGCCCCCCCCCCCCCCCTCTGCCTTCCTTTCCTCAACAATCACCTAAAGTGAACTTGTCCCCGATCAGTATTGGACTCCGCGATATCATACGGGGAAGATTTCCAACACTATATCTGGCGAATTTTCCGGCCGCGTTAACGAAGAAAGGGGACGAAATCGTGGCGGTGGTGGTAGAGGTAACTACATACGCAATCACAATTTCCCGCCAAATTCAAGTTTATAAGGGCCTCCACAACCAAATTCCCCTCAAAACCCACTTCCATTCGGTATAGGCAGATCTTACATTGACGCATGATGGACGACCCATCTGTTTCAATTGTGGCCTTTCCAGGTCATATTGCGGCAAGGTGTAGAAATCTACCCCCAATTTTGCCGCGAAGTAATTTGGCAAAGCCCCCTAACAAAAATAAAATGCCATTAAACCAGAACGGACCAGTGAACGGGACCGACTACTGGCCGCGACATTAAACCAGGTTATTTATTGTACGCACAAGCCCAATAAATAATGTAACATTCAAATGCCTTGTTGACACAGGATCCTGTATTACTGTATTACCCTCATTAGTTCAAATACCTTACGTTATTTACAAGAAGTAAGTAACATTAATGTCAAAGTCACTGAACATTCAGCATACTCAGTAACAAATGAACCAGTCATTATGTTAGGTTCCGCTCATATTTCTTTTAGAATCGGTGCAAAGGTTGTAGAACATAACGTTCAGATGGCGCTGAAGATATCAATCATGATTGTATCTGGGAATATATTTTTTTCCAAGTTTGACTGTGAAATTAATGTAAAACAAAGAAAATTGAAATTTCAAGGCGAAACTGTTCCCTTGCAAATTAGACAGTTAGAGGCGGGCCTGTTGTTTGCAAATTTTCTGAGTCATCTGAAATAACAATAGCAGAGGATGTTGTGTTGCCAAGTAGACATCAAATTTTTTCTTCATGCAAAATGTAATCACCATTGCGATGTGGGGTGTGACAAACACACAGTACTTTTAGAGCCATTTGAAAATGTTATGACAAATACAGGCGTGCTGGTTGCTAGAGTGGTGGCTGAGGTCACAGATGACAAAACGATTCCTGTGTGCTTTATGAACCCTTCCCCATGTCAAGTAAAACTTTATAAAGGCACCACAATTGGCACTGTTTGCCAATTATCTATTAATGTTTGTGATAATTTGCACAATTTAAATATTTCTACGACAACTGTTCAGCAATCTGACACTTCCGATCCCATACCATTTGCTCAAAATTCCCCCCAAAAAATTCTTGAACAATTTGATGTAGATAATTTAAATGTGCCAGAAGAGGCTATAAATTGCAATTATTGAACTTGCTTTCAAACCATCAGAAAATATTTGCCCAAAGTTCAGGTGACATATGAAGGACAGCCATAATTTTACATAAAATTCCAACAGGTGACGCTAGACCGATTCGTCAAGGGCTTCGACGGGTACCTGTACATCAAAAACAGCAAGTGCAGAAGCAAGGCCAGGACATGTTAGACAAAGGCATGATTACACCCAGTTCAAGCCCCTGGTCAGCTGGTCGTCCCCAATCGTTCTCGTAAATTAAAAAAGACGGTACAACAAGATTTTGTGTGGATTATCGAGGCTTGTAACCATAAAGGATGCTTACCCCCTTCTCCGGATTGATAATACACTTGATGCCCTGGCAAATGCAAAATACTTTACGACCTTAGATCTCTCTTCTGGATATTGGCAAGTTGCCGTTAACCCCAAAGATCAAGAAAATTGCATTAATTACATACCAAGGGAAGTTCGAATTCAAGGTAATGCCTTTTGGCCTTTGTAATGCACCAGCCACATTTTAGAGGTTAATGGAATTTGTACTTGCAGGTTTGCAATGGAATACATGCCTGGTGTATTTAAATAATATAATTGTACATTCCAGTACCGTAGAAAGTCATCTTCAAGATTAAATACTGTATTTGCAAGGTTGCAAGAAGCTGACCTTAAGTTAAAATCATCCAAGTGCACTTTGATGCAAGAACGAGTTGCATATCTAGGTCATATTGTTTCGGCTGATGGCATATCTCCTTACCCCCACAAAGTTTCAGCCATTCAAAAATACGCCGTCCCCTGCACCAAAAAAAAGTGCAAAGTTTTGTGGGACTTGCTTCTTACTATCGACGATTCATTCCAGGCTTTGCAAGAATTGCTAGCCCTCTTCATAAGCTGTCTGAAAAAAAAAAAGGAGTTTAAATGGACCCCTAAATGTCAACAAGCATTTAAAACACTTCAAACTAAATTAGTGACAGCACCTGTGCTGGCCTAACCAAATTTTGAAATCCCTTTCCGTCTAGATACCGACGCTTGTGATGTAAGGGCTGGGCAGTGTTCTCTCACAAATGCATGATGGAAAAGAGAAAGTTGTAGCTTATTGCAGCAGAATTCTAAATAAAAGTGAGAGGAACTATTCCACAACATAAAAAGAAGCCCTAGCAACGGTGAGCAGTTAAACAATTCAAACCGTACCTCTATGGTCAAAAGTTTACCCTAATCACAGATCACCAGTTCCTTAGATGGATCAAATCAATGAAACATCCTCCTCCAAGAATTGAAAGATGGGCAGCCGTACTTCAGGAATATGATTTCAATTTCGAATACCGCCCTAAAAAAAATCATGAGAATGCTGATTCCCTTTCTAGAATTCCCTCTTGTATTAATGCGCATGATAACCCCCAAAATGAAGAAGAGCTTGATGAAAGGTTATTTGTAATGCAAATTGCAGAATATCCTGACTTATTTAAGCCCTAATTGCTGAATTGGACAAAGACAAAATGAAAACAAAACAATCACAGGATCCAAATATTTCACAAATTATTGAATGAAAGAAAAAATGAATCAATCGACCCACCAAAATGCATGTTGCTGACAACCCCCAGCTGAAGCTGTTCTGGCATCAGTGGAAGAAATTGATTTTGAAAGACGAAATTTTTATAGGACCTTTCAGCTCGTTCTCCCACCCTCTCTTATACCCTTAGCCCTGCAATACCTGCATGATGACCCAGCGTGTGGTTATTTTGGTTTCGCCCGTACCTTAGACAAAATGAAGCAAAGGTTCTATTGGCAGATTGGCTCGATATATCTTGGACATTGAAAGGTATTGTAAAGAATGCCATGACTGTGCATCTAAAAAGCCCCCTCCCAAACAAGAACGTGTCCCAATGAGAAGTATCCCCATTGAAGGCCCATTCAGTATGATAGCAATGGATATAACTGGCCCATTCCCCATTTCTAATAAACAGATATAGGTAATAAATATATTCTTGTAATTGTGGAATACTTTGCTCAATGGCCTGAAGCTTATGCAATTTCGAACCAAGAAGCCGCCACGATTGCAGCAGCCCTTGAAGATTACATCGGCTGATATGGTATGCCCTTAACCATCCTGACAGACCAAGGAAAAAACTTTGAATCGAAAGTAATGGCAAAAGTATGTCGAGTCCTCCACATCAACAAAATACGGACCACTGCATATCACCCTTAAACGGACGGCATGGTTGAGAGATTCAATCATACACTAACAACCATGTCTGCATGTTATCGATGTATGTGTCAACAAATCAAAAAGGCTGGAAATACATGGATCCCCCAAGTCTTGTTAGCATACAGGAAAAGTGTACACGAATCGACAAATCAAACTCCTTTCATGATGATGTATGGACGCGAAGCTCGATTACCAGGTGATACATGTTTCGGAGAACCCCCTGAGCAACCCCATCTGACCCTACCACTTACGCTGAGCAATTAAAAGCAAAATTACAAGAGACGTACAAATATGCGAGCGAAAAGTTAGAAATTGCTCAACACCGACAAAAAAATTCATATGACAAGCTAGTATTGAGTACCCCCTTTAAAACCGGTGACAGTGTTCGTCTATACCCCCGTTACAAAGAAAGGGAAATCCACTAAATTCGCTCACATATGGCATGTTCCCTACAATATTATAGATTGCATCTCGGAAGTAAAATACAAAGTCCAGTTTGATGACGGAACTCATACTCAAACTGTTTATCACAATAGGCTAAAAAGTGTTTCACTCCTCCTAAACCTAAACCAACTAAGCGAACCCACGAAAAACATATCGCAGAAAATGAAAAGAATACCCAGTTCCAGGATAATGAATTGCAAAATGACATTGAAAGCGATTGTGAAAATGAAGAGCATATATTTCATCACATACTTCAACCTGTGCCGCAGCCACCTGAACCAGGGCCAGCCCCAAGCGCCCTCCCCCTGTGCCTGAACAACGCACCAGAAGCGGTAGACAGGTCGAAGCCCCTACAAGATATGGTAGTTTTGTTGACACTTGTACTAAATATATTGAAAATTGTTTTAAATCGAAGGATTTTGCTACGATTTATGTTGTTCAATTACTTTGGATTTCAATGACATGACTTGTTTATTTCATCATTGAAGACAGTTTCTCTAGAATTGTTTGTGACCTGCAAAATATTATTTAACTTGCTTCTTAAAATTTTCAGCTGTTTAACCTCTTAATGGATTTGAAATTTCAAGTAACTGTGTTTTATCGCTATTTTTCATTTCCAACCATTTTTACAAACAAATTCACTACCTTTTCCAAGGAAACTGAATGACATCACCTTATATGTCTCAACAGCCTCAAAAGCTTTCACACAAGTCGTCAGTGTCTGTTAATGCTTGTCATCCCTCTATTTGTACTTAATTGATAAACCAAGGACTCACCTGACATCATTTCAACCATTCCTGTTGGAGCAGACCTACTTTCAACTTTTTAAACTTTCATGAACTCTCTGTGTGCAAGATAACCTTTTGTGATGATACTATTTGGGTGATATATCATGTATTTTGATGTTATTAATGTCTCACAAGGATGCAAGAGAATTGTCAATCAGAACTCTCTGGTCTTATCAAAGCTCTTTGGTCTGATTTACATCAGTATTATGGAAGAATAATACATACCTATTAATAATACATATCTATTAATAATACATACCTATTTTTTTGAGAAAGAAGTAAATCCTTTCATATTATACAATGCAATTTTTTTCTCTCGTGAATTTTCAATATTTCTTGAACATAAAGTCATGTTTTCGTCATATGTTTATATATTCTTCATATTTCATATTGTTATCTTTGTTTTCTTTTTGTGTTTTGTCAGCATGTTTTGTCTTATAGTTGCCAGATTTCTTTTGCAAGTTTGTGCAGATGAGCACAATGAAATTGTTAATTAGATAATTGAAACGATTATTTGAAGATTAGTAATTAGTTGGTTGAGATTATTGATATTGAAAATTTGTAGTTACGGAATATGTTGCTCCGACTGATTTTGATTGATTTAGCCTTAATCCACACTGACCGACCAAGTCATGAGTTTTCTAAAATTGTTCACTTGTCAACTTGACATCTCATTATTTTAAGCTATATAACAATTCATTCCCAAAATGTTGGATTGGCGATCTCATATTTTGATGATTGATTGTGATAAATTATTTACTTATTTACATAATTCGTTTTCTGGTATTAGTACTAGAAGGAACGTTAGTCTTTTGTTTTGATTGTGTAACTTGATTATTTTATGAGCACCAGACTGTGTTTGCGTACACTGGAAACCTTTCTTCATATCTCTTTATGGGTACAGTTATTAGGAGTTGAATGATGGAACGTGAAAGATTTTATGTTTAGAAAAAGAAATTTTTGAAGATGTTGAATTGGGAATGTATAGAATTTGTTCCTAGTTGTGTCTGTGGAAGTTGTACATTTATCATTATTATTATTTCGTTTGATGTACATCCAGAATTCCTGGCGCATCCTGATCAGGATCATGAATTACAAGTTTTGTTTTTCTTTTTCTTTTTTGATTTGGAATTTAGTCTTACTTCCATTATATTCCTTATGTATTTCGTAGTTAGTTTTTTTGCCTATGTTCTTTTTTAAGACATGCGGTACATGTCTTTTCATGACGGGGGCATGTAGCATACGTGTATATTTATTATTTCCTTTTATTTCTTGATTCCGTAATTATATTGTGCCCTACTTCTTGGAAGTGTTTCACTGGTCCATGACCTTCTTAGTTCTCAGGTGTTACCACATAAACCCATTGAGGGGAGCCAAGACATTTGTCTTGTCTCTATGTGGTCAATATCAGTGCACATGATTGTGAGTCACTTTTCCAGGAATGGGGACATGTTCTTTTGTCACCATCATATTTATCCAAAATGAAGATATAATCAGTTGTAATCATGAGCTTATAGAGTAGAGTTGCTGTAGTGTATTGCTAGAATGAAGACCGTTGTATCTGTTTCATTATAATTATATCCCGAATATATATCAAAGGAAATCATAGCTATTGTTTGTGTATTTATCGTTACACTAAAGCCTTTATGTCACCCACCCGGACCGACGTTACACATGCAATGGTTCAATACATTATTACCGAAGAACCCCCTTTTCTGAGAAAGTGCTAGTTTGAAATCTGCAAACACAATAGGCACTTGGAATGTCAAAGCGTGTTGAAGTACACGAACAGTTCTGACCATATGACGAATCTATACTCTCGGGAAAAAATAAATAAAACTTATATAGAACATCGCGTTCCCATTTTCCTTTTTTCGAGTTGCAGTATTGAAGTGCCCTGTTATAATAATTAAAAAAAAGTAACATGCGGCATGTTCCTAAATATCACGATAAACCGACCACAAACATGCATAGAAACTTAAAGGAAGCAGCATCATGAGCTTAAAATATACAGAAAACCATGCAAAAAGCAAAATGCTCCATCAAAATGAAGCATGTAACAGCGTTTTCGAACTTAGATATCCGATTAGTATAAAACACGCGATATTTTGTGACCTCAGAATGGGACAGAGATCATAAGAAACTACTTCTGTAAACTTTTGGTCCTTGTCAAAAATGTATTAAATGAGAGAAGTTGGCTACAGTGAACAGGAAATTGGATATTATTATAACCTTTACCCAGATTTAACAGTAGAACTCAATCTAAGAATCTTTAATGCTTTAAATGTTGGAAAAAGCATGAAAACAAAATAAAAAAAGGTTAGGAGTAACCCTGTTCATACGTAATCACCTTTACAAGTTGTACACAGGCTGAATTTGTTACAAAGGTTGATTTGTCATAACTTAAAAACTATGCGTGTTATTACCACCATTTAAAGACTGTTCTATCAGTCTATTAAGAATAGAATAAATGCTCTTTCAATATATCTATTTATGCATATGACAGATTGGGTCAGTGGACTATCCATATAATCTAACGGATTAGTTTAGTGGTCACGCAAGTTCATCTCATATGAAAGAGAAACTCTAACTGGTGAAGAAAGCATTCCAAACTTTTATCCTATTAAAAGGATATATTTAAGTTATCAAGTTTTGTATAAATTTGTAGAATCAGACACACATAAGTTAAATCATTTTTTAATGCATTAACAATTACAAAGAAATTGGTAATGGAGGGCGCCAACTTCCCATAGTCAGATAGTAGACTCACTACCATAGGCGTACGGGGCAGGTGGCGAGGAGGTCTGCATCCCCCACCCCCACCCCCTCCCTACACACACTTTCCAGATGAGATTTACGGCCATGGTGATCTGGGATCAGGGGTGGCGCTAGTTATAGATAAAAGAGTCCCCTACCCTCCACACCATTGAAAAAAATCCTGTGCGCTAACGATTTTATTTAAACTCCAAATTTCCTTTATCCAGCCTGAGGATTTCAGCGGTAGGTTTTCTAACACAGCCCGACAGCACATGGTATTGTAAGTCATTCAGGAAGTATCATATATACTACAACGGATACAATTACTAGATATCCAGCTTCTTTTTTCTCCCATATATAAATTAATTGGGAAGGAGATTACATAAATGTCAAGAATAAAATCAGGTATATAATACACTCTTGATAGTAATCGAGGAAAAATTAAAAGTCACTTTTATTGGTTGAAAGTTCAGAAGTTTCCCAGAAAAGTCCATGGTGAGATACGATGGTTGAATGTGTATGCAAGAGAATAGCATGTACGCGCACGCATGCTCATTACATGCACCTGTGTCTTTCCCCATTGTTAAAAGGAGACTGAATACTATATCACAATCGTTCATCCGAGTTGGATAAATGAATATATCGCTGTCAAGTTACAACTTACCATAGTTATGATCAATTACTTGTCAAAATAATATTTTATTACATGATTACTAGACACTTAGCACTAAACTCAACCGACACTATGAATATACTGCACCACACGCATATTAATGCCATGAAGTTGATGCAAGTGTACCGATGTGAACTGACGGCACCAATCTGATCTAAGGGATTATCCTATTTGGGGCGTTCTCTCCCTTCGCCGCCCCCTCGCACCCTTCCCTCTCTCTCTGGTTACGCCACTGCTTACATGTCCATTCTAAACATTATATGACATCTCAGATACCAACTCCCTGCTCAGACACATATGGCTCGTTGTCTTCAAATTACTACTGTACTACCAAAAGGCAGATTTAGAGTTTCTTAAACAGCGCCCCTTTATTAGCCCTTTTCAACCAGCTGAAAATTCGATGTGAGTGTAAAAAATACATAGATAGAATCATTTCCATCGTTCACGCTATGAATATTTTTTGGTTATTATTCCAGTTTATCATGAACATGAAAGCTAAAATTGTCAATGCGGTGTCATTTTTAAGCGTAATTTGAATCAAATATTGTTTTTTGAAAGCAAACATATATATGCTACTTCTTTAGCTACAACGACGGAATAAAACATGTCCGCGGAGTTTGTGATAACGTTAGGCGAACGTTACAATTTAATTGTACCTCGAAATTCTTGCACTAGAATGATATAGTTAATATAGTTTCAATGAAAATAATGATAATATTTATAGTAACTTTGGAAATTAATATTTTAAATTCTTCCTTTCGGTGTTTTCGTTCCTTTTTAGTGTACGTTTTACTGGTGCAGCTGCTAAAAATTACATAGGCTAGGCCCAACTGATAGTGATACATAGTACTTAGTAGGCTACTTCCCTAGTTATTTGTCATATGCTTACCCCGTTCCAGGGCATTACTTTTCCTACTGATCGTTTTTTTTTTTTTTTTCTTGTTGGTTGACGTTCACTGATCGTTGTTGTTTCTGATTTACGGCCTGACGGAGTTATTTTAGAGTTATTCAAGTCCTATGCAGCTAGGCCTACGTGATAGTGATACAATCATTCTACTCTAGGCCTAGGCCTAGCCTGACTGAGTTCGTAGCCTACCTACAATGCTCCGCTACCTTTTCCGACATGAAAATCTTCTTTCAAATTAGGCCTACATCATGTTTTTTGCGTGTTTAGCTTTGCACTCAAACAATTCTCCAACTTTGTTTTATTTTGAAGTTTTCTTCAGCTAAAAAGTTATTACACCCAAATCAGATGTTTCTTGGCACACTTTCTCTGTCCGTTCACTTAACGGTAGGCTACAGCGTTAATTTTGTACTGAGGATGTCAAACGTTCAAAAAAGTGACTAGGGCGGCCTAGGGGCCTTCCACCTGATAATAACTGCAATGGCATTTGCAATTTCTACGCTGGGTCCATTTTAGGTTTTTGACAGATAATGGAAATACAAGTAGCCTACTCAAGTTCAAGTAGGCCTAGGCTAGCCTATAGAAAGAATTGCAGGCCTACTTATCATTCACTATTGTTAAAACAAACTTTAAAACAGAAAAAGGTGGAATAATTATTTGCTGATTTTAAGGACGACATTATATAGATACCGCACACTTAAATTTTTTCCACCCATTTTTATAATGAAGAAGCCCAGACTACAAATGCGCAGGCGTGACACTCAAAATGAATTTTCCAAAGTGTGATAACTCACTTCCTTTGCGCAGTCTGGTGGGATTTCACCTTCATTTGATTATCTAAAAAAATGCTCATTAGGCGTAACGTTAGTTGTTCTTTAGTTTTAACAAGATTATTGCCAAAGTAAAATACACTTGTTTGTTTGTTGGTCGCCATGTTTCAAAACTTTCGTTGTGTCATGCCTGCGCATTTGTACTCTGGGTAAGTTGTTCTGATGGTAAGGGTGACACTGGAAGAAACAAAATTAAGTTTTTGATATGGATTTAAAAGTTAGGCCTACATGGTCGGAAAGAGCTCTTCAAAAGAAATTCTAAAATAAACAAAAAATGAGTGAAATTGGTTGAAAGATTTTAAAGTTATGGTCCTTCAGATTTTAATGGTATTTGCAATTTGTTGCCATGACAAAATAAAATGCATTTTTCAAAAGGCCTGCATTTTCATTTGGTAATTCAAAATATGGGCAAACTTGCCTATCTAGCAGAATAGGCAACATTCTCCCACAAAAATCAAACTTTACCAACATGAAGCATATATTTAAATTTTTACACTATATCAAATATTGAAAAATACATGTTTTTTACATGTCACATATTGACCTATTGGCCTAATTAAGTGAAAACCTGCATTTTCAATTATCTATAATTCATAATTCAATACCCCATCAGTTAGAAATTTGAAAACTACCCAATCCTAGGCTTAAATGAAAATTCAACAAAAATAAGGATTCATTTAGAAATTATGAGCTAATGAAATAAGCAATTTCTCTAATGAACCAGATATCCATCGAAAGTCAAGAATGGCAAGTGTGGCATATGTTTAAAAAAATCATCATTTTTTAAAGTTCTTTACAGGTGTACATGATACATCATTATAATGCACTTGTCAATTGTGTGAATCACCCCTACACCCCCGGACAAGGTGAGTCATTGTACCAAAGTGGGTGGACAAAATATGTACATTGACTCACCCTTCTGTCACTTGGGTGATAGACATTTTTTGTGAAATGACTTACCCCAAATCAATCACCTCTGAACAAAGTCAATAGGTCTGAAGTAAATTGACCCACCCCAGAGTCACTCTGGTGACTGACAATTTGGTACAATGACGCACATGTGAGTAACTTTTTTATATGTCAATGACTCACCTTTGACTGACATTGCCGGGGGCCGCCTGATAGTAGGGGTGAGGCCTGGGGATGGGGTAGGCCTGGGGAGAGGGGATACATGAACTTCGGACCCATTATGCTGTTGTCAGGTTGTGAATCTTAAATTTTGATGCGAGGCTGTAGTAGGCCAAGGCAAAGGGCTCTTAATTACACTTTTTAAAGGCCCATCATTTCACAACAGTTCAGGCCATGGGCCAATCACCATGGGCCAAATAAAACCTGTCAAAACAATCTCTAAATACAAACAACTTAGGAACGTGCGCAATTAGAAGAATGTACACCAGATGTTGGCGGTTCTCTTATCCCCTTTCCTTTGACAAGCCATGAACCATAGCAGAACTAATGATAACATTTGATTTGATGGGTCACCTGATGGGTCATGCGATGTTGTAGTTGTACACCCGCCTGATGAGTCATGTGATGCTTTAGTTGCACACCCGCCTGATGGGTCATGCGATGTTTTAGTTGTACACCCGCCTGATGGGTCATGCAATGTTTTAGTTGTACACCCGCCTAATGGGTCATGCGATGTTTTAGTTTACACCCACCCGATGGGTCATGCAATGTTTTAGTTGTACACCCGCCTGATGGGTCATGCGATGTTTTAGTTGTACACCTGCCCGATGGGTCATGCAATGTTTTAGTTGTACACCCGCCTGATGGGTCATGTGATGTTTTAGTTGTACACCCGCCTGATGGTCATGTGATGTTTTAGTTGTACACCCGCCTGATGGGTCATGCCCAGTCATTAACCCTTCAACTTCCAAGGATGTCCAAAACACTGACCAGTGTTTTATAAAACTCTTTTAGAAATAGAGCTTTTTTATAAATTTCCCTTCCATTTTCTACTGTTAACATGTTTGGTTTGTCTAAAAGCTAAGACTGGTCTATCAATTGATGTACACAATTTTCCACTCAAGCATGCAAGTGTTATGCAAGTCTGTCACTAATTTGCATAGCATGAATCTTCCTGCCTAATATCAAAAGTCTTGTGTAAAATCATGAAATTTTCCATCTCATAAATGATGCATGTCATTTAAATAGTTTTAAACCCAGTAATGCATCAAAATGCAGCGTACAACGTGAAGGCGTGCGTCTTTTTTTTGGAAATTTGTTTATGACTTTACTCGAGAATGCTCACGCATTTAAGCATATACACTCTCGCGACAGCATACAGATTTCTACTGGAGCTTGTTTGAAATGAGCACTGATACCTAACTACCGTTCCATTTCTGAAGCCATGAACAATCAAATAACATAAGTAAGTGGATGAAGGCTCATTTTCTCAGGAATTTGGCTTTGTAAACTAATGAACTGCTATCTTCATGACATTTTGTGACTAATAACAATGTTGTTTTTGATATATTTCAATTGTTGAGAATATTTGAATATTCTATATTTATAATATATTGAATTTTTTGGAGCAGGTTAACTTAACATACAAATTTGTAACATAATTAATTGATATAATTTTTCCCCTTTATTGACGTCTGCATTTTTCAAATAAAGCACACTGTATGTATGCGTAAGTCTATACAACACACAATAAAATCATCCACAAACAATAACATGCACAGTACTAGACCTACACAGAACATCAGCAGACTGAAGCAGCATGCTGTCGATTTGATCTGTTATCATGTCACTCCCTTGTACCTCTTCCCAGCTTGACTATTGGTGTCCTTGCTCCCAAATTATATAAAAATTTATTTCACAAAATTTTACATGCAAAACATGCAGTTTTGCCATAAAAGTCTATTGCTATTAACAATTGCTTATGCACAAACTGTATAATTTACAAAGCACTCCCAAGACCTTGTCGGTACCCTCCTCAAGGTCTCCACCCTCAGATCCGGCGATCTCCTGGTGCACTGCACCAGAAACACTCAAGCCACCACCGTCCTCACCACCAAATCCTAGCCAATACCAGTATTGACGTTACAGTCACCCCCCACCGTTCCCTAAACTTTAGCAAAGGTGTGGTCAGAACCAGAAACCTAGCCTACCTGACCGATAAAGACCTCGTAGAGGAACCCTCGTAGAGGAACCCTCAGACCTCGTAGAGGAACCCTCAGATCCGGCGATCTCCTGGTGCACTGCACCAGAAACACTCAAGCCACCACCGTCCTCACCACCAAATCCTAGCCAATACCAGTATTGACGTTACAGTCACCCCCCACCGTTCCCTAAACTTTAGCAAAGGTGTGGTCAGAACCAGAAACCTAGCCTACCTGACCGATAAAGACCTCGTAGAGGAACTTGCAAATCAACATGTAACTGAAGCCCATCATCTCATCCTCAAGAGAGACAGTGCTGAAACCTACCAATACCATCTTCCTAACGTTTTCCACACCAACTCTCCCCTCGTGTTTATTTGATTATAGATGTTTCAGGTAATACTTTCATCTGATTCGGGAAAGTCTCCAAAATTAGTTGAAGATGGAGAAGTCTCCCTAAAAAGGTGAAGACGGGGAAGTCTTCCTAATAAGGTGAAGACGGGGAAGTCTCCGTAATAAGGTGAAGACGGGGGAGTCTCCGTAATAAGGTGAAGACTGGGAAGTCTCAGTAATAATGTAAAGACGGGGAAGTCTCAGTAATAAGGTGAAGACGGGGAAGTCTCAGTAATAAGGTGAAGACGGGGAAGTCTCCGTAATAAGGTGAAGACGGGGGAGTCTCCGTAATAAGGTGAAGACTGGGAAGTCTCAGTAATAAGGTGAAGAGGGGGAAGTCTCCGTTATAAGGTAAAGACAGCGAAGTCTCCGTAATAAGGTGAAGACGGGGAAGTCTCCGTAATAATGTAAAGACGGGGAAGTCTCAGTAATAAGGTGAAGACGGGGAAGTCTCAGTAATAAGGTGAAGACGGGGAAGTCTCCGTAATAAGGTGAAGACTGGGAAGTCTCAGTAATAAGGTGAAGACGGGGAAGTCTTCGTAATAAGGTGAAGACGGGGAAGTCTCCATAATAAGGTGAAGACGGTGAAGTCTCAGTAATAAGGTGAAGACGGGGAAGTCTTCATAATAAGGTGAAGACGGGGAAGTCTCCATAATAAGGTGAAGACGGGGAAGTCTCCATAATAAGGTGAAGACGGGGAAGTCCCCATAATAAGGTGAAGACGGGGAAGTCTCAGTAATAAGGTGAAGACGGGGAAGTCTCCGTAATAAGGTGAAGACGGGGAAGTCTTCATAATAAGGTGAAGACGGGGAAGTCTCAGTAATAAGATGAAGACGGGGAAGTCTCAGTAATAAGGTGAAGACGGGGAAGTCTCTGTAATAAGGTGAACATGGGAAAGTCTCGGTAATATGGTGAAGACGGGGAAGTCTCTGTAATAAGGTGAAGACTGGGAAGTCTTCGTAATAAGGTGAAGACAGGGAAGTCTCCGTAATAAAGTGAAGACTGGGAAGTCTCCGTAATAAGGTGAAGACTGGGAAGTCTCCATAATAAGGTGAAGACGAGGAAGTCTCAGTAATATGGGGAAGATGAGGAAGTCTCAGTAATAAGGTGAAGAGGGGGAAGTCTTCATAATAAGGTGAAGACTGGGAAGTCTCCGTAATGATGAAGACTGGGAAGTCTCCATAATAAGGTAAAGATGGGGAAGTCTCCGTAATAAGATGAAGACGGGGAAGTCCTTGTAATATGGGGAAGACGGGGAAGTCTCCGTAATAAGGTGAAGACTGGGAAGCCTCCATAATAAGGTGAAGACGAGGAAGTTTCAGTAATATGGGGAAGTCTCCGTGATAAGGTGAAGATGGGGAAGTCTCCGTGATAAGGTGAAGATGGGGAAGTCTCCGTGATAAGGTGAAGATGGGGGAAGTCTCCGTTATAAGGTGAAGATGGGGAAGTCTCCGTAATAAGGTGAAGATGGGGAAGTTTCTGTAATATGGGGAAGTCTTCGTAATAAGGTGAAGATAGGGCAGTCTCCATAATATGGGGAAGCCTTTGTTATAAGGGGAAGATAGGGAAGTCTCCGTAATATGGGGAAGTTTCTGAATAAGGGGGAGATAAGAAAGTCTTCGTAAAAAGGGGAAGATGGGGAAATCTCCGTAATAAGGGGAAGTCTTCCTAATAAGGGGAAGATGGGAAGTCTCCGTAGAAGTGGAAGATGGGGAAGTCTCCGTAATATGGGGAAGTATCCGTAGTATGGGGAAGTATCCGTAATATGGGGAAGTCTCCGTAATATGGGGAAGTCTCCGTAATATGGGGAAGTCTCCGTAATACGGGGAAGTCTACATAATACGGGAAAGTCTCCTTAATATGGGAAAATCTCCGTAATATGGGAAAGTCTCCAAAATATGGGGAAGTCTCCGTAGTATGGGGAAGTTCCGTAATAAGTGGAAGCTGGGACGTCTGTAATAAATAAGGTGAAGATGGGGATTCAAAAACTTCCTTCTGCAAAGCCGCTTGCGCTTTGTTATAGTTGTGAAAGTATGGTTTATTTTGGAAAAATTATAGGAAGGAATCCTAATAGGAATTCCAACGTATTTGCAATCAATTAATATATAAACTAATGGGCAAACTTGCATAAAATATTGATTTGGTAATTTCCCTTCTGTTTAAGTTTGCTTCAATTACAAGTTGAGGGCTAATTTCCCTTCTGTTTAACTTTGCTTCAATTACAAGTTAAGGGTTTAGTATAGGGTATCTCATGTATGTTGTAAAGTTGTCAGTAGGTGTAGAATGTAAAGTTAACTTTAATATGACCTTTTAAATGAAGAAAAATCTTGTTTCATTGCTGAGAAATCAAATTTTTCCCATTTACTCCCTTTTTCAACTCAGTTAAATTTTCTGGCCCTCTATGTATTTTATGCAATAAATATGCTGAAAAAACACCAAGTAGGTAATATACATGTATGCTTTGCATGTCATTGTGATGATTGAAATTGTTTTTTAATCTCATTCATCCACAGAAACTTCCTGGTGCCTGGAAAGACTATAAGCTTCCAAAATGGTAGGTGGATGTTTATTATTCTGGCCCTTTAGGATGTGCCTCCACAGGACCTCTCTTAACCCCTTCAGTTCCATTACCAAGCTTTTCTGGAAAAACCCACAACAAAAAATCCAATCCTTCAGGGAGCAGTTTGTTTGGGTTTGCATCGCAATTTAAATGCAAAGATTGTGCATAATGTTATTTAGTGATTCATTTCCCTACTTTGCTTTGCAAAATTGTGATGGGCTGCAATAAATTCCCTAACTGATTGAAGTTTTCAGCCTTTAAATAAAATTAAAAAAAAAAAAAATCAATTTTGAATGCAAGAATCACAAATGTGCTGTAATCACCTATGAATGGGGATAATTTGCACTTTGATTTTGCAGAAATGTTAGAAACTTGTGAAATGCACCGCAATTCTACAGCAGTAAAAAAAAATAGTGAAAATTAAAACTAACAATAGGCCATAACGTAAGGCTTTAAATCACACTCATTCAAGGCCTGTTTTACAAGCTGTTAAATCGTCCAAAATTTACAATGTCAAAATACTTCAATCGTCACAATCAGTACATTTACATGTAAATATTACCTGGTGGTGAGTCAAATGAATTTTGCAAGAAAGAAAAAAAAATTGCAAAGTAAACTAAACAGAAAAAGGATTTAACAGAGTTGAAATTCTGCATGGCCTGCAAAAGATGGTGGCCATTTCGAGAGGACTGTTATGATCAGAACTTCCAGGTGGTGGCATAGTTTTTAAATGTTATACGGCGAGGTATCATAGTATGTAAGCTTTTTACAATGAAAGCCCTAGTGAGTTGGCTAAAATGTTACGCGATGTTCAGTTTAAATGACATTGAAAGGAAGTCATCTGTTCTTTCTAAAATGATTTTCCATGCACATTTTCCATAAAAATGATATTTTATACTATAGAAGTAAACTTTTTATGATTTGGAAAGCAAAATTCCAGCATCTATTTTCGCAATGGAGTCAAAACTTTTGCCATACTGGCTGCACGATTTTTTAGGTAATAGCGGGAAAACTGCATTGAAAAGGTACCATTTGAAGCGTATTAAAACAAAGAGTAATACAAAATCAATAAGTTGCTAGTCAATTTTAATGTATTGCTAATCATTTTTATGAAATGAGTAGCAAAACTGCTAATCAAATGTTTACAAACAAAATACTCCCTGTTCTTCCTGCTACTCATCAACTACTACAACAGCATCTGCCCCCTCCTCCTAAAAATTCCACAATTTTTGCTGAATACAATCTTTGGATTAGTTTATAGTATATTACATTTATATTTGCCTAAAATATATTCAAAAAGCTTGGAATTGGGACAACCATCTCTCCCAAGCTCAGTCAAAGGATTTGAATAAATGTCATTGAATAAGTGTCACACTTTTCTTTTGTGAATACAAGATTGCTTCCTTTTTGGTGAGCATGCAAAGCATAATGCAAACGCGAATCAATTTTATGGTGATTACGTCAGTCTTTCTGGCCATCCACATATTTTCCTTAGAAAATGCTAGTTTTGTTCAAAATTTCTCAGAAAATGTTAAAAGTTTTATAGAATTTCTCAGAAAGTGTTACACTTTCTTTAGAAATCCTTATTGAAGGCTGGAATTTCCTTAAAGTTAATGTTTTTAGAGACCCTTAGACAGGCTAAAGAATAGTTTCCTTAAAAGATCTTCAAACCATTCAATATTTGCTTAGAAGACGAGATGGTTTACTTTTTGAAAAGTGTTCAAGCGTATGAAAAAAATGCCTTCAAACGATAATCATGCATGTGTTATGCATTAAGGTAATACATATACATTCATGCAATTTGTGCTTTTCCTCCAGCAACTGCCAGTCCTGCACATGTGTCAATTGGGCTAAATGGATAGTATAGTCCAATAATGCTAATTTAGCCAAATTGGGCTTTTCACCAATTTGAGCAAGCACAAAACCTACACTGTAGGAAGTTTCATTAAAGAAATAACAATGAAAGACAATAATATTTGTAAATTTTCAGCTAGAAATGATTTATTTTATCAATCTTGAAATAAATTAAACTTTTGTCGTACCAAATAAGATTTTTTTTTAAATTACTGGATAATTACACGGTTAACATATAATTTTGTCAATGTAAACTAAGTAAATTGAGCTGTTATTACAAATTAACTTATCTTAGGAGGTCGTGTGACTCTTAAATAAGTTAAATAATGCCTCATTCTCATTCTTCCCCTCCTCTATTATTGTCCATTCGGGCTAAACTTTTTAGCAACAATTGGGCTAAATTAGCCCAAACTGGCTATTGTTTACATTAAATGGCTGTGTCTGAAAATCTACACGAGAAACATATATGAAATTGACATGGTAAAGTGGGCCTGAATTAGCTTATTTTTCTTTTTTTATCAAAATTAACATGCGCCATGCTTGCAAAAAAACACGAAAAAATGTCCCAACAGCCGTTTTTGGGCTTCAATTTTCAAACTCAATCAGTTTTAGCCAAAATGAGCTATCAACTACAAGTGTTATAGCCCAATTGGCACATGTGCCAGACTGACTGCAGCTGTTTGGCCGGGTGACAAAGGGGAAATTGCCCTAGTGGGTAAATTGGTCAATGTGCTGAAGTAATCACGTTTGGCTAGAATTGGTTTAAAAAGTCTGATTGGTCAGGAAAATAGTTTTGTTTTGAAATAGTAATTGATTTAATGTGGTCTCTGGTAGAATGGAGCGTCTGTGACATGGTGACATTCTGTTATGTGTACACCAGAGAATGGAGCATCTGTGACATGGTGACATTTTGTGACAAAATGAACATAAACAGATGTATTAAAATTTGTCTGACATTTTGTGGCATGTATTAAAATTTGTCTGACATTTTGTGGCATGTTTCACTCCTTCATTCATACTCATTGGTAATTTGATGTTGCATTTTAGTGGTGGATTCCACTTTCCATGAAACACATAACCAAATGATCCTTTATGAGTATCACCAGTCAACTGGTCATGATGTGAATCTATTCAAATCAAATGTGAAAAAAGCAAAACTGATGTGACATTCTGTGCAAAAGGTGCCAAAAATATGATGTGAATCTATTCAAATCAAATGTGAAAAAAGCAAAACTGATGTGACATTCTGTGCAAAAGGTGCCAAAAATTATGCAACGTTTCAGACATTTAAGTGACATTTGACATTTTGTGATGTGACATTTTGTGACAAGTCATCAATCATCGCTCCATTCTCCTGCATGAATGTGAGATGTTTTTTACCTTTATAAAATAAACAGTTCTGAAAAGTGGGTTAATGAAATTTAAAAGTTCTCATATTGAAAATAGTGGGTTGATTTTGATACGTTACACTTGGCAATTTAATTAAGATAGGAAAACAGGAACAATTTGATAAATAAATAAGGACAAGTGGAGAAGAAAAGCAGCTGTGTATCATGTTTAAAGATAAAGGAAAGATGGCAAAACTAAAATTATCTTTTTTTGTTGTTGTTGAGAAAACATGTTGAGGTAGAGTGTGAGGATGTTACATGTGTTAACTGTGCTATTTTTTTATCTCTTTTTTTCAGCCGAAGGAAATTATGGAGATAAAAGACTTCTTGTTGACAGCTCGCAGGAAAGATGCAAAGTGTGAGTACAGTAATGTTTATTACCTCAAAGTCTGAAGGAGTTTATATTTTCATCTCTGTTTGTTTTTAGCTCAGCGAAGTTGAGGTTATAAAGTGGGAAGAATCAGTCCGGTGTTGAAATGTATCTAGTCTGATGTTTTTGGCCAGGAACTTCTGAAGAGCATGAAAATATCCATTGAGGGTGTATTTTGTTTTTGTTTTTATGATATTTAGTTTTTTTCATTTTATACAATTTAATATTTTTGACTGAAAATGTCCACTGTTGCATAATTGTCTACAGCACCCATACAGCTGAGTTTGCATCAAGGTGGTAGCAATTTTTTTTCAAACTAAAGTGCACAAGTTCCCTGGTTGTGTGTCCAGCATGCAATACTATCATACAAGCTAGTTTGTGACACTTGCTTTTTTGAGTTGAAATTTCTAATTAAATTTCTTTTGAAAAAGTGGAGGACTAAATCTTTCTCCTGGGAATTTGTCGGAAATCTGCCCCCTCCCCCCTGCAAAAAAAAAAAGAAGAGAGAAACAAGTATGGAATTATCCTTTAGTTAAGGAAATTTATAACTCAAATAAAAATGCAAGCTAAATAGTAAGAGTTAATTGTTAATTATTTTATAAATGATAAAAAAAGAAAAATTGTTGCAAAGTGGGCCTAAAGTGTACATCCTTGAATCCCCAAAATCAGCCTGTTTAGAATGTTGGCGGGCAAGATAGATAACAAAAGTTAAGAAAGAGATTTTAGAGGAATAAAACTTAGTAGGACTAGGATTTATGGGGTAGAATTTTAGGTATGGGGAATTCATATGAACTCTAAGAAATAGGTAGCATTGTGGAATTGCTGGAGGTGGTGGAGGTATGCACCTAAGGTGATCAAATTCTAGTTTTTTGTGCCAAGAATACTGGAACAAACAAATACCATAAATTTGATATAATGTATGTGTGCAGTGGTAAATGGACATAGTGGAGTAACTGTTTTTAAGACCAATTTCTGTCTTGAAAATTGGAACCAACCACATACTTTGAAAATTTCCAGTAATTTCTTATTGTTGTTAGCTACAAATTTTTGATCGACCTTTAAACTTAATATTTCCTTATTGGGAAAAGGATTTCAGAATTCTTTCTTTACAATATTGTTCCTTTTCTGGCTGTTTGTGTGTGTGTGTGTGTGTGCAAGATGAGCTGACAAAGACTACTAAGCTTTAATCATTAAAATGTGCAATATTTAAGCTTAGCTGGGCAGATGTTTTTGTATTATGGATCATGTTCACAGTGATAGCTCATCCAGTATTGACTTAAACAGTGCAGGAACACAGTGCTGGAACAATCTTAATATATGAGCATAGGTATAAATATGTGAGCATAGGTTAACCCTTACTCTCCCAGCGTCACGGTGACCGTGACAGTTACGATCCAGTTTCCATTTTTTTTTTTTAATACCTGCCCAAAATCCTATAGAGCTGCAAATAAGTTCATTCAAACCAGATTGAATAGATCTTTCATAATATGGTTATTTTGTTGGGGGGTTAGATTGAAAAAAATTGAGTAAAATTGTTACAAAAAAGTGCATTTTTTAAAAAACGGCATTTTTTGTTTGTTTTTTGAAAGACGAATGTCATACGTGAATATTTTTTCTATTTTTTTTTCTTCAGGTAAAGTATAAAGATAGTTTGAATTGTTGGTTGCTACACGATTTTTACTTGTACTTGGTCAATGTTTTGTTTTTTTGGAGAAAATATGCCAAAATTTGTGATTTTGGGCCATTTTGGACCTTTTTTGATCAAAAAATTATAAAAAACGGCCCAAATATTGTATTGGAATTTTTAAAATCTCTACGGGTAGAGAAGAAATGGATCGTTCAGACGAACTATTACAATAACAGATGCACCCCCTCTACATGCCTAAAAGGTCTCTGATGATGACGTCAATTTGCGTCTTTTTTTTTTTTTTTCCTCGCTTATTCGACATCACAAAATGGCGAGATACAAGTTACAACGTCGAACGTGCCTTCCGACTCCTATGTTTTCTTCAGAATAATGATGACTCAGAGGGGTCGGAAGGTACTTCTGATGAAGAAGATGTACCAGAACTCGACCAGATTGAGGAAGAGGAGAATATAGAGCCTGCTGAGATGGATAGTGATCTGTTCCAAATTACGAAGTTGGTGAGTGTTTTCTTCCAAAAATAGCGAAAATACTACATTGTAAATGTGTAGTAATAAAATAAGGCTTATAGAATTATAATGATAGATTAGCGGGGATTTTTTGCTTGTTACGATAAACAAGTAAAAGGGACACTGAAATCACATATAAAAAAAAGGATTTAGGTCCTTTCTATAATAGCCCGGATGAAACAAATGAAAGCTGAACCCCAATAATAACATTTCTAAATGGACTGAAATATATGTATTTCCCAATGGCAAAATTGTAAATTTAGGCCTACTGAAATATGTGTATTCCCAATTTTACAAAATCCAAGTTCCATTATTTCAGGGTCGAAATCACAATTTTATGGGGAAAGTGGAGTAGGGTCCCATGTTAGGGCAAAATACACATGTCGGGGTGCCCCAGGCCCATTTAGAGGAAAATGCTTGTATATAGGCCTAGTACAGGATTGAAGTTGGGGTACATTATTTTGATGCCCCATTTTTTGGGACCATGATCCTTTTCCCTCCCCTGGCTATGCCACTTGTGGTGATGACTAGATCGATAAAACAAACATTTTGGACCCTGTATGTACCCCGGGCTTCCCGGCTGTAGTATAGGGCAGGTAAAAATTTATACCACCGCGTTGAACGCTACATTTCATCTGTCCCAGGCCTCCGTCGGCGTCGGGCACTGTCCCCAGTTTACCACAAAATTGTGGGGCAGGTCAGAAACCACAATAACGTGCTATGCGATAAACATGTTATGCGTATGCTTGAAGAGGACGAGCCGCCCGCTACTAGAAACCACAATAACATGTAATGCGATAGCATGTTATGCGTATGCTTGAAGAGGACGAGCCGCCCGCTACTCCCCAACCCAAGAGGAAGAGGGACAGACCGTTGAAGATGAGCCCAGGCCCCTCTTCCAGGCCTTCCGCTGCAGTCTCCCCACCATCACCACTCAAAGAAAATCCGACTGCAGCGGAAAAAGCTGCCTTCAAAACCAGGGAGGAAGAGCGGAACGCTCGGCTGCAGGAGATACAACGATCGAAGGTCATCCCTGCAGCCGATAAAGACTATCATCTGTGGGAAGTACTGGTGGAGAGTGACCGGGATCGACACGAGGTCTCCGGTAACTGGTTATGGGAAGACCAAACTAAAGTAAGTTGAATGAATATAGTTGCAATTTTTTTTTCTTTTTTTTTTCAATTCTATTTGCAGCAACAAGGTATAGCAGAAGACTTTACAAATTTGGACCTTTTCGCAAACATTTCTTATGAATTCCATGTGGAATGAACAGAAGTAAGTGTTCAATAGATAATCAGCATAGTCTATCAACATGAAAGTAGCTGTGAAGCTTGTAATGGCTGAAATTGGGTCAGAAATAAACAAAAAACACTTTCGTGCATAATAAATGAGGTAAATGACCTAATTTGCATAGCATTTGCATAATTTCTTAATTTATTTTTTGCAAATGATGATGTAAACATCTTGTTTTTCTGCATTCTATTAGTTTTAGACATAGAAGGGGAAAATGCATTTTTTTGGAAAATTTAGTGCCATACACTATTAGATAGATTATTCACAGAATCAGGGGATAATTTTTAGGTCAAAATGTACCAAATTTTTCATATTTGCGTCATTTTTTTCTTCTGATTCCTAAAAATCCATGAATAGTATCAAATGAAAGGTCTTTCCAAGGACGATTCAGAAATTCTATCCATATTTGTTTGCTATTTAGCCACAAGGCACAAGCGTGTCATAAAGATAGAATGTTTGGAGACCTAATATGCTAATTTAATGACCTAATTTGCATATTTGAGTTTGGAAATATGCACATTTTTGGAAAGTTTAACATGTTAGCTTTCATAAAAGTCGAACTTGTTTTGGTACAAATGGAACAGAAAGTGCTGAAAAAATCCTCTTTCCAAAAATTTCAGAAATAGCTTATTCTATTTTTGGAACCTTGGGAGAGTAAGGGTTAATGCTACTTTGTCACTTGTTACAAGGCCTAAACGTTTAAATGGACTAATTTACGTTTATTTAAACTTACAATAACCACTGCATAAACATCGCAATGGCCAGCCCAAAATTAAGCAAGGAATGTCACAAAACTTGAGTAGGCGCCTTATAATAAGTCTACAAATTATCCATCAGGCTTAAAAAATAATGATCCATGGTTGGAACCCGCTTTAAACAGATACAGAAATAACATATCAGCAACTAAATTTGCCATGTCTCGCCAGCATTTTGTTATGTTTTCACACTTATAACTGACATACAAGTTTGAAAGGTGTTCCACTGTGAACCAGCTATACCGTAGAAAAAACATTCCAAACCAGCCATATTCTTAACTACTGTATTTGATACAATCCTCTAAGATTTTCGAAACATTTGCTGAAATCCCAGCAGCATTTTTGTTTGTTTATTTCACAATATTTTTTCTTTTTTGAAAACAGCAATCAAAGATTTTTTGTTTGTGAATTTCTAGGTCAGTTTTACAGCTTGTAAAACAGGTGTGAACCTAATGCAGATATATGCCTGACAATGTTGTTAATCGGGCCTTAGCCTCCACATCAAGTAACTCTAAATTCGGCAATTCAAAATGAAATATAACAAGTGCTGTCACGATATGGCTGTATTATGTATCGATTATCGTGGAGAAAAATGTCGGGATATATCGGTAATCTCGATATTTTTCAAGAAAACTGACTCACGACACATTGTTAATATCACTACTTCTTTCATGCTTACTGTATGCATAGCATCTAGCAGACGACATGATCGTATGACTATTAGGTTCTAGATATCATCACGCATCGCTTGCACTTGTTTGGTAATTCAGCCAACGTGACCGTGAATCATCAAAGTAAGAGGCATTTTCTGGGCCAATTTTTTGTTCTTTTTGCCAACTTACATTGGAGCGTGCCAGTGTGGTGTGAAGGAGCATGATTTTTGATTAGTTTTTTTTTTATGTTTCACAATATTTTTGCACGTTTTTAAGGTTAATTCAAGAAACGATTATGACCTTAGCTTCCGTTTTAGATTTACTACCGAAAGGTTAGTACTGTAACATAAGAAGTAGCCTAGTCTAGTTTTGGAAAATTTCTTACTTCTGTATTAGATTTTGGTATCGCGATATGTGTTAAGAGGCATATTTCATGTCGTGGGAAAAGAGATTTTGGGATAATCGACATATCATGACAGCACTAAATATAGCCCCTTTCATAGCTAATTAGTGGGAATTTTAACTCTTGCCTTAAAAGGGATTAGATCCTTGATAGATCTTATGTAAAGTTTAAATTGTAAAAAACATTGAATGAAAGTTGTGAGTGTGTTTGAATATTATTGATTTTCATTGGAACGTCTGAACTTTTGGGAGGAATAGACTAAACGTTAAATAATCGAAGGTTGTTCATTTAAATGTTTACACTTGTAATCGTCACAGCCCTACATGTTGTAATTCTTTCTTTTGGTTCTCACTCCCATGTTAGAATGAGCTAGGATCATGCATATTGAGGAATTTGATGGCATATGAATTAAGTCACAAGTTTTAAAATTTCTTTTCTGTGGTGTTCATTTGTTGCTTGTGTGCATAAAGATAGCAAAAACTATTGTTTGCTGTAACAATATACTATAGAAAATATGGGGATGTAGAAAGGCAAATTAACATTACTGTATGCCATTTACACACTCATTGGCATTTAAACTTATAAGTAAAATAGATTATTTAATACTGTAGATAGGAATTTTGTTGGGTTGGTAAGGTTACACAATGTTGACTATAATTATGATTCCTTTTATGATACAATACAGATTGAGGTTCCGGGAGCCTTTCTGATATGTGAAAGGTACTGGGTTGGACCCATCACCTTTCTCATATGCCAAAGGTACTGGGTTGGACCTATCACCTTTCTCATATGCCAAAGGTACTGGGTTGGACTCATCACCTTTCTTATATGCAAAGGTACTGGGTTGGACCCATCACCTTTCTCATATGCAAAAGGTATTGGGTTGGACTCATCATCTTTCTCATATGCAAAAGGTACTGGGTTGGACCCATCACCTTTCTCATATGCAAAAGGTACTAAGTTGGACCCATCACCTTTCTCATATGCAAAAGGTACTGGGTTGGACTCATCACCTTTCTCATATGCCAAAGGTACTGGGTTGGACTCATCATCTTTCTCATATGCCAAAGGTACTGGGTTGGACTCATCACCTTTCTCATATGCCAAAGGTACTTGGTTGAACTCATCACCTTTCTCTTATGCAAAAGGCACTGGGTTGGACTCATCACCTTTCTCATATGCCAAAGGTACTCGGTTGGACCCATCACAAGCTTTCTGTTGTATCCTTGAGCAAGACATTTATACTTTCGCCATTCAGCTGTAATTAACCTTTCCAGGTTTCCAAATAGGCCACACCCACCATAGCAACATGGTAACTATGTGGGAAAACAAATCTCAAATCTGCAATCATGCATTACCAATGCATTGACATTTAAATGTTCGCAAGGCCTGCCTCAAGCTTTAATTCATTTAATGGCACTTCTCCAGATTTTTAGAGTTTTTAGCAAATAGGATAAACAAAACTTACTTTGCTAACTGTTCTGGGTAACAGCAATCAGATTTACAACTCCTGCAGCGGGGTTAGTGCAATTTTTGTTTACCATTTTGCGGTCACTTAGGATGTTTGCCCCACTTAGTTGCGCAAATTTTTTGCTAGGCAAATTCGTGTGGTGATTGGTTAAAACAAGCTGTCAATCATTAAACCCAGAAAGGTTGAGTACCAGCACTGTTGGGAGTTGACCTGTGATGGCGTCTCCATTCAGCTGTAATTGAATACCAGCAGTGCACTGCTGAGAATGAAAAGTGAAGCTGTGATGGACTGGCGTCGCGTCAGGGGGTGCCATGTGTTCTTATCCACTTAGGCCAAAGAAAGCGGGGATGAGCACCAGCCTGATGGGGTCATCATGGCCTGAGTATGGAGTTAAACTTTAAACAGATTCAACGCGTTCTACAGTATTAGAGAAGTAAAGTGGTAGTATAAATTTTTCAGGTCTATTGACACGTTTCATCATTTTCATCTTTCAGCTGTTAAGATCAAGAAGAACCCAGACAACTGGAAATTCAAGGTTCGTTGTAGCAGGTATCTCTACACTCTTGTTGTGAGGGACAGTGAGAAGGCAGAAAAGCTCCGACAATCGCTTCCTCCAGGTAAACCTCTTTAGATTCTTTTGTGATTTTGATTTGATTTTGGAAGTTTTGGCTATTCCATGACCAGTGTCTGAACACAAACAGATGACAGCAGCAGGTTTTCCTTCGAATTACATCTAGTGAAAGCCATGAAAATAACAATTCAATTTTTAAGTCTTCTCTCCTGGACAAACTCTTGACCTCCCTCCCCCCACCCCCTCCCCCACCCCCTCCCTCTTCCCATTTCTCCTCTTGTACTTCATTTTAGTCATGAGACATGGCTAGGACTTGCATCAGTCACTTCCAACATTGAAATGGGGTGAAGAAAAGAATTAAATACTGTTTCAGAATTGTAGATATGAAGGTTTTCATGCGACAAATATTTTAAACTGAAAAGCCGATTGTGACAAATTGTTATACAACCTTCATTCTACCTCCCAGTCGCTTATCTCCTGGGAAAAAAAACATACTTTTCAGTAATTGAAACCAAGAGAAGAAATTTTAAGAATTTCATAAACATTTTTAACCTTTTTTTCTTTTTCATGCTTCACAAATTTGCATATATTAAAAATAACAAATTCAATTTTCATTTTGATCATCTACAAATCTGAAGTTAAGAATGCACTTTCTAATTTGCTGGTTGATTTCCTGTTCCATACCAAAATTCAACAAAGTCTTTGTTCACAGTGTCTCTTACATGAAAGAATGACTTAATTGATACATTACAATTGTAGTAAACAGATGCAGGATAAGAGCGCAAACCTTCTAAATGGTTGTATCACTGTGAATCTGTGACAGGTTTGGAAAAACCACTCGCCAAAACAAATTTTGGCAAGTAGAATTATTATAATACACTGTGGTACACACCACACTTTAATAATTAAGCCTTGCCAAGTTGTTTAAATGATTGGCGAGTGACCTTTTTTTTTTTTTCAATCCTGATCTGTGATAATTTACCATCAGAAAAAAAATTGTATTCACTCTGCAGAAAAAGTTTGCTTCATCATTAAAATTGTAAAAACAAAGGAATGAGATGATTGGAAAAAATTTTTGATAACTTTAAAACTTGGTAATGGAACTTTTTATGTGTCTAAAACTTGAGAGGGAACCTTATTTGTAAAACTTGATGAGGGAACCTTTTGATATCTTGAAAACTTAATGAGGGAACTTCTGATATCTTAGGGAACTTTTGATATCTTGAAAACCCAATGAGGGAACTTTTTGATATCTTGAAAACTAAATGAGGAACTTTTGATATCTTGAAAACTTAATGAGGGAACTTTTGATATCTTGAGAACTTAATGAGGGAACTTTTGATATCTTGAAAACTTAATGAGGGAACTTTTGATATCTTGAAAACTTCATGAGGGATCTTTTTATATTGTAAAATCTGATAGAACTTTTTATATCTTTAAAACTTAATAAAGAAACAAATTGGTGAAATAAGCAAGTTGATGCCTTATTCCATTTAGGAGTTGCTACATGTCAAAGATTTCTCCAGTTTGTTTCAAGAAAAAGTATAAATTGCCCACCATACAGGAAGGTTTTGACAGTTTGGAGCAAAAGTACCCTAACAGTTTAAGGTTAGGCTTCATAACCGCCATATATGTTGGGCAATATATTACTTTCCGTGTGAAAGGTGATCTTGCTCTTGCATTGTAAAATATGTTGTCATAACTGCCGATCCAAGACACTGCCTATGTATTTTTTTTAAAATTAATTGTCGCTGTTTAAATTATTGAAAACATTTTTTGTTTAATTATTGATATGGGGTACAACATGCACATAACAAAGAAAATGCTTTGCCCATCTGTTTATGTACCTTACACTCTAAATTAATGAAAAATAAATTGTAATTTTGTAGAAATACATTAAGAATTGTCACTCTTGGATCTGCATGATATCACACATTACACTTCATGGTCACTTTTCAAACACTGAAGAAATCTTTGAAATGTGATAACTCTTGACCTTTTACCAGCACTTTTCTGAAAATGCGCCTGGGAGGTGAAGCTAAAGACAGGGCACCCAAACGGCGATAATATCGCTGCGTAGTTGAGTAAGGGTTAAACATAAAAGATATCAGCATGGATTTTTCTCTAATTTATTCCTTTAAGAGTCTCGTTAAGCCCTCATCAAACAAATAAACAATCTATCATATAAATGAAAATTCAGGGGAATAATTTTTCTAAATTGGTGTTGGAACTTTTGATATAGTGATGGAACTTTTGATATCTTCAACAAGTTTATGATGGAACTTGATACCGTACAGGTTAAAATTACAGCTCTGTTATCGCGATTAGCTCTACTAAGCTAGCACACTTACGGTGGTAAGTGCATCTTTTGTTCAGCACTCGTTTTATATGCAGCCAGTATGCCTTCCAGAGTCGATAGTAAACGCGTTATATAATCCAGTTGTTCCGTTGTGAGTAAATGCGGTTAGAAATTCCTTTAATCACTGAAGCAAAACTCCCACCGTAAGTAAATGCGTTAAGAAATCCTCTTAATCACTGAAGCAAAACGATGTATTGTAATCGGGGTTTAAGGACCTACTTGTTAAAAATAACAATTGTGTTTGCCATAACTCATCTCGGAAGTACATGTGCTAGGCCTACAATCATGGCCAAATAGTAGTTGGGACCCTAGATCAATGTTGAAAGTCGCATTTTACCAAGTTTTTATTTTTTGCAAAGCGCACAACATTAAAAGAGAGGAGGTGCGGGGAAATGCCGTTTAAAATTGTTGAGCAGGTTGGGGGCAGCAATGGGACTATAGAACATGATTTTTCGAAAATAAGTGGAAGTCAAAACGCACAACATTTTGTATCTAAAATGAACGTTAATGGAACAGTAGAATTTTAACGCGTATCTTTTCATTTATTTCTTCGAACTTCGAGACGGGAAATGAGAGAAAAACAAGAGCCCAGTTTCTAAATTACTAATTCAGTAAGGCTTCAATGTACACACAGTAATGTGACCCGTACACATACATTTCACAGTTACGTACATGCACATGTTCTGACAAGCCCTGGAACTCGTGGGGAAAATTTAGGGTATCAGAAATCTATGGTAGCCCAAACATTACTTAAAATCTAAATTTGTAAGTGATAAGTACGGAAGAAAATAATCTTGATTGTCCGTTTTTTGTGAAAGTTGTTTATGGTACAAGACAGCTGTCATGGGTATGATGCAGAACAAGAAGGGTTGAAATTACAACTTGACCCGCACATTATATTCATCCAACCAATCATACTTTTTGTGTTAGGAGCATATTCTTTTGTTCAATTCAGCGTCGTTAAAAAAGTTTTTGTTTGTTGGGAAAATGTATTGTTGTGACGGCCAGCTTATAAACACGATATCTCAAGAAACGGTACAGTGGATTCATGTCATATGTGATATACATATAGGCCTTGGTCTGTAGATGTGCCCAATTGTTTTTGGTGGTGATGTCATGCATATTAATGAGTAGGCAGGCTTAATGTAAAAATCTTGAAATGTTCATATTTTAACAAACGCCTTTCTGCTTTGTTTCATATTTGGTACAGTTATGATGTTTGCTAGTGTGTACATGTTCATGGTATAAAAACGTTGAATTTCATGAGTATGCATAGTGGGAGGGGACTTAATATGATTTTGCTGGAAAAAGCTTGTAATCACGCTATCTAAAAAAAGATAAACTGGATTCAAGTCATATGTGATACACAGATAGCCCATGGTCTGTGGATGTGCCTTATTGGTTTTGGTGGTGTTACAATGCATATTATTGAGAAGGGGGCTTAACCTAACATTCTCCAAATATAAAACATGAGCAACCGTATGCCTGTTTTGCATCATACTTGCTATCATAATGTTGTTAATTATGATATCAATTTTAGCAAGGTAACTCATAATCTGAGGCCCAATGCATAGGTTTTCTCCACAAGATGAGCACAGTAAGAGATTGATTTAGAGCGTTTACTCACGCTAACCTGCGATATGCGGTAAGTTTTGGCCATTCATTACCTGAGGTAAGGGAGGTAAGCCCCTGCAGTAGTTATAAGCAATCTGTACTGTATTTCTAAAACTGAATAGAATTTGGAATATTCAAAACTTGATAGAAATTCGATATCTTTTAAACATGATATTTTGATATCTTTAACATTTCTTGACATTTTGAAATATAAACTTAATATCTCCTGAAAGGAACAAGATAATATGAAATAGTGTGTTCACAGCTTAATGGATTAGTTCAGAGGTCAAGCAAGTCCATCTTACATGGAAGAGGACTTTAAAAGAAAAAAAATGGTGAAGAAAACATTCCAATATTTTATACTGTTAAGGAGATATTTAGCATAGCATAGCATAACAAGGTTTAACATTTAGAAAGCATGCAGTGCTGGACATTAAATCAAGATGGCCACGGCCTTTGATAACCAGTTGTGAACTCACTGGTTGCAGACCCACTGGTGTTTAAAGTTTGGTATAATTTGTGTAGAAAGACTGAAATCAGACTACAGTAGTTGTGATGTCATAGCCTCAGATTTCTCAGTCTTTATGTTTTCTATCATATTGAGTCCTACGATTTTCTGGCTTAAAAACCATTGGATGTATCAGGAAAGTAGTAAAATAAAATCTAGTATGGGTGATTATAATTTACCACCTCAAGAAAGTTTGAGGAAAATTAATTAAAATAGTTAAAAACTGTAAAAAGATTTCTTTAGGATACATTAACAGTTGTTAAGGATGAGGGTGCCAACCTTCCATATTAGACTAAGACCAGTCATTTCTACACAGATAAGACAGCTTTAAACTTAAATATTTACTCAACAGAACAAGATCTTTTTAATGCGTTCTTTACCTTTTAATTTCTATTTAAAGTACTCTTTCATATGAGATAAACTTGCTTGACGTCTGAGCTATAACTTCTCTACCTGTGTTTTTGTGGTTTATCATGCAAGATGGACTTGTCTGACCACCATGGACAAGCTACTATAATTTGTGTTCCTTTTTTATTTTACAGATCTTCAAGTGAAGGACATCAAATGAATAGCATGACAGATGGCCGTTCGTCACAGCTGGATGGTGGTCTGCCACAAATGGCTCTCCTTCACCGATGGCTGGCTGTTTGTTACGTGTCACTTTTCTTTGTGATGTTATTCTGCAATGCGGGCTGTGAATAACAGAGAAGCTTGTGCGGGCTTATAAAAAAACATTCCTTCTTTTTGTGTGTTTATTTCCTCTGTTGTTTATCTAAAGAAGATGTAAAGTCTGATACAATTCTTTTTTGATATAGGAATTAAAATCTAATCCAACCAAAACCAGCAAGTCAAAATCTTATTCCTATCTGAAGTTATTCATGTTTGAAGTTGATACATGGAGGCTGCCATTTTGTTCAATTGTGTATTGAAATCTTGTGCATGATGAAACTTATTTCCCCAAAATTGCAGGACAAAATATGATAGAATACATAAAGACTGAGAAATCTGGGGCTATGACATCACAACTAGTCTGATTTCAGTTGTTTCTATACAAATGACACCAAACTTTAAACTAAATATCTCCTTAATGGAGTAAGATTTTTGAATGCTTTTTTCACCATTTTGTTTCTTTCGAAGTCTACTTTTATACAAGATGGACTTGTTTGACCTCTGAGCAAATCCTTTATAGTTTTTCTCCAAAATGATGACAAAGTTATAACAGCATGTGATAATTTCATGTGAACACACAAATTTCCTTGACCCTTACCAAAGGAAAACAAATTTTAATTAGCTACAAAACTTAAATAGATAATAAAGAAATACATAGCATTCCAACATCACGTTGTGCTTGATGACATCATTTTCTGCATGTTTTAGAATACAAATGGTGGCTCGCATAGTAGTATCATTAAAGTATTTAATCATTATTAATAACAAAAAAAATGTGTTCGATTACTTCAGAAGGTAAGAAAGTTGGTCAAAAAAATGTGTCATTTTTAATTCTATCATATGTATTATGTCAAGTGAGGATTATTTCAGACTTTATGTCCCGTTTAAGGGTTCATGGTGGAACAGCTTTCCCCACAGTCCTTTTGCTGCAGGATAATGTACAGTTGGGATTCTTTAGCAGACAAAGTTATAGCCAAGTCAAACCTCTGTGGTGTAGTGCTTTGTTCTCTCACCTACACGTCCCGGGCTCGATTCCCGGTGAGTTCACAACTGGTTATCAAAGGCTGTGGTCGGTCTTGATATAATATCCAGCAGTGGATGCTTTAGGGACGTTAAACCTGGCTATGCTATGCTAAGTCGGCAGGGGAGATCAACTTTACATTACCCGCGGAAAGGGATCCAAGAGAAAGTTGTAAGTTCATGAGCCCTGTTCAAACCAGGAACCTGCTATTTAGCAGGTCCCTGCTCAAACCACATCTTTCTTATTTGAAATGAAGGAGAAAAATCAACAAACCGATGTACAAGTATTATTGTCCTTTAAAAGATATAACAAAAATCTGAAATAGAATTTAACTAGAATATTATTACTCTTTAAGAGCGCATACCTTCGCCATCGTTGCAATTCCAACATGCCTTGAATAATTGTCGAGTTCATTCAATCCCCATACACATTAAAATATACCTCAGAAAACCTAAGCCCACGAAAAATCATTTCCAAGATTTTGGTAAGCATGCGAAGCATAATGGGAACCTATGTAATGGAAATTCGTCCACAGACTTTCGCCCTCCCCCCTTGTGGCTCGCCCTACCCCTTATCAGTAAAAAATGTAAAAAAATATATTTATTTATATATTGTTTAATTCATTTGAAAAAAATCTTCAAAAGGTTAATATTAATTAAACTCGTAAATGAAATATCTTACATGGGTACATAAGACAGAATGATAGCATACTACGAATTTGGCTTATGAACGGTCCTTATGAGTCGTTAGTAGTTTCATTCTCTGGTACGATTATCGCTAAAATCCCAGAGCTTCACCAGAGACTTAAAGGGGAAGGGGGCGGCCCTGGATCTCATGCCGAGAAGGTGCAGCACTTCAAGCATTAGTGTGTCCCTCAACAAATCTAGCACCCTGCCCCTTTTGCTTCTGGAAGCTATGCGGTCATGATGGGGTATGTCTGTGTATGTATGTGATGGCCAGCTTGTAAACCCGATATCTCAAGAACGGTACAGTGGATTCATGTCATATGTGGTATACATACAGGCCATGGTCCGTAGATGTGCCTAATTATTTTTGGTGGTGATGTCATGCATATTAATGATTAGGCAGGCTTAATGTAAAAATCTTGAAATGCTCATATTTTAACAACCGCATATCTGTTTTGTCTCATATTTGGTACAGTTATGATGTTAGCTAGTGTGTACATGTTTATAGTATAAAACTGAATTGCATTCATATGCATAGTGGGTGGGGCTTAATATGATTTGGCTGAAAAGAGCTTGTAAATGATATCTTAAGAACGATAAACTGGATTCAAGTTATGTCAGACACAGATTGCCCATGGTCCGTAGATGTGCCCTATTGTGTTTGGTGGTGATGTCATGCATATTGATGAGTAGGCGGGGCTTAATGTAGAAACAATTGAAATGCTTATATTATAATAACCACATATCTGTTTTGTTTCATATTTGGTACAGTTATGATGTTTGCTTATGTGTACATGTTTATGGTATGAAAACGTTGAATTTCATAAGTATGCATAGTGGGTGGGGCTTATTATGATTTTGCTGAAAAAAAGCTGAAACAATGATAAACTGGATTCAAGTCATGTGATACACAAATAGCCCATGGTCTGTGGATGTGCCTTATTAGATTTGGTGGCCATGCTTATTAATGACAAGGCAGGGCTTAACTTAAAAATCTTCTAAAATATGATGCATGAGCAGCGGTATGTCTGTTTTGCAGTATACTTGCTATGCTAATTATTGTGCACACGCTAGTGTTGTCATTAAGTATGTCTATTTTATTGATCTGCATCAAGCATGGTGGTCATGGCTTATGAATAATTATCCTGGAACAAATATTTCATGATATACAATGAAATGACAGTTAATACGAAACTTGCAAATCAATCAGCATATGAAAAATAGCATCGGAACCACAATTCCTTGTTGTCGTGGTGCCGTTAAGCCCTCATCAAACTAACAAACAAAACCTTTTGGCTCTGGGTAAATTATGCTAGGCGGTCTGACTGAAGTGTATATTGTAGGGTAACTAAGTGCTTCCATGTATTAAAGGTCCATATTATTATTAACATTATCATTGCCTAATTCTTGCTAAGGTGTTTTGGATACAGGCCTACGTAACAGCCATATTTTTGTGGTGAAAGAACCAAACTTTGTTGTGTGATACTGTACACTCGAAACGTTTCTGAAAGAAGAAAAAAAATTCAAAGAACCAAACTTGACAAGAAAAACAAAAAAATCGTTTTTTGTTGATAGAACTAAACTCTTTTGGTGAACGAATCAACCTTTTCATTTCATAGAACCAAACTTGACGACAGAAATTTGACAAGAAAAAACAAAATCATGTTGATACAACTAAACTGTTATGGTGATAGAATAGACCTTTTCATTTTATGGAACCAATCTTTCCTTGGCAAACTTCCATGTACTGTGTAATAAGTAACCCTAAAAGTAACTTGAAACTTCACCCTATCATGTATGGAATTACCCAATTGTACACCACACCCCAAATGGTTGTAGTGGATGTTTGCACACTTTTTCTTTCTCCTGCTTAACAATTTCGGGTGCTTAAAATTGATATATAATATGGATGCCCATGAAATGCTGTGTAAATTAAAAGCCAAAAATAATTCTGTAGATTTTTTTCGTGATTGCCAGCAGATTTAGCACTCTGGTTCTGCAGTTTCAACACTCAAATGTAAAATTATTTCATGGCAGTTCCCTAATTTTTAATTTCGTTGAAGGCTATTTGCAATGAGCTTTGTGATTGCATGAACTTTGTGAAGGACTTTTCTTTCAGTAATATATTGATTGAGAATATGGGATTTAAAAGTGGATTTTCAGGAGGGAATTCATCCTTTCTAGAATCTAAAAATAACAAACATTTAAAACCCTGCGCTCACAAACGTCGGCTTTTTCTTTCATGGAAATATTAAAATTTCAACAAGCTTATTTGAATTGCAATTTAAGCAGACTTCTAACGGGCGAAGAATATTAATTCCACTATTAAGGCCTTGAAGTCTCAAGATAAGCATCAGGAATGGAGTTAAGACAGGCAATGAATAAAAGATGAACCTTGAATGCAAGATGAAGCCTTGCACAAGTAGAACATCTAGAAGTTGTACAAAATCATGTTCTGCAAGTTACAATTTTGTCTTGTAGAAAAGTTATTGGTCTTAGAGTTTAAAGAAGATTTTGAATCCCAGTAAGGCGTACTATATAGAAGAAGATTTGAAAGTTCTGACATGTCTAAGCTTTCTGAGTGAATTAGCTATACTCCACTTATAGGATTAATTCAGAAGTCAATCAAGGTTATCTTCTATGCTTTCTGAATGAATTAGCTATACTCCATTTATAGGATTAGTTCAGAGGTCAATCAAGGTTATCTTCTATGCTTTCTGAATGAATTAGCTATACTCCATTTATAGGATTAGTTCAGAGGTCAATCAAGGTTATCTTATATAAAAGAGGACCTAAAAAGAAACAAAACACAAGAAACTTTAAGGATTACTTCCGAGGTCAAGAAAAAATGATCTAGAAAACCACTTAAGGAGTAAAGCTTTTCACAATTTCTTTATCCTTTTGTTTTATCATTATTATCATCTGTTTATTGATTCCATTTGTGGTCAGATTGTAATTGCGCCTTGAGCTTCTTATAGGTGGTATGTGCGCATCATAAATTGTATTTATCAAAGGATGAATTCAGGGATAAAAGAGATCTCTCGTATATGAAAGAGGATTTCAAATGAATTAAAATGGTGAAAAAAGCATTCAAATATCTTATTCCGTTAAGCTGTTAAGGAGATAAATATTTAAGTTTAAAGATTAATATCAATCATTTGTGTAGAAACGACTGAAAGCAGACTAGCTCTAATGTCATATATTCTCAGATTCTTCAAGTCTTTGTATTCTATCATATTTTATCCTGCGGTTTTGCAGCTTTAAAACCATGGGAAATGTCAGAAAAGTAGTAAAACTGAATCTAGTAAGGGTATTATTATAGTATGGTATTAATAACAGGGACGTAGGCTTCCTTCCCCCGTATCCCTTCCACAGCAGCACGAATTAACTTGTGACCGAATTTTGATGCAATTTTCGTCAAATTTCCTTCCATCTTTGTAAAATTTGCTCAATTTTCCTGCAATTTCCTTAATTTTCGGGGAATTTCATAATTTTCCGAGAAGTTATTCTTCATTTCGGAATATTGTCTTCATTTTTCGAGAAGTTTTCTGCATTTCGGGATATTGTCTTCATTTTTCGTGAAATGTGGCCAAATTTGACCAAAATTTCCAATATTTTTTACACACACCCGCCTGCCCTATTCACCTCCCGTTTTTAAATGTATGAAAATGCAGCATTTAAATAATGCATAAACTTGATCAATTATGTGGAGAATATATATATCCCTTCTGCATGTTTTGAACTAATCCTGTAATAAATAACATTGATGATGCGCACATACCACCTATAAGATGCTCCTGGCGTAATTACAATGTGACAACTAGTGCAAATAATAAACAAAATGTTAATAGTAAGACAAAAGGCTGAAGAAATTATGAAAAAGCTTTCGTCGTTAAGTGGGATTTTGAATCAATAGAAAGTGGGTGACTGCCTAATGAAGAGGGGGAGCCGATTCCAAAGACGAGGGACGCTTATTAGGAAGGCTTTAGGCCTAAGAATTGGTGCAATTTTATTTCGTAAGCGCCCCGGACGCGGATATTACGTCGAATACGGTAATAGTGTTTGGTGAGCATGCGAAGCATCATGCGAACTCATGTAATGGCGATTTCGTCCACAGTTTTGCCTGAGATTTCCTCAGAAATGTTCAAGTTGTTTTGAGGATTCCTCAGAAAAAAGTTAATTTTTGTTCCGATATCCTCGTGGAAGGCTGGCATTTCCTTGGTAAATCTTAGTTTTTCAGACTCTTAAGACGGGTTGAAGAACAGTTTCCTTAAAAAAATCTACAAAACATCTGATATTTCCTTAGAACATAACTGTAAAATGATATAATTTCTCAAAATTCTACAGAGGTCCAGCAGTCACTTCATAAACTTAAACTTCTGCAAAAAATTGCGCACCAACAGCTGTATCAGACATGGTTATTAAACTCTGCCTTTATTATTGTGTTTATTTGCATAAAGTTGCTACGGCATATAAACTGAAAAGACGTTTTACTTAGTATGCTCAGAAAGGGCCAGGATGTGACTGCCAGGATGTGACTGCATAGGAGGGATGTCATATGGGACATGGATGGGGCCATACGATATAATATATACCATGTGGTATACACCGAGGGCTATATCAGACATGATTATTTGACTGCCTCTTTTTTTTATTCAACAGTTCATTTGCATATGGGATTTTATAAGTGACAGACTCATACATAGTATGCTCAATCAGGGACTGATAGCTAGGACGAGACTTCTTATGGAGCCTATGGGATGTCATGTGGGACATGGGGTGGGATGCCATGGGGTGGGATGGAACAGGGTGGGATGCCATGTAGGATATATGGTGGAATGTCATGCAGGACGGTGGAATGGGATGGGATATCAAGTGGGACATGGGATGTCATGTTGGATATAGGTTGGGATGCCATGTGTGACATAAAGTAGGAGGTTATGTGGGACATAAGGTAGGAGGTCATGGGGTGTGATGCCATGTGGTACATAAATTAGGATGTCATTGGGGAGGGATACCATGTGAAACATGGTGAGATCCAATGTGAAACAAGGTGGGATGCCATGTGGGACATCAGTTGGGAAGTCACGTGACGCGGGACATAAGGTGGGATGCCATGGGGGACAGTGAGAGATGCCACGTGGGACATATGGTTGAATTAATGTGGTTGAATTAATGTGGGACATAGGATGGGATACCATGTGGGTCAGGGTGGGATGCCATGTGAAACATGGTGGAATGCCATGTGGGACATATGGTGGAATGCAATGTGGGAGATATGGTGGATTGCCATATGGGACAAGGGTTGGGATGGGATGTCCAGTGGGATGTCATTTAGGACATGGGATGGGATGCCATGTCGGTCATGGGACATGGTGGAATGCCATGTGGGACATATGGTGGAATGCTATGTAGGAGATATGGTGGAATGCCATGTAGGAGATATGGTAGAATGCCATGTGGGACATGGGGTGGGATGTCATGTGGGAAATATGGTGGAATGCCATGTGGGGGGATGGGACATGGGGTGGATGTCATGTGGGAGATATGGTGGAATGCCATGTGGGACATGGGATGCCATCAAGTGACTTAGTGTGAGATGCCATTTTTTTAATTGGCCGGGTCATATAATATGGGTGTCAATTTGCATGGGCATGCAAACCATGACGGTATTTACCGTTCAAGTTAAGCCACAAAATCGCAGTAGATTTGTATGACATTATACACAATTTTTTTTTAGGAATTTGAGGGTGTGACGTCACAACTGGTCTGGTTTTAGTCGTTTCTATACAAATGATACCAAACTTTATACTTAAATATCTCCTTAGTGAAACTAGATATTTGAATGCTTATTAGCAATTTTGTTTCAGATTGTAAGGCAGGTGGAAATCTTTTGATCATACTCTTCTTTGTAAATGGGACATTTATGACGCGTTTATATAATCTGCATGTTACTGCTGGTCAGACCATTATGCACAACATAGCCTCCTTTCTAGTTCTAGTAGGATAAACCTAGATAAGATTTTCTTCATAGTATCGTACACCACTTCATACTGAAGGAGATGCCAGTCCATCGCAGATTAACTTTCAAGGAGTGCTGATATGCTTTAGGAAACATTTTCAAAAATTAGGAAAACGAGAAATACCATTATTTAACTGAGAAAAATGATAGTTATACCAAAAATATAATGAAATTGGAAATTTGTCCTTGGTAAATAACAAATTTATCACTTATCTTGAATAAAATGAAGAAGTACCAATAAAAATGTTCATAAATCGAAACAAAAGCAAAATTGACTCTAAAACAAACTCGTTGTTTTCACTGTTCACATTTTATTCTTTGAAAATATTCACATTTTTACATGAATAAAATATCATTTAAAAAAATATCTAGGATATATCTCAAACTTCAATTTTAACATAGATAATTCCGAAACTTAAGATCAAGTGAATTATTTACCTAACCAAATTTCAAAAAGTGCGCCTTGTTAATCAAATTTACATTTTCCAATGTACAAAAATCTTCTTATGTAAAATATTGTATGTTTCTTCCGTAAAACATAATTTAAACAGTACAATAACGTCATTCCGCACGTTTCAATATTATAACTGGTTTAATTTCTATTTTTGGACATGATGGGGAACTTTGTTGTTTTTCTTATGATAAACTTCAAATTATATTTTAGGAGCTCTTTCATTCTGGGATGTACCAGTACATCCGTCCATCTTGTCCATAACTTGGAAATTGTTATTATTTATCTCCTCGGTGTCTTACAGCTAGATCCCAAAGCTATTGGTTGATAACTCATTTCCTCTTCTCTCAGGCAAAGGGATGTACCGGTACATCCCGTCTTGTTGTCAAATATGCTTTGTCATATTTCGATTTAAAATGCATGTATCAATTTATCTCATGTAGAGGGATGTACCAGTACATCCCGTCTGGAGCAGATTGCTTTGTAAATTTAGATGGTTTCAAGTGAAATATTTCGATTTGAAGGGATGTACCGGTACATCCCGTCTGACGAGCGGATATACGTTATCAATTTGGATGTTTTCAAGTGAAATAATTCGACTGTGAAGGGATGTACCAGTACATCCCGTCTGCAGCAGATTGCTTTGTGAATTTAGATGGTTTCAAGTGAAATATTTCGATTTGAAGGGATGTACCGGTACATCCCGTCTGACGAGCAGATATACATCATCAATTTGAATGTTTTCAAGTGAAATATTTCGATTTGAAGGGATGTACCGGTACATCCCGTCTGATGAGCAGCTATGCTGTATCAATTTGAATGTTTTCAAGTGAAATATTCCGATTTGAATGGATGTACCGGTACATCCCGTCTGGTGAGCAGCTATGCTGTATCAATTTGAATGTTTTCAAGTGAAATATTTCGATTTGAATGGATGTACCGGTACATCCCGTCTGATGAGCAGCTATGCTGTATCAATTTGAATGTTTTCAAGTGAAATATTCCGAACATGAATCAAAATTAACTGTTGATATGATGTAATTTCGAAGAACCTTATCCTGGTTTATCTTTTTCAATACACAATCATTAGCTAATTTAGATAATTTCACAAAAATATCAGCACTTTAACATTTTTGTATTAACCCCCACTCACATAACTACCAAATTGTATTGATGCAACAGATATCGTTCCAGCTGAGCAGCCCTGCAAGATGTCAATGGAATAAAGAATACCAATCACCGTGTATGCTTGAATCGACATTTTGTAATTAGAAGAATCTTTTTCAGAATTTTTTTTCAAATCACCCACTTCATTTTCTAATACTTTTTTCTGTTGGTTTTTAAAATAATCATACTGAATAAGAAAGAAAACGGACTAGCAATTATAAAGTTACAAGCATTTCCTATTATTAAGATAATGTCCATCGTTAATATGTCTAATGCCAACTCCCTGGTACAACAGTATCTCTCACAACTATAAGGCACATGAATGGACCATGTCATATGTGTACCACGTCTTACTGCTATTATATGAGCATGTACGTATAAGATATTTACAAACAAAAAAAATTGTTGAATACGAAAGAAGTGAAATTAATGAAGAAATAACTTAACGTGATATTTTATATTTTGCCTTTAGTTCAATTGCAGTCTTCTTGCTAAAAATCTGTTTTTGATATTAAGGGAGAAATCCCACATCAGGGGGTAATTTTCTGTTCCCTTTAATGTCTGAATGTGTAACTCTAATCAGATTGTAGTATTTCTGCCACTGCCTATGTTCCAAGGCCTCCATATTGTCCTGACCAAGAAGTTGCACGCTCTCATCCAGTGAATGATGACTTTTTCTTAATCAACTTTGGTCATTCTTTCAATATCTGGATGGGCAGATTCATCATCCAAATTCACGGCGACCAACATCCCACCATCTGACCATGATGAAAAGTAACCTCCATGACCGTCCCAGCTCGTGTGCGTCTTCCTTGTTGGCCAATACGGACCTTGGGTATAAGAAAGAAACGAGGATTTAATATAACTTATTGTATGGAAATTTGACACGAAAACGAAGATTAAATTTTGACTTTTGGTAGAGTTCTATCAAGAATACCACGAAGACTATCTAAACATATCTAGGGATGTCAGGCACGGGGAAAGGGACCACTTCTTCCCCCTTGTCATGTAGTAAGTTTGGCGGAAAGGGCAGGAGCTACCTTTTTTTAAGTTGAGGGCGGACCGGGCAGGATAAGCCTTTTTGAAAGTTATATGGAATTATTCTACGTCATTCTTGTATCTTGAAAACAAATAGAAATTCACTCACTCATAAACCCTACATAGTACACAACAGTTGAAACATACATTTAGTACTTACTTGACACAACTAAAGCAATGTTATTCACCAGGGGCCCGACGCCGAGGGCCGTGGTTGGAGCAGGGCATGACCCACAATACTGGCCGAGGGCCGTGGTTGGAGCAGGGCATGGCCCCCAATAATTTCCTGAGCAGTAATTTTCAATAGTGACCAAAGTTCGCCCGATGGGAAATGCTAATATTATTCCTGGATCCCTAATCTCTAACCCATATGCGTGATTTGCCTACCGAAAGTGGGGGAAATATCATTAATATACAAAATATTACCATACAAAAGTATACATTTAGAAAGAGTGGGGATGGGGGTGCTCACCCTAAATCCTGCCTATACTCAAACCACGGTGTATGAACCGGATGCCTGAAGGGGTACCTGTCCCACACTTGTCCCACTCATCAAGGGCGCCTTTTTTAAGATAAAAAGGGCCCTTAGATTACTGTAAACTAATGTGCCCTCACTTGTCCCCCACCCCTTTGCTTCGAGTTCCTTCTGACACCTGTGACTCTATCCATCAGTCCAATGGGTATCCAAGAGTCATCCAGGACAATGTTTAAATCAAAGAAGTACCACGAACATACCACAACAATTATGGTGCTAAAATATTGAAGAACAGTAGGGAATCAGATGCGTAGCCAGCTTCAGATTTTTGTCAGGAGCCACAGTCCCATTTTGGGGCACTAGCCCAAAATTTGGGGGCCCTAGCCCCAATTAAGACCAACCCGTGATGCATGTATATCCCAATGTATTATGCAATTTTGAAGAAATATATATATTTTGTAAATATTTAGCAAGCACACAATGTCAGCATACATAAACGGGTTAAAGTGAAAGAAATTACGGCCAAACGATAGTAAATGATTCCATAAGTAGGGGGTCCTCCCCCTACCCCATATCTCCCCCTACCCCATATCTCCCCCTACCCCATATCTCCCCCTACCCCATATCTCCCCCTACCCCCATATCACTGCATTACATGTGGGTGTTAGGAAGGCGTGACCAATGCGGAGCCGTGTAAAGACGTCCTACTTCCATGCTCCTCCAACTTCCAATAAAGCTTATGGACGGGAGTATGTATTGATGCATTTTGTATTGATGTATTGACTTTAGGATTGATAATGAGAAATGAAAATTTGGAAATCAGAGTGAGGTAAAACGATGTAGTCATAAGGCTAAAGATTATTACGAGCTTTATTTGAAAAACAAAATTATTTTAACACAAAAGCTAGTTACAAGATAGAAGCATTGGAAAGGAAAGAAAACTATATTTTTAGTACAATACAGGCAGGGCCGGATTAACCAAGTGCGGTCTGACATTCCTGTGCATTGCATTTTATAACGTGTGGATTTTAGTATGTTCCTCCAGTGACGTGTGAGTATGGGAAGGGACAGTTGCCCCACCCACCCCCTTCCCCCGCCAGATTCTTTTCACAAATTCGAAAAATTACCGGAAAATATTGTAAATATGCCTCATTTTGTCTGTTGGTGAAACTTGGTTTCAAACATCCGATTAATCTTAAAAACAAACAAAGAGTACGAAGTGGTTTGCCCATTTCTACAGTACATGCATCATATTGGCTAAAACTGTAATTTAAAACTGACTAAAATACATCATAATTGTTTTGCAATACATGCTTTCTAGATTTCAAAGCAATTTTATAATGGATCCGTTCCAAATACAACACATGCATACATAATGAAATGAAGTTACAAAAAATACATGTAACACAACTAATTTATTTGCTTCCAATTGAAAAACAAAATATCACAATAATTAAAGGGTGTCAAATTAACGACAACAATCATATTTTAAAATTAAATTTCTAATTGTGGAAGCAGAACTAAGAGGAACTTCAATAAACATTTTAAAATAGACAAAGCAACATTTGAAGAAAAAATTACAAACTAGGCCTACGTATAATATAAACAACATAAAGTGATATCAATTAAATATAAAAAAATCATCCCAAGATATATTATGTATAGGCCTATTATGATATGTTTTAGCAGAAACTGATTCCTTTTACAAGATTCATTCAGAAAATGTTTTAACTTACCATTTTCGCCTGTTTTGTGTATGCACTGTGTACACATCCAATTAATTGCTACTTCAAGTGCCACTGTCAGCGTAATGCATAGCTCACTGCATACGGTAATCAAAACAAACATTCTTGCAAGTATTGCCTTTTCACTTTACTAAACGACCTTATCTGCCTCTGTTGCAATTTCTAGATCATTTGATTAATAAAAGCCGCTTATATTCCTCCGTTTCAAAACTTTCAGTTACAAATTTAACCATCCATTTTCGCGTTTATTCTTATCTTACGAGACATCAACGGGCGGTAACAGTTACGTAATGCACACTGCAGAGTGCTTTGGACAAGAACATTCTGCCGTTGACATTTCCGCGGCAAATTTGTCATCAGAATCATTGCTGATGGAGAGGAAGGGCTAAGTTCCTCCCTCCATGGTTCCTGGTATTGTCCTGAGAAAATGACACAAAAAGTACTGTATGTGTCTATTGTTTGTGACAACAGCTAAAGTAACTGATCCTTGGTTGTGATAATACATCATGCATGCTAATGCCCTGAATGTGCAGGGATCTGTTACTTCAGATGAAGTAACAAGATCCCTGACCCTGGAGTGTGTATGTTGATACTAAATAAGAAATGTCTTCCATACGTTATTTTGTAGTGATTGTAAAATGTAAAGTAGCGTATTTGCATTGAATTTCTACTGAAAATCCTTGGTATTTGTAATAATGACAAAGCGGTTTACTTGGCCTATCAAGCTTGCAGTGACAGATTTATGCGGTGGCGTGTCTAAGAAGAGGGGTGGGGTGGCTATTGGGAGTTTAGCCCCTAAAAATGTTGTAGGCTCTCCATTTTTTTGTGTGTGCGCAAAAGCCATAAATATAATGAACTAAACAGCGGCAAAAGGAAGATATTTGGCATGGGAGTCGGGGTGTGCGTGTGGGGGGCAGATTTGATTTCTGTCCCAAAAAATTTACACAAATGTACGAGTCTCTTATCACGGTAAAAATATTTGTCAAGAGGGAAGGGGGGGGGGTCGTAAAATTAGGGCATTTCACCAAAATTTATGAACATTTCCCGAAAATGAAGAAAATTTCCCGAAAATGAACGAAAATTCTCGAAAATTGATTGAAATTTCCCAATAATATTAATAAAGATAATTTCACAAAAATTGAAAAGTTTTCCGGAAGAAAAGATGACGTAGGGTATTTTACTCTAAATCAATTCGTTAGACCTTCATTATTCAAAATGGTACTTAACCCCTGGCCCCGTTCTTATGCCACTGCTGAAATATCCAATGAACCAGTAATGGCTTTTTTTTAATCATATCGACTGAATTATTGTTAACTTTTAACCAAAACTTTTACAGTTTGCTCCAAAAATCCTCAATTTTGGACCAAGCATTTTTTATTTTGGCTCCAAATCTTATATTTTGGTAAAAGTTCTTCTCTTCAGTTTTGGACCAAAACTTTCACGTTTGGACAAAATTCTACAACTTAGCCTGCCAAAAAACTTCAGATAGGAGGTGAAAGTGTGGGCCATGCCCTACCTCCCCCAACCTCCCAACACACACATACACACACAATCATTTTCAAAGAGGCCTTTACCTTTTCGCCCGATAGGCAATTGCCAATGTTTTCCTTGGCAATTGGTGGGGGGAAGGAGGGGTGAGGAAGGCTGTTACCTCTCAGGGGAGCAAGAACTCTTCCATATGAAAATTGCCCTGGGTAAAGGATTAGTTCAGTGGTCAATCAAGTCCATCTTATATTAGAGAGGACGTTAAAAGAAACAAAATAGTGAAGAACTTACATTCACAAATTATTCAATTAAGGAGATATTCAAGTTTAAAGTTTGGTATCCTTTGTGTAGAAATGACTGAAATCAGAACTCCCTGATCAGACTTGTAATGTCATAGCAGGGAAGTGCACTTCCTGGTCATAACCTCAGATTTCTCAAAGTCTTTATGTATTCTATCATAATTTGTCCTGTGATTTTGTGGCTTAAAACCATGGGCTATGTCAAAAAGTAGTAAAACTTAACCTAGGGCAGTAGGGAGGGTATTTATAATATACCACAAGGAGAGAGTTTGAGGAAAAATAATTTAAATAGTGACAAATTAAATTAACTTTTTTTAAAAGACAAAGAATTTGAGGAATCTGAGGCTGTGACATCACAACTAGTCTGATTTCCGTCGTTTCTACAGAAATGATACCAAACTTTAAACTTCTTTAACTGAATAAGATTTTTGAATAATGCTTTCTTCACCATTTTGTTTCTTCTGAAGTCCTCTTTCGTCAGTTCGTATAAGATGTACGTGCTTGACCACTAAACTATTCTTTTAATTTACATCAAATCTTGCTGCTAAAGTTGGGAAATGTCCTTGAATTTTCGTGAATTCTTCTTAAATTTTCAGTAATTCTTCTTGAATTTTCTGAATTTCTTCTTGAATTTTCGAGAAATCTCCTTAACTTTTCAAGAATTCGCCATGAATTTTCAGCCCAAGTCTTTGAATTTTGGGAAATCTTGAATTTTCAGAAAATTTTCAGAAAATTTCCGGAATTTTCTTAAATTTTTACGAAATTTCTTTCACTTTTCGGGAAATTTTCTCATTCTCGTGAAAACCTTAAATGAGTTCTTCAGGAATTTTCTTCAATTTTAAGGAAATCTCTTTAATTTCCGGAAACATGGGAAATGACTGTCAATTCTATAAATTTTTAGGAAATGTTGCTAAAATTTCCAACAATTTTACGCATTTCCCTTCAATTTTATGGTAATAATTTCACAATATTTCTTCCAAGCTGGGAGAAAGAAAGCAGCCGGAAAAAATAAATCATTTCGGAGGAGTGGGGTGGGGTGGGGAGGGGGGAGGCGGTATAAATACATTATCAGTAATCCTTCTCAAAAATTAAAACTAGTCACGCCCTGGATGTCAGGATTGATATGCGCGGGCCGTAGCCAGTTTTACATTTTTTTGAAAGGAGCGGTGCGATTTGAAGTGAAAAAATACAAGCAAAGAGCTTCCACACATACAAGCTATCCCCTCCCCACAAAAATGACAATTTAAGGAAAAAGTTAGAAGTTTGGGAAAAACTTCGAAAATGTTCAGTTTTGAGTAAAAACTAATCTAGATATTTTGACAAAAATTCTAACATTTTGAAGAATAAACTTGGATATTTTGAAGAAAAAGTCAGATATTTTGATGTACAAATGTCAGCCTTCGTATATTTTGAGGAAACCCCTTGGCAATTCTAAAGAAAAAGTAAGATATTTTGAAGATTTTTTTTTTTGGTAGGGGTGGAATGTAACTTGTTTTTAGGAAAATTTAGTAAAGTAAGATTTTTCAGTAACTGTATGGGTGATTTAAACAAAATTATAGGGCTATTACAAATTATGATGCACGTTTTAATTTTTTGTTTAGTTGTTTTTGAGGAGGGGAGCACAAATATTTGTAGGAGGCATTGCCGAAAAATGCCACCCCCTCACCCTCTCCCCGTGGCTACGGGCCTGGTTAGTTTACTTTGCAATACCACTATATAGTCCATGCAGTACCGGAGCAGGGGCTTGGGAAGGGGTGTACCCAGACTTCGACCTCACGAGAGGCTGAGAAAGCGTAAGATCAATTTTTCCGAAGAAAATGTGCACTTGCCCCAGGTTTCTCGACTTGTCTACATGTGTTTATAATCACAAAGTATAGAACAATTGCAACCCCCACTCCTCCGTAAGTAGTATCATCGTCATGCATTTTGGCTTGAAGGAACATTATTCGAGTATCGCCACTGCTGAAATATTAAATGAACTATAATGGCATATCTTTCTTTAATCATATCGACTGAATTATTGTTAATTTTGAACCAAAACTTTTACAGTTTCTTCCAAAAATCCTCAATTTGGGACCAAATATTTTAATTTTTAGCCCAAAATGTTCAATTTGAGATAACAAATTCTCTGTTCAATAATGTAAGTTCAGTTTTGGACAAAACCATTTGCGTTTGGAACAAATTCTACAACATACTGCCAAAAACCTTCAGCTAGGAGGTGAAAGTCTTAAAATTATCTGACCATGACCTATCTGCCCTCCCCACACCTCTCCCCTTCCTCTCTCCCTCCTCCTCTCCCACCCCTCCGCCTTCCCCCTGCCCCACACACTCACATAATCATTTTCAAATACCTTTTCGTCCGATGAGCAATTGCTAATGTTTGCCTTGGGAAGGAGTATATGAGGGTTGCTTCTCATGGGAGCAAGAACTCGAACATTTTCCATATGAAAATTGCACTGGTTCACTATTTACATGAAATGTTGATTCCAATTGGGAAATCTCCTCAAATTTTTGAAAATTCTTGGATTTTCAGGAATTCTTCATAAATTTTCGGGAATTCTTCTTGAATTTTCGAAAAATCCCTGAATTTTCAAGAATTCTTGAATTATCAGGAATTCTCTTCGAATTGTTGGGAAATCCTCTTGAAGTTTCAGAAAATCATCATAATTTCCGGTAAATTTTCTTATATTTTTACGAAATTCCTTTCACTTTTCGGGAAAATTTCTCATTCTTCTAAAATCTTTAATTTCTGTCGGAAATTGTCTTCCATTTCTAGGAAATTTCTTTAATTTCTAGGAAATGACTGTCAATTCGGGAAATTTTTAGAGAATGTTGCTAAAATTTCCAACAATTTTACGCATTTTCCTTCAATTTTATGGTAATAATTTCACCAATTTTCTTCCTAGCTGGGGAGAAAGAAGAAAGAAAGCAACCGAAAAAATAAAACATTTTCGGGGAGGAAGAGGGAAAGGGGGGGTAGGGGTAGGGGTGGGGGGGGTAGGGGGTAAACATGTGTTTCTCAGTAAGCCCTCTAAAAATGAAAAGCTAAACACGCCCATAGATTCAGGATTGCTGTGTGTGGGCCCAGTAGCCATCTTTACATCTTTTTATAGGGTAAGTGAAATGATAAGGGGAGGGGAAGGGGGCATGCAATTTGAAGTGAAAAATACAAGCTATCCCTTTCTTCCTACCCATCCCCTCACCTCCACCCCATCCACCCCCTCCAATTAGAAATGAGATAACTATAGGGCACAGGCAGAGGAGAAATCAGTGTACTCCCGAAAATTGACAAACAAACAAAGGTTGAACGTTCGTTGGGTTCATGGCTAAAAGCAGCAAAAATTCAAAATGTCGGTAATTGATGAGAAGAAGAATGTTTTAAATTTAATGTTAAAATCTACTAAAAGCGTTAGCATTTTGGGTTTACCATTCAGGCACTGGCAGAGGGAAAATTTAATAAATTTGTTTGTGGGTCACGGTGGACATCTTCGATAAATACGTCCCTGTTGCCCAATCCAAGCCCAATCAGTATCACGCCGAGTTGATTCGGGCATGATTGAGATTATCTCTGGTTTAAACGATACATTCCACCCCGCGGCATTCGACATTTCACACCCGGGTGTTGGGGGCACTTCATACTATAAGTGGTAAGGATGTGCAGCCCACCAACCGAAACACATACCGCACACTCTAAAAAAAGGTTGGTCAGATATCTGACCATTGTGCTTGGTCCGCTCAAATTTCCCGCGATCTGACCACAGTGTAGTCAAATATCTCACGTCCTGTGATCATACCAGGGAGATGACGCTGACCACAGTACGTGGTCAGAAAATATACGTGTTTTCATTGGCTTAACTACGGGCACTTACGTAATACCACCAAACCAGTGCCGCTGACCATCGCCATCTTGGAGACTTGATGGAAACTCGCGTGAATTTCAACCTAAAGTAACAAATATCTATTGCAGATATGGTGGAAAACGTGGAAAACTTGAGGAATGTAACTTAAATGCGTTGAAAGAAACGTTTTCCGGTGAGTGGATTTTGTTCGTTGAATTTTTGAGCAGTTTCGTTGTTACTTATACACACTGCTAGTCCAATGTTGTTTTGCAAGGTAGCGCCAGTGCGGTATAGTACGTTAAGATACGTTAAGACTTCTTGAGTGTGACTTTGCCTTTGAAAAACTTTTCTGGAAGTATACTGACGAATGCAGGCACATTTGATAGTTTCGCGTACTTTAATTAGCATTGCTGCGGCATTTTTTTCGTATTATGCTTTTGATTTGGTTAAATTTGACCAAGTTTAAGCTATCCTGGATTTAGAAATAACGTTAGGAATTTGGTTCAAATTTCAAATCATAGTTGTATTGATATTCGGCCTAGTTAGGTTCAAAATGAATTAATTACGACTGATCAATGTAAACTAAATCTAAAGCTATTCATGAAATAGGCCTAGGCTTCTCGTTTTAACCACTTTTTGTACATCTTTAGTCATAATTTAGGCATGTCTGAGATAAAGTCAAATGCAGAAAATATGCAAATCAGATTAGTTATAGGCTAACATCGTACCTCATTGAATATGCAAATCATGCAACCCACAACAGTGTCTTTGTTTCCTTGCCTTGTTGTTATGTATGTTGCTAGGTGTCGTGGAAGGAAGTCTTGGTAGTTTATATCCTGTTTACTTGGTTTGTTCTTTGTATATAATTGTACTGTGTGTGCAGCAAAGGGAATGGGAATTTTGTATAGCATTTTAAAAACAGTGGACATTTAACAAAATTGCACTGCGCAAAAAAAGAATTGGACAATTTTGCAAAGCATTTTAAAACAGTACACATTACGAATGGAATCTACTGTATGATGGCTGTCAAGGCTTAAATTATACATTTCTTTTTCTTTTTGTGTTATTATTCTTTAAAGTAGAATTTAGAAATAGAAATATGCAAACAATGTACGGTGTCACCTTAATTAAATCCAAATACTCTCACTAATAATGTCTGGGAGGGATGTTTTTATAGATTAAAAAAAAAAACAGTGGTATGCATTTGGAGAAAACCTTGTATAATAATTTGTCTTCGATTAAAATTTCTAATAATATTTTTTTCCAATAATTTATGAAATAGTTTTTCTACAGAATAAAAGTCGTAAAAATGCAATCAAGTTTTTGTTAATGAAGAAATGATTGTCTGTGTACTGATGTATTGCTTTTGTGGGAACTTACACACAGAAGTTGCATGAATCTAATTTCATTGGGGGGGGGGTGTGTGAAAAAAGGGGCCATGTCTTTTTAAAGAAATAACAGAAAAACAATAAGAGACCTAAGGGTAGCACCAAAAAGGCTGGAAAATTGCACATTTGACCTGGGGGCATTATTTCGGCATTTTCTTGAAATTGTTTTCTTGCTGGAATTTTTTTCGTAATTTTTTTTTTTTTGTTGGAAATTTGATACTATGTGCGGAATCCCGCATCTAATGTAAACACTGCATTACAGGTAGGTGTCAAACTGTGGTGTGTTTTCACATTTTAATCATTCAATGTAGCTTACCATGCAGGCTTTGTCATTCTTGTAAAATCAAAACTAAAATTATCTGCCCTACATTTTTGAGAATCTTTTACTTTAACAGGAAGCATGGTTTTCCAGAGGCAGAGGAAGCCATTCTTCTTCTGGTTATCTCGAACAGCGGTTGAGAAATGTACGGAAGAAAACAGGGAAGAGTCAGGGCCGTGGTAAGATAAATGTATATTTTACAGGTTGAGGTTTTGTATCCAGTGTGATATTTTCACAAGATTATTTTGACCTCACCATGAGAATGATTGAATGATTCTGTCAAACCATGTTTATGCACTGTGTGAAGGTCAGCAGTCTACATAAATGACAATGTCCCTGGAATAAGGCCCGAGTCAGATAGCAAAAAAACAATGAAAACGTGAACTGGACCCTATCCAGGTACCAGAAAATTAACAGTAACAAAGATAAAAGAAAAGAAATATCAGCAAGTTAGTCTTCCCAGTTTTGTCAGTAACATATTAAGGTCAGCATTATGTCAGCATCGACTTCACATGTCAACACAGTCTTAGAAAAGGGGAATGTACATTCAAAATCGAAGTCAGATAAATTTAAAATATGGGCACTTTGTCTTGTAAACTGTGAAACAAATGGTATGGTAAAACAATTTCTTGATTTTTTATTTTTAAATTTGTGATCAGCGTCAGGTAATATAAATACTACTGTACCAGGCCTAACTTCTAGTATCCAATTCCGGTCGAATTTTGTCTGCCCCTATCCATCAATATCTATTTTTTGGGGGGTAAAAGTTGTGCAAAATTTCATGATTTTTAGTCTTTTGAGACAACTTTTTGAAGAAAATAACATAACTATGGATCGCAATACACTTACTGCACGACCAAGGTATTTTGATGAAACTTACTTTACATATTTTTAATTAAAAACATGAAGAGCAAACCATTCTCTCTAACTCAACTAAGGACATGATTTTCTTCTTTACAAAAAAGGCATTCAAAGTTTTCAGATACCCGGTGGCTAGTATTGTATGATTCAATGCAAATTGGACTGTCTGTCCAAACAGGATTTACTCGATAACATATGGATGTCACTTAGTCTTGTCACCATATCACAAATATGAATAGGAAAAAACACATTTAATTTGCAATTATTTTCATTTTATGTTTTGGCATATACAAACACTCAGAGGGATTCACCTTTTCTAAATATCAAGGAATATTGGACGGCTACAGCATATTCTCTTGCACCTCTGTGATTAAAAGGAGCATAGATCAGTCTTCATCAGGCATTCTGGTTTTACGGATACAAATGATTGTACAATAAAATTAGGCTTTCTTAATTTAATTGTTGCTTCAAGAGAATCAATTTTGTTTAGAATTTTCTGCCACCTGGCAAGTGTATGAATATTCATAATCCAAAGCTGCACAAGGTTTTTTAAATCTTGGCAGAAGTGTTTGTTACTTGCATTGTTTTTATTCTGATTCAAGAGGTTTTAACTTATGTTACTAGCATATTGGTCAGTATAGATTTCTACGCTTTTAGCATTTTACTCTGAATTCAAATTGTAACTAATTTTTTCTTATATTTACAGATTGGAACCAACATCCCACAC
>JAIGNY010000417.1:0-80440 GCA_020152595.1 Chiridota heheva | reverse complement strand
TTTCAAACATTGGAAACCTTTTATCTTTCTTTTTTTTAGAAGAAAAAGTGCCCTTTTCAAAGAGTACAAGTGCAGTACCTTTTTAGAGAAGGAACATGACCTTTCAAACATTGGAAACCTTTTATCTTCAAAGACTATATATCTGATTATTTATTAAAGAGTAACACAAAGATCGCTCTAAAAGACTACAAATGTGAAATTTCACATGCTGCACATGCATACACTATTCAGGATTTTCTCTAGATAGGGCCTTTTTAGAGTATAGGCCAGTGGGGTGTCTAAGGGGCTTAGCCCCCTAAAGAATACCATAGTCCCCCTCAATTTTGTTTCTTTCTCAAAGCCATAAATATAATTAACTGAAGTATCAAATGAACCAAATTGAAAGAAAACTATGTTTTCATTGGCTCCCTTACAAAAAAAACCTGTGTCAGCTGTTCCAATTTCATGCATTAACACGCATGAAAACACAGGATCATCCCTGGTATTTGCCACTGTTTGACACTCTTTCTCACTCATTCCACAGAAAACACTGATTGACACTCTTTTACACGTAAAACATGGGAACTACACTTCACAGGTTTTCCTGTGTCGAATAGGACAATGCGTGTCATACATGAAACAAGAGAAAACCTGTGTCATGAACACGTGACAAAACATGATTTCACAGGAAACAAAATTTTATTTAGCCACTGGACTATTCTTGAAGAAATACTGCCACCAATTTAATATCATTAAAAGAGATAACTTTTATGAGTCTTTGCTAAAATACTGACAGTGGCAAGTTAGGCAGGGAGCCAACTTTGATTCATCATGGTGGTCATTATGACCATAATGCTTGCAGGTAGATGTTCATTGTAACTTAAGTTTTATTACTTGAAGTATGTTATATATTATACACTAGCTTTATATGCCAGGGTGGTTGGGGTGGGAGGAGGGACAACCAGGGTCATATCTAGCTTTTAATTACCTTTGGGGAGGGTAAACCCATTTTTTTTTTTATCTACTATCAATTTCTCCTCCTAAATTGGTTTAAAATTAATAGTCTTTAAAAGTTGGATTGCAGTCCAAACTTAAAGACTATTGGCCCTAAATTGTACTATTTGTTTCAAACAAACTTGAAGATTTTTGGTCCAAAATTGAAAATTTTTGTCCAAAATTGAAAATTTATTTCCTAAATTTAAACTTTCCCCTAAATCATTTGTAAAGTTTGTGACTTGACATTTAGTTCAGAATGGATTATCTTTTTGTGCAAAATATTTTTGGCTCTTAATTTAAGTTTTTGGCCTTAAATTGAAACATTTTATTACAAAAATTGAGAATTTTTTGAGTTAGTTTAAAAGTGAAGATGATGGGCTCAGACAGAATTGAAGCTTTTGCTCAAAATCAATGGTTTTTTTGGTCCAAAATTGAAGATTTTTATGCAAGCTGGAAGAGTTTTGTTAAGATAAGTTAGTTGATATAAATAATTAATATTAATATCTCTGTCAGTCTGTTCTCCATGAGTCACTTGATATGTAGATTTTTCTAAATTTGTGACTGACAAAATATGGGGGTGGGGTAGGGGGAGGATTTCTCACTTCTGGAGAATAATTTAGCACCCAATATCCCACCTAAGACATGTCACTGGGGCAAACGATAATTATTGGAAAGTGGAAATTTGCTAGGGTCAAAGTTATTACCAAATTGGGCCTATTTTAAAATATCATCAGCAAATTTGGGTAATTGATGATTTTATGATATCTTCATTTAAATTTTAGTTTATTGCCCGAATATGTACAGTATAGCATATTGTACTGGTATATCCCACCTAAATTTTTTCACAGTGAAGAAAATTCATATTTGTTTCTCTTTCTCATTTCATGTTACAGGTGAATATTCTCTTTCTTATTTTCTAATTATTGTCAGTGGTTTAATTCAAGTTTTCCATAACAATGATTTCATTACAGTTTGCAATCATGCATCAAAATACTACTACTACTACTACTACTACTACTACTACTACTACTACTACTACTACTACTACTACTACCACTACCACTACCACTACCACTACCACTACTACTACTGATAATTGTATCCAAATAATGGTTATAGACTTTTGTTTTGGGATTAGCAATGCATCAAAAGGCATGTAGGCACATGAGGTACATTCACATACCTGAAAGGTTAGTTAAAACGCAATGTAGAGTTAAGAAAAATATTTTTTCGTTCACATATACAGTGAAAATAAATGCAATAAATTCGAACAAATATTGATATCTTGAAATGAATTATGTTCCTTTTACTAAATTTTCTGAATGTTAATACATTTATGAAATGAAAATATTGAACAAGTATTGAATTAAACCCAGGGGCATAGGAAAGGTCACTTCTCAGGGGATAAATACTCCCCCCATATTTCCTGGTGACAAGTGGAAAAATTGCAGTAGTTAATAAAGTTTCCATCAAAAGTTGCTGCTAGATATTTGGGGTGAGTTTTTCAGGAACTTTTGGACAATGCCTCGGAAAATTTAACCCAATATCCAATAATAATTTCAAAATTTCTCTCATAGGGGGAAAGTTTTCCTCTGCCTCCCTGATTCTTACACCTCTGATTATGGGTGGGATTCATGCCGGCATTCAATGCTGGCATTCAACCAGGGCTGGTTTCTGATTTAATTCATTTGTTTTGTATATTAACTTTTGCAATGAAATACTGAAAAGGAGAGCAGTTAAGCACTAACAAAAATCAACATAAATGCTACATAATTATATTCAAGTTCCTTTGGAGATATCTACCATGCATATGCACAACTCACCATAGGGGCAATAATACACTTGCCCCCCCCCCCCTTCTTTTCCTTCTCAAAATGATCTTTTATTTTGTATTTAAGAATACAAAACATTCTTAATTATCTATATAATTAAGAGGATGTTCATCCTCCCCCTCCCACCTCCCCACACACAAATCATTGCCTTCCAATTAAATTTTCTAGCTACCTATGCTAGGCCTATGCTACCATGGATTCCTTTTAACACAAAACAAGGTTTTAAATTTAACACATGTAGCATAATCTAATAACAGCCACTAATCTTGTAAGTCAAATCACCAAACTCACTCAAGCATGAAAGCAAACAGTCTAGGATTTGTTTGTAAACAAAGAGCTTTGCTCAGATTTCTTAGAAATGGCTGCCATTGTGACTGTCCAATTCCCAAAGTTTATTGTGGAGGCAACAACTAGTCTGTAGCTCTGCTAACTTGAATAGGAGAAAATGGTATCATGGAGCTCCATGACTGCATGTATGTGCATGACATGATCTGCATATTTTTGTAATGCAAAAAGTAGGCTGGTTTCATTGATATTTCTAATGTGGGGTTGGATGAAAATAGCACAATATAAAACAAGTTTATAAATTACTTCGACTAATACTACAAACAGTCTTAAAATAAACTCAGAGGCATAGCCAGAGGAGACGGGGGCATAGCCAGAGAGGGCGGAGGCATGAGCCCCAAGTTTCACAATATATTGTAATTATTAATTGCATCATTAACCTCTCCCTCGCAAAACCCTGCCAAACTACCCCTCCTCCCTCCCAAATGCCAGTGCCTAGCCACGCTACTGGACAAACTTAAATTAATGTTCACAATATATGAAAAAGCATGCAAATTTTAGTAGTGTAGCTGCATAATAAAGGTAAACCAATAAAACTTGTGAATCTTGCACATCCAATTATCAGAGATTTTTAATGTTATTTTAATTTATTGCCTCTTTATGCCTTGTACATTTAGTTGACACTACATTCTTCATAAGTTCCTACTGTGTCATTATTGAATGGAACCAAACATTTACTCTACGTATCTTGTGAGAGAAGTCAATCATGAAAGTTTGAATAACCACATGACCAGGGGTGCATAGGAAGCTTAGGTGAGGGTGGCACAGCCTCTTAGGGGCTACTTCTTAAGTCATAGACGTATGTCCTCCAGTCTGTAGATATAGTGAATCCAAATCAACAGAGTTAATGCAGTACTTCATTTTAAAAGGGGCACTTAATTTCATTTTTTTAAAACTGCGCATGCCACCAGTAATTGCACCTTCAACTGTTATTGAGGCCTGCACTTTTCACTTTTGAAAGGGGACTCTTCGTTTGTCATTTTTCAGAAAAGTGTGGGGGTAACATGCCCTAGCTCCTGCCAAATTCCCCTCCCCGGTTCCATTACCTGTGCACATGACTTTCAGCTCCAATGTAATAGGTTTTTAGTGAAACTAAAATTTATAACGTATTCAAAATTTTAACTCAACATACGGTGTATATTAACAAAATAATTTTAAGAAAAGTCAAGCTTCAAAATTTGGTATAACACAATTCTTTCTAGGAAATAGATATGAACTTAAAACAGATATTTGTGCCAACCACACAGTGAATTTATTTAACTTTAAAAGGATTAAGACACGCATTGACACACTTTTTCACAGAACTCTTTCATTGTTCTGACACAGGTTTTCAGGGTTTTACACGTATTTCCATGTGTTGGCACAGGTTTTGCTTAAAAGTTTATGAAGTATTATAGGTATTTTCATTCGAAACATTATATATGTATTTTTAAAAGACACAATATGCATAATTTGAGAAAAGTCAAGCTTTCACAATTTGGTATTACACAATTCCTCTTAGGAAATAGATATGCACTTAAAACAGATATTTGTGCCAACCACACAGTGAATTTATTTAACTTTGATAGTCAATTAAGATAAACACTGCTCTGTGCAAGCTACATGTACCTATAGTATAGGTTCACTTAATTTTACTAAAGTGATCTCCACAGAAGCTTTTGTTGTGACTTCCTGCTTGGCTTTCTTTGCCTTATTATGCACTACCTACTGGATTGTTGTGATCTCTGACAGTGGAGAGGTGTAAAGTGAGTTTTATTTAAAGAAAGCAGGATTACACTAATCTCGTTGAAACACAATTGAGTTACCCAGTGAATCAGGCAGTGACTTAGCTAGACTTTTTTGAAGGAAGGGGGAGTGGGGACCATCAATAAAATCCCAGTTTACCTTCCATCATCTACACACAGAAGAAATGAAATTTTAAGGGAGAAGTCAGGAAGTTTTGAGGAAATACTTTGAGAATTATAAATTTTGAGGAAAACCTGAAAGTTTCTGGGAAAATGTTGCATATTTTTCAGGAAAGATACTTAAAAATATTTTAGGACAATTTATGATATTTTGAGAAACGCTTTGAACTTTTTGAGTAAAGAGTAAGATATTTTGAGAACAAACACCTGAAATGTTAAGAAATAACTTGATAACTCTAGCCTGCTAAGTAGGCCTAACTTAAAGATTCAATTTTCGGATAAATTATATTAATTTTTCTCAAGATGGCTTTCATCAGGATTACCAAAACAATTCAACATACCGATTTTTCTGTTGTGCAAATTTTCTGCCACTTCCCTTCCTTTTACACTGGAATCAAATAAAGATATGAAATATAATCATCTCTTTAAGAGACCATGTAAACCAGTAACTTTCTCTAATTGTTCAGTATTAAAAAAGTATTATTTGACGAAAGTCAAGCTTTCAAATTTGGTGTACGATTTTGTCTTACAGGAGCAGATATTTGCATCTACTGAAGAGTAATTTGAGAAAAGAAATATGATAGATAATTTGGTATCAAACTGCTTTTGCATTTACACCATTCATTTTTGTACGTTCTAGTCTAGTTCTAGTCAAAAATGTATGCTTAAAGATAGCCTAAAGATAAAACAGTTAGAATCATCCTGTGATGAATATAAATTTAAATTAAAAAAACTGATTAATGATTAATTGTAATAATTTTGTCATACATAAAATGATCCTTCTCTTCCCCACCGCATAATCATATTGCTGGTAATCATTTAGAGGATATCATATCTTTCCTGCAGTATTCAAGTTGTTACCACCTTAACAAAGTAACACACTTTCTTTGATTCTGCCAACTAAAGTATGATACCCATCCTCAAAAATGTTGTATTGATCCATTGTAACAATGTAAGGTAAATTGTCATGTCGAAAAGCAAGTGTGAAGGCTTGGGGGAAGCTAAATCTAATTGTCTCAAGAAGTGTTTTGAAAGTTATGCAAAAATTATGTTTTTGATACTTAAATTTCAAGAATATTTTTAAAACCATCTATGTACAACCAAAGGAAGTTTCATGACATAGAGTCATGAAAGTGGTTTTAAGCTAAAATCACAAGTATGCTGTGATAAAGTAGTTTTATCATGACCAATAAAACCAATTAACATAATAAAATGTATTTGTCCCTCTTGAAATTTTCCCAGGCAGTCCTCTTACAAAAAACATGTATTGCCGGTTTTCAACAAGACATTCTAATTTTCCAATTTTTGACAAAACCTTGCATAATACTTATGATGTGGCAATGACTGTGTCTGTATGTCTACATATCCATAGAACATATATAAACTTTCACACACTTCAAAAGGAGGGCCTCCTTGCATAATGCAATGGCTTAGCTGTAAAGCTGGTTAAAAAAACTTGAAAATTTGCCACGCTTTGCCACACTTCTTGTCATAGGTTGGAACTTGTTTTACCACACTTTTTCATGTCTTGTTAAAACACTTATTTTCACACATTTACATGCATGTCAGCCACACGTGAAGACATGTGTGATTACCTGTTAGACACGCAGGGGATTAGTTCCAATTTCATGCATTGTCATGTGTGTCACTTTTGTTTGCCACACGTGAAGTCTTTTGTCTGCCACATGTGTTCCTGCAGGAACACAGACAAGGTTTGACACACTCTTTTTTGTAAGGGAGCTGAAGTGTTAAAATACCATCTGGCACATAAGCTAATTGAGCTTGTTATTCCGTTTGAGATGTCTCTCAATTTGTAGCCAATTGGGGAATAGCTTTTGTAGTTGATAGCTCATTTGGGCCGGGTTTAAAAAACCTATTAAAAGCCAAGAATTCTTAAATAAGTTATTTCAACCATATAAAACGATCAAATCTCTGGCTGTGTAATCATCAAAGTGTTTATAACTCAATGATAAAAAACACTTTTGAAAATCAGCATGGGTCCCTGTCGCATTAAACGCATGACTTGGCTTGCGTAAAATCAGCATGGGTCCCTGTCGCATTAAACGCATGACTTGGCTTGCGTAATGTAATCTTATCCAAAATAACTTGTTTTTCGTTTGCAAGGCTACATATTGCCTTTTTAAAGTGGTCCTGCCATGGGGGTCAGAACTTACATTAAATATGTTAATTGGGTTAATTGATTTACAAAAATATAACTTTTTCTGCCCAAAACCCAGTCGATTGCGAGAAAATTGCAAAAGAAAAATACATTTTTTGTCATCTTGACAAAAAAACAGAATAAGGCTCATTGCGCATGAACGTCATTTTGGGAACGCCTGTATGTAAATTATGCATCGATGCCACGTACAACGTGTGTCCGCCATTGAAATTTCATGACTAGTATCGATAGCATCTCTGTTTGTTCTTCTAAAATATTACATTTTCCAAGCAAATATTAAACAAAATTCCGCAGCGTTGTGTAGTAGTTGTGTAGACAATTCTGGATGTGTTTTGTGCACTTGACACGAATCAAGTTTTGCGGGCTTACCGGTTACAGTGTCATATTCAGCTCACGCCAGATTGTTACCCCTGTTCTGTTCGATTTAAATAGTAGCTTGACCGCATCTTCTCTGACATGTAATTTTCTACTGTTTCGCGAGTGATAAAAATTTAAATGAAAGAAACAGACGAAGAAAAAAGGAAAACAAAAATTAAGTGAGATTCGAACTCATAACCTTTTGCTCAAAAGGCAAAGCCATAACCCACGGGGCTACTTAATCAGATTAAAATTTTAACAATTTTATATATTGTGTGGAATATGATTGAAGGAAGAAAAATCAATAGAATAGAATTGAATTGTAATCATTGTGTCCATATTCCAAGCCATTAAAAAGTAAACTAACAAATGTTTCACAATTTCTTAAAAAAACTTTCAATTCAAGTGCAAAAACGCAAACGGATTGCGTAAATGAACTATTCAGTTCATGTAGGCCTGTTGACTAAACGTCAAGCGACAGAGACTTGAACATTGATAAATACAACTTCACATTTCCATTTGACTTTAAAAAAAAAAAAAGGTAGATGTTCTTGCAAACACTTCAATTTAATTATGTTTAACAAAATATTACCTGCGAAACAGTAAGAATTTCATGCTGACTATGCAAGCTTTGTACTGTAGGACCATGTAAGGGTTGTAAACCTGATCCTTCTTTCTTGTCTGCAAGTGGTTCAAATTCAAAAGGAACGACACCCCTTCATTATGAGAATGTTTTTCATTTATTTCCAAATCATTTTGATCATAGCTTGAACTTGAAGATGACAAATTAAGATCTGAACAGTCGGAAAAACTTTCGCAATCAGAAGCTATTTGTACGTGGTTAGTATGTGTGTGATGCATTGTTTACAATCAGCAGTCTGTGAAATGACGTAGCAAACTGTTATGATGTCACAAATCCCTTTCAACTTTAAAGCAATAAATGATCATTTTTTAAGTCCTTTTTCATCATGAAAATGGACTTATTTTCAGAATTTCTTGACAGATTATTCAATTTAGGGATATGAAAAACCTATTACAGGTTAAATCTCAATTTTATTAGAAGGTATGGCAGGACCACTTTAAAGAAATTCTTATAGTGAGGTGGGAGGTGTAAATGAATTTTTGACTTGTTATATGCCACCCCACCCCCTTCTCCCCACCCCCGAGTAAATTTTACTTCGTTTTCAGACAATTTTCTTTAATTTTCAGAACATTTTTGTGATTTTTTCTTTCATTTTCGGGTAGTTTTCTTCTTCAATTTTCGGAAATTTTTGCTGATTTTCGGAACATTTTGCTGCATTTTCAGAAAATTGTACTCTTGGAAAGTTTTTGGCCTTTTTCGAAGTAATTTTTTTAAATTTCCAGACAAATTACTTCAATTATAGAAACATTTTCTTCCATTTTCGGGAAAATCACTGTTATTTATGATGAGTATCTTAAAGGATTCGGGGGTCAAGTAAATCTTATATTAAAGAGGACTTCCAAAGAAAGTTTCAAGTTAAAGATCGTTTTAGTTATATTTTGTTATAATGATTGCCACTTGAAAGTGTATTGGTGGGATGATAGGCCTAGATGTTATTATTGATTAATTGTGATTCGTTAGTTGCGATGATTAATTATTTGCTCAGAATAGCTAATACATTATCAATAGTTAAAATCATGATGTCTTGTTGCAAAGATGTCAAATCCATCTTGATTTTATACAAAAGTATTTTGCTGTTGGTATGCCTGTTTATGATTTCTATGATTTCACTTAAAGCAAACATTGTTAATAGAATTTGCATCATATTGATGTTGAGGCTTAGCTTTGTTAGGCTTACTTGAAGAACAGTTTTCACATATTAAAACGATATTAAAGCTCTCATACGGTCCCATACACAGTGGGGCAACTAGAGTCCTGCGTGCCTATAGGGATTTTGACTACTGCAGCAATGTCGAAACCATGGCGGCAAGGGGGTGCATGGGGGGAGGTGGTGGGGGCACTTCCCTTGTCCCAAGAGTAAGTGGGCAGAACGTGCCCTTTTGAAACTATGCGGATGGGGGCAGGAGATGCCCTTTTTAAAGTTGTGGGTGGACCAGTCTGGAACCTGGAGGCGCCCATTTTAAACTTATTTAAAGTTATTTTAGGTCATTCTTAAAACTTGAAAACAAATAGATATCCACTCACTCACAAATAATACATAATACACAGAGGTTGACACATACATTTAGTATTCATTATACATAATTAAGGCATAACATATTACCAGGGGCACCGACACCGTGGGCCATGGTGGGAGAATGTAATTTAAAAAGTGACAAGCAAAAGCTGTCAACTGACAAGAGTGCCCCTTTTTAAAATGAAAAGTGCCCCTCAATTACTGTCAAAAAACACACATGAACTTGATTTTATGCCTTCTCCGCTTCCCCAAGTTTCTTTTGACACCTCTGATGCTTTGGGTGCCATAACAAGATATTGCAGTGTCATTGTTAGAAGCTAGACCCAAATCAATTTTGCCCAGGGCCTGTAAAGTTTTCCCACCCTTCCGGGCATTCCAAACGCTTTTGTTGCGCCACTGCTAATCAAACTTGCATTCTTTTCCTAACAACCCAAGCCTACCCAATAAAACTCCCCACCAACAAAAACTTATACCCACCCCCCATACATATATTGAGCAACTGCATCATTTATGTTCTATCATCACAATAATATTAAAGCTCCCGCTTGCATTTCCCCAAAATATAAACATTAAGCATGTATTTCTGTCCTAACAATCCCAGCCTACTCGAATGAACAACCCACCAATAAACAAAACCAACAGGTTTACCCACCCCAAAATATGTTGAGCTACATCATCATTGATGTTCTAGTTTGTAACCGTCTCGACTGAGTTATCGTTAATTTTGGACAAAACCTTTTACAGTTTCGAACCAAAAATCCTCCATTTTGGACAAACATCTTTAATTTTGGTCCCAAAATCTTCAATTTTGACCCCAAAATCCTCACTTTTGGATAAGAAATCTTCAGGCTTTTATCAAAAATCTTCCATTTTGGACCAAAACTTTGAAGTTCCGACCAAAATCTACAATGAAGAACCTTAAACTTTTAGATACGAAGGTGAATTTCTTATAATATACAGGGCCATGCATGCACGCATGGCCCCCAACCCACAATAATTTTCAAAGCAATACAATTTCATGTTTTTTTCATGTTACCTTCTCGCCCATGCTAATTGGGAAATATTGGGAAATTTTCATGATTTCTCCTTGAACTTTCGGTAAATCTCCTTGAATTTTCAAAACTTTTATTAAGTTTTCAGGAAATTGTCTTCATTTTCAGGAAATTGTCTTCATTGTCAGGAAATGTTCTTCAATTTCCGCAAAATTTTCATGAATTTGAAGGAAATCTTTGCAATTTGGGGGAAATCTCCTTCATTTTTCGAGAAATTTCCTTCTTTTTCATTAAATTTTCTTCAATTTCCAGGAAAATTCTTCACTTTCTAGGAAATCACTGTCAATTTCATGATATATTCAGAAACTGTTGCCAAAAAATCTAACAAAATTTGGACAATGTTTCATTTTCCTTCAATTTTATGTTAATAATTTCACAACTTGTCATCAAAATAAAGTAGAGCACGCATGCAACTGGAAATATAAACCCTTTCCGGGAGTGTGTGTGTGTGTTAGGAAGGGGAGGTGGGAAGGGGAGGGGGGGTTGTTTCTATTTTTAATGATTCTTCACCATGATGATCTACTGGCCGCATTAAAAAGTTGTCCAAATTGGGGTTATACCTATCTAATGATGCATGCAGCATCTCTCCTCCACCGATTGGAAAAACCCACAAAAGTAATATCGCCTTTCAAGCAACAGAATTTGATCTTGTTAATTGCCACAAGCCAGTGCTACTTTTCATGTACTTTCTTTGTGGAGGAAAAAGTACATGCTTGATTTAGCAGCAGTCGCTTCCTCACAACCACATGTGATAGAAAGGATGTATAGATAACTTGACAAGGACTAGGATTATGGTACTGCAGGATAGCTAATGAAATGGCAAACTTGTGTGCTTGATCAATTTGCTCCATGATACAAGATCATTTCTGAGTAAATTGTTTGAAGCAAAACAAACTGCGGTCAATCAAGCATGATATTGGTTTTGCTTGTAAAACGACTGACGAGTGAACGCACAATTACAATGACGGGGTCATCGCCTGCATATTTGGTTATGATAGCAACAATGCTATCACGAAATGCTTAATACTACCTGGACGAGAACACAGGTACGACGTACGGACAGACATAACATCGACAACCAAGTCAATGTTTGCTTGTTTGCATTTTCATGGCATATGTGCAGCACACTTTATTATTTACCAGGAACTTAGCCAGAAATTTGAAGGCGAGGGGGACGGGGGGAGGCAGAGGGTGACCACTGTGCAATAGAAAAACTTTACCCAAATTGTCGGACCTTTTTTTACCGATTTTCTAAAGGGTTTGAAATAGGACTAAAGAAATATTTTCGGAAAATTTAACAAATTTTGAGAAAATCGAACAACGTTTTTCGCAAAATTGAACAACGTTTTTCGCAAAATTGAACAACTTTTTTCGCAAAATTGACTGAATTGAAGAAAATTTGCTGCTGAATTTTTTGAAAATTTGGCTGATTTTTTAGATAATTGTCAATAACATCAAGATCAGAAGCCCATAAGGCTTCATGTCATAATCAAGCTGCTACAGTTGTTCATTCCAAAAATGTTCAGGTTGAGGTGGGAGGAGGAAGAGGGGGAGGGGGGTGGAAGAGGAGGAGTCGATAGCTCTAAGTGTTATAGATATTTAAATCACCACTTGCTGATACCAGCATGGGGGGGGGAGCAACCTTAACAATGGTGGTTCTGGGGTTAGTCCATTGTCAAGATGCCCATCTGTTACCAGAAAAAGACATTGCTCATTTAATCTATTTTTAAACCTGGTAAAGGTTGGTATATGGAGAGGGGTCCTTCATAGTAAGCAGGATAGTTATTCCCATTTACAATGTATGTGCCTGGGTGTGTGTATTGGGGTGGGGGACTTCTTAAGGCAAGAGGCCAATTTCCTCCAAAAGGGGGGGGGGGGACAAGCCCCATAAATTTATCTTGGCCCCCAGAACCCAGTCTAGAAATGTTTATAATACAGCTAACAAGTAAAGCGCTAACTTCATTTCAAATGTAGTTGGTTTAAAGTTATGTATGGAAGGGGGACAGCATGAGAGGCATGGTAGAGGGGGTTGACATACAAAATTGTTGGACATGTTGGACGAGCTGATATTTAAGCAATTTTCCGAAAACTGACCAAAAGTTACCCTTAAAAAAAAAAAGTGCCCCCCAAATAATGCCTTCCCCTACCCCCTCCCCTTCCCTTCCTGAGTTCCTTCAGACACCCCTGACCTTGGCCCCTATCTCTCGGATCCTATCACCACTGTATTGTATTAAACTTTCAAACATTGCTATATTATCAGTATCATGCAAATCGTGGGACGGGATATCAAGGCCCGGTTTGTTTCAATATTTTTGCAGGCTCCCACCTGCTGAATATTTTGTCCAGAGCTTGTATTTCTTTAATCTTGAATTATTAGCCATTTAATCTCTTCCCAAACTTCCTTCAGAGAGAACTTATTCCATCATTTCGTGGATGTGTTGCACACATGTATGTTAAAAAGTTTGTCTCATCTTAACTATCAAGAAACTTTACTAAACAGCCACATATGCGTATGTGTGAACACTGATTTACTCGATTCGTGAACCGCGCAAGAAAATGTAGGCCAAAATAAATTGTAATAATTATGAACAAAAACATTCACTATCGGTTATTTCTTACTGATACTATTTTCTAAACAACTAGTTTTCTTTACCTCTGGTCATTTTCATAAGTAAAGGAGAGGTAAATTAATTTGAAATGGAAAGAATGTTTGTGTAATAAGCCTGGCCTGTTGTCCAGAAGGTCAACTCATGGCGTATGAATACATGTAGGCCAAAATAAATTGTAATAATTGAGAACAAAAACATTCAATATCGGTTATTTCTTACTGATACTATTTTCTAAACAACTAGTTTTCTTTACCTCTGGTCATTTTCATAGGTAAAGGAGAGGTAAATTAATTTGAAATGGAAAGAATGTTTGTGTAATAAGCCTGGCCTGTAGTCCACAAGGTCAACTCATGGCGTATGAATACATGTAGGCCAAATAAATTGTAATAATTGAGAACAAAAACATTCAATATTGGTTATTTCTTACTGATTCTATTTTCTAAACAACTAGTTTATCTACCTCTGGTCATTTTCATAAGTAAAGGAGAGGTAAATTGATTTGAAATGGAAAGGATGTTTGTGTAATAAGCCTGGCCTGTTGTCCAGAAGGTCAACTCATGGCGTATGAATACATGAAATCATGGCGTAAGAGAAGTTTGTTTGCGATGCGAATTGCATTGTAAGCTTGGAAACTTTATCGTGTAATTTAATGGGTGAGTAAGCAAGTAATGCAATTTGGAAGCAGGGGTACGAAATATGATCACCCGACCAAATTTATGTTAAAGGTTGGGTGTTTGGGATACATTTTTAATGCGGCATTAGGATTGTAATGACTCACAAAAACATGTCCCTGCAGGGCTTAAAGGAAGGGTACTTCCTTAAGGGAAGCCTCAAAATTTTAACTTAGTTCTGCAAGTTTCTTTCTCTCGGCAGACAAAACTAAATCAAACTAAACTTGGTGCAAAATGAGATACATAACTAGCACCCAGAGTACTGTATAAATTACATTAATCTTAAAGGTATGGCTCAAATGAGCATTAAAAAAGAACAAAGTTTCAAAGAACCAGGAAGCACTTAGCTTTCTCAAAATTTACTTCTACTGGGAAAGTTTGACAGACGGAGCTGGAATAAACCAGAAACATTCCCTTCTCAAGCAAGTTTTGTTGCAAACTCAAATTAATAACTTTAAATAAAATCAACACTTCTAAAGAAACTTACCGGGGCATTGGCTTGGGAAACTAATATTTCACGACACCGACATCATCAATCAGGGTCACCGGTACGGAGGGGTCCTGAAAACTTTGCCCACGAGGAATGCCAACCCTCTATACCAAGAAATCCCTCAAATACCCGGCAATGGTGAACTCGGAAATTACCAAGTGCCACGCCCTTGCCCCTACACAAATTGTACAAGCCTATTGCCGAATTTAGAATAAACAAATAACAGTGTGCCAGTCAGAAAACAGGAGGGAAGGCCCAGCATATCTAAATCTGACTCCAATCCCGGACTTTGCTCCCCTTAAAAGAATCGAATAGAATTACATGCCGAAAAGTTTCTCTTTAAGCCTACCTGCACCCGACACCTGAGTAATCCTGAAAATTCAGGTATGGCAATTACCAACCAGACGTTCTGTTCGGTCTATTGTGTTTCCACTCCAAACAATGATTGTTTATCTGCCATTCCCATGCACACCACAATCAAGTAGCCCAAGGTTATTTGTGTGTATAAGATTACAGAAGCCAGTGCTGAGTAATCAGGGCACTTTTGTGATTGAAATCACTGTTGGGTGTTATATGCTTGAGGTGATGTTTACATTAACTGTGAATGATTGACAGACCATTTCTCCTAAGGAAAGATATTGCTTCATGTAAGATACAGTACACTTACAACGAGCCATAATGCTGCATGTCTCCTGGGTAGCCTCCACCTGTCAAGCTGTATCCAATGCAAAAAAAACTAAATCATGGCTAACCAGCCAAAATTCTCTCCTAGAAAACACATGAAATACATCTATATTCAAAGGCTAGGGAGCAAGTGTTTGGGTGTTCCCAAACAACATAAATACATTACGCCCAATCCTCACTACAAATTTTCAGTCTTTTCACCTGCAAGAAGCTCCATTTCGGCGGGTATGACAATTAGATTATGCTGGAAGCAATTAAGGAACCCACCACAGATAGTTCAGTGATATTACGCATCAGTAATTACACTCCCAATCATCTATATGAACACAATGGAACTTATTGTGAAGAGCCAGATATTGTGGATTTGGTTACTGCGGGCCAAGTCATGCGAGTAATGTGGGGCTGAGGATTCATATGGACTTTTAAAAGGATGTTTTTATCAGTGAGTTATAAACACTCTGGTGAGTTTGGATGCATTAGACTGAAAATTTATAGCCAGAGTTATTCATCATGTAAACGTTAACTACTATTACAAAGGAAAGGAATGCAGTCCGTGGCACTGGCTATGTGGACGGCTGGGACATCTGGACCTGCACAAAAGAAAAGCAGAAGAAAACATGTTAATGAGTATACGAGACCTAGATACCTGAACTTCTTAACTTATGTTCCCGCATTTGAATGTCACATGGCCCATACATTATGAAGTTCATTTACAATCAGATTACAGTTATGATAATTAAGCTAAACAAAATACGGGAAATAAGCTAAATAACAACCTCGGGGCGTCACACAAACATTTTCCACCGCCTCTGAATTTACATATTAAATGCCTGATGACAACATCAAATTTGGGGAATTCTTTTTTAGCCAAAAATTATCATTTGGTTTGCTGTAATCTAAGCTATAAAGTAAAAATATTTAAAAGGTAGGAAAGCACATGAATAATTTCAAGTTAAAAAAAGAATTTCAGTCATTATATTATATCTCCATATAATTGTTATTGAAGGAGCCAGACAAAGGACATCACAAATATCCCTGGAGACACACAGGTCCATCGTCTGCCATTTCTTATTTTATCCCTGGAGACACACAGGTCCATCATCTGCCATTTCTTATTTTATCCCTGGAGACACACAGGTCCATCATCTGCCATTTCTTATTTTATCCCTGGAGACACACAGGTCCATCGTCTGCCATTTCTTATTTTATCCCTGGAGACACACAGGTCCATCGTCTGCCATTTCTTATTTAATCCCTGGAGACACACAGGTCCATCGTCTGCCATTTCTTATTTATCCCTGGAGACACACAGGTCCATCGTCTGCCATTTATTTTATCCCTGGAGACACACAGGTCCATCGTCTGCCATTTCTTATTTTATCCCTGGAGACACACAGGTCCATCGTCTGCCATTTCTTATTTTATCCCTGGAGACACACAGGTCCATCGTCTGCCATTTCTTATTTTATCCCTGGAGACACACAGGTCCATCATCTGCCATTTCTTATTTTATCCCTGGAGACACACAGGTCCATCGTCTGCCATTTCTTATTTTATCCCTGGAGACACACAGGTCCATCATCTGCCATTTCTATTTTATCCCTGGAGACACACCAGGTCCATCGTTTTTTTTATCCCTGGAGACACACAGGTCCATCGTCTGCCATTTCTTATTTTATCCCTGGAGACACACAGGTCCATCATCTGCCATTTCTTATTTTATCCCTGGAGACACACAGGTCCATCGTCTGCCATTTCTTATTTTATCCCTGGAGACACACAGGTCCATCGTCTGCCATTTCTTATTTTATCCCTGGAGACACACAGGTCCATCGTCTGCCATTTCTTATTTTATCCCTGGAGACACACAGGTCCATTGTCTGCCATTTCTTATTTTATCCCTGGAGACACACAGGTCCATCATTTCTTATTTTATCCCTGGAGACACACAGGTCCATTGTCTGCCATTTCTTATTTTATCCCTGGAGACACACAGGTCCATTGTCTGCCATTTCTTATTTTATTCCTGGAGACACACAGGTCCATCGTCTGCCATTTCTTATTTTATCCCTGGAGACACACAGGTCCATTGTCTGCCATTTCTTATTTTATTCCTGGAGACACACAGGTCCATCGTCTGCCATTTCTTATTTCTGATTAAAACAAATTAAGCAAATTGATTTGAACAAAAAATTATGTAAACTTTGTTCCTTACCCTTACCGCTCTCCTCTCCTGACTGTGGAGATTGAGGCTTCATGGAGTAGCTTCTTCCATTTCTTCCTGTCTCTTGCAAATTCTGTCGCCTAGCTCCCTCCAACTATTCCACCCAAGCTCCTTCCTCTCTTTCTCAACTGTCCTGCTCCAAGTTGTTTTTGGTCTTCCTCTTCTCCTGCTTCCCTCCAGGACCCATGACAATGCTATTTTTGCATAATAATCATTTTCTCTCTTGTGTTTGAAATTAAAGCAATATCTTCAGCATAATCCAGATCTTCTAATGTTGTGTACATGTTCCATCTGATTCCAAGTCTATGGTTGTCTGTGGTTGCCTTCATAATCCAGTCTAGTGCTAGGATGAAGAGGAATCCTGACATTGCACATCCTCACCTGACTCCTGTGTTGATAATGAACCAGTCTGATAATTTTCCATCAAAATCTACTGCGCTTACACTTTCTTCATACCAATCCTGCATTATGATTAATATACTTTTGTGGGATTCCATATCTTTTCATTATTTTCCACAAAATATTTCTGTTAACACTGTCGAAAGCCTTTGTAAAATCAACAAAGTTTAGATACAGTGGTGCCCTTCATTCTATGCTCTGCTCTATTATGTTTCTTAATGTGATATCTGTTCTGTTGTTCCCCTCCCACTTCTGAAACCAGGCTTGTTCAACTCTTAATGTATCATCTACAGCATCCTTAATTCTATCAATAATTAACCTTCCAAAATTTGTATTCCAGTCGGTAATAGTGAAATCCCTCTAAAATTGTCACATCTTGTTAAATCACCTTTCTTGGGCACTACCACGATTATGCTTTTCTTCCATGTCTTAGGAACCTTTCTTCCTCCATTATCTTATTAAATAACCCTGTTAATAATTCTTCTGAGACTTCTCTACTACCTTTCCACATTTCTGTAGTTATGTCATCTATTCCAGCTGCTTTACCATTTTTCATTTTTGTTAACACTTTTCTCACTTCTTGGGTTGTAATTCTACTTTCATCTATCTGTAATTCTTCGTCATGAGTATCCAATAACTCGTCAAGCTCACCATTTATAGCGTCTACCATTGGTTGGTTTAACGTGGATTCAAAATGATCCTTCCATCTATCCCTTATCTCATTTCTCCTGTAATTAATTCTCCATCTCTGCTTCTTATTCCTGCACTTTTCTTTCTTCCTTTGTAGCATAATTTGTTTGTTATCTTGTTTTCGTAATGTTGCTGTTCAAGATGCTGTTCATGTCACCTCTTGATGCTGTTGCATGTCACCTCTTGATGCTGTTCATCCCTTACAGTCACCTCTTTGAACCTCTTTGATGAGCTGTTCATGAGCTCACGGCGAGCTTGCAATGGAACCTTTAAACTCGTTGGCGAGCTCGTCAAGATGGCAAGCTCGTCACCTCTTGATCAAAATGGCAAGCTGTCTCTCGTTTCAATGACGAGCTCACCTCTTGAGTACTTTTGGGTCAATCAAATTCACTTGGCAATAAACTGTATCAAATAAGACAAAGAAAGCTGGTATAATGCTTTAAGATACATACTTTTATCAAGTCTATAACAATGTTCTGTTTAGAACAAGGCGATGGAATGAAAGATGTGTTCAAGGGTGAACGTGAATACCAAATATCACAATTTTCTAAACATAACAAGCACATTTCAAATAAATTTCAAATATTAAAAATATTCTAAGGTATGTATAAGGCGTATATATAAAGCAAGATATAAATTAAAACAATCAGTTCATAAATCGAGTATACTGCTCCTCGCGCAACATCTGTCAAGTTCTAAAATAGCATTCTGATGGGAAGCAGTTCACTTTCATAGGTTGTTGTCCCTGCTGGTTCCTTTCTCTCGGCACAAATTCTGAAAGAATGAAAAAATATATATATATATACATGTATAATAAACTGATTAAATTCCTACAAAAATGAAATCATGTTCATGACTTTTCTAGGCAGGGGTAGCACCAGTGTGGTACATGGAGGGAGCATCGTCCCTAAGACCTCCAAACCAGCACCTCTACAGCTGGATTACTTTATTGTCTGGAAAATTTACTGAAAACAAAAGGGGTGAAACCAGTGAGATTAATCTTGTCAAAGAGGCAATTTACCTTCTCAGAGAAATCCTGGTGACACTCCTGCTGCAAAAAAAAAGGCCATTTAGCAAATGCTTCTCTATGATCAATCCTGCAGCTGGGAACCCCAGACTTCTCTGGCACAAACTGTCATCAATCCAAAGACCTCTAATTTCTTCAGTATTTTTCCCCCTTCAGCCAGGTGGATTAAACCAGGTAAGCAAAAGCCCTGTGCAGGTTTGCTCAAAGATAAGCAATACATGACCTGCAAATGGGAACAAAAATGACACTTTTCCACTTGCCAACTGAACAAATTGAAATTTCATGAGGTGGGAGAGCCTAAAAGAGATAAATTGCTAAGCTTTGAACATTGACACATTATTATATAAATCATAATAAATATTCCTTTTAATAAAATAAAAAAAAATTCTTATGGAGTTTCCCCCTCCCCCACCCCCTAATTTGAATTAAAGTGATGATTAGATAAAGAAAACAAGCTACTAATTACAATGGATAGATCAGTGTTGATAAACATAAGCAAAAATATGAAGTTAAGTCTATCTCCAATATAGGCCTATGATATTTCGTTACACTTTTTATATAGTCATACCTGGTAAAAATATATCAAAAAATGGGCAAATTACACACTTTGCCATGTTGTTGTTTACAATTTTAGCATCTGTCCCTTTCAAAGTTCTTTGCATGTATGGACTTATGCACTGAACCATGCACTGAATTTATTGTTTAATTTCCAAAAACAGTTTGTCAAATAAACTATGAAATAAAGCAATATTTTATCAAATTTAGTCAACTTTTCTTGCACCACTTGTTTTGCCATGTCATGGTGATACAAATGGTTCTTATCTTCATACTTTGATGGTCAATTGCATTGTTATCCACAATAATTGGGTTTGCTGGAGATTATATCTTGTCAAGCCAGTTAGGTTTGTCCTGAGCGTTCTGTTGGTCTTCATGAATAGGTGCATGTATTTGAGTTGAGTCAGCCATGAAAAGGGATCAAGAAAACTGCCAACTGGTGACTTTCTTCTGTTACTCTGAAAACAATTCAACAAGGTCTGTTGGAAAAAACAAATTGATCAAATATAGAAATATTATGGTAAGCTACTGTAATATTTAACCTTATTAAATATGCTCTGATATATTAATGTTTCACCCACCTCCTCTACCATTCCTTCCTAGGAAAAGCACCTTAATTGGCATGAGGATAGACAGCCCCCTTAAATTTCAATGATAACCTTTAAATCCCAATCTGATATCCCTCTCAAATACCAATGATGCTGCCCCTCCCACCCACTCCCCCCAAAAAATCCTCATTTGAGTAATAACATATATACTGAACATTATCAAATAGGCCATGAATGGAATATGTATGTCTTTTTTTACTGTCTGGAACTTAATCTTCTCTGCAATAGATATCGTATACCTTCCATTAAAACAAATTACTTTCCTCTACAAATATGACTGCAATTAAAATTGCCTTTTTCTGGTCTTTTGAACTAGTCTTTCATTATGCTCCAAATTCTCTGATCTCAAAATTAACTTAGCTGAACTTCTTTAATCAATTGTCTCCATTCTCTGCATTAATGATCTCAGATAACTCTTTGAAATTCTCACAACAAAGCTTGGCCTAACTACTGTTTGACTAGGCCATACATACTTCCTAAGATTAATGAGGAAACCCTAAGTTTGTTTTAAAAACATGTTTATCATATGAATAATAGATTGTATAGAAAAATAAAAGAAAATGTGCTTACATTCAGAGCAGAAATCACTACCCTGAATCCTGTAATCATGCTAATAACATTTGCTAGTTTGGACTGTAAATGCCTAAAATGGCATCTTTCTGGTTTTAAATTTAAACTGTTTGACCTTCATAAAGAACATCCTTTTTTTTCATTGGCTAACAGGAATAACACTTCCTCCAACTTGTGCACATGATCGATATCTGATATTATCAGTGAACTTCCATTCAAACACAGTGTTGCTTGTATAGCCATGGAGCTTTGAGATAAAAGATAATTTCTATATTTTTTTAAAGTAAAGAAAAGTAAGAAAACTGAGTACCAGGAATCTCTAAATAACAAATTCCTTGTAAGGAGATTACATGAAGGTTATTATGTACACAAGCCTGTGTGAATTGGTAACAGAGAAGTGGTTTATAGCTCCATGGGTTAATACAGAAAGGGAATGGATTAAAAGAGGGAAGATTTTGGCCATGCCGAGTTTAGTTAAATGCAACATTGGGGATGAGACATACAACATCATGGGGCTGAATGGATGGCATATTGGAACTTATGAGTTTCAAGGGATTTTGGTCATGAAGGAGACAGGAATCAACATAAGGCAGGGGGTTGACATGGATGACATGAGGAGTTGTGGGAGATAGTATCATTAAACATCTTTGGTTTTTGGGAATTTATTTTGTTCATGTGGAGAGAGGATGAGTATGGAAGAGTGCGTCATTTGATCAAGGGATACTGTAGCACCACTGAGGTGTTGGACAAAATAGAAAAATTAATGAGCTTGAGGAGACGAATATTGCACAAGGTACAAACATGTTTTATGTAGCACAATTAAAACATTGTGTAGTATAAAGCACCCCTCACTTAAGTTTTGCATTTGTGACAATCATGCTTCTTTTGAGTACACATCTGACCAAGTTATTATTAAACTGGAAGTTGAATGATATATGTTTTTACTGATGAACTTTCAAATATTTGATTTTATTTTTAATCATTTTATGGTCATATCTCTTTGGTTTCTCATCTAAATCAATATAGAAATAATATGGTTTCCCATCTAAATCAATATAGAAATAATAAGAAAGGGTATATTAAAGATGAAAGATTATCCACAGATTTCCCACAATGTGTTTATTTCTAAATATTTCTTGAATGGGAGTTACACTTGAATTTGTGTCTTACATATTTCTTATGTGAGACTTTGGCTTCAATTTGTCTCCTTACATGAAAAGTTTGTCTGATTGTTGATAGAGGTTGCAAAGAAGCTCGTCTATTTTTTGACGAGCTCATCAGACTATTGACGAGCTTGTCACAAGCTTGTCCAGTTGTTGACGAGCTCGTCACAAGCTTGGCCAGTTATTGATGAGCTCGTCTATGTTTTGACGAGCTCGTCGCGAGCTTGTCAACCATCTGAAGAGCTCGCGACGATCTCGTTTTTTGTTGACAAGCTCGCGACCAGCTTGTCTTATTGTTGACGAGCTCGTGGGCAAGCTCTGTAAGGGATGTCACCTCTTAATGCTGTTCATGTCACCTCTTGATGCTGTTCATGTCACCTCTTGATGCTGTTCATGTCACCTCTTGATGCTGTTCATGTCACCTCTTGATGCTGTTCATGTCACCTCTTGATGCTGTTCATGTCACCTCTTGATGCTGTTGCTGTCACCTCTTGATGCTGTTGCTGTCACCTCTTGATGCTGTTCATGTCACCTCTTGATGCTGTTCATGTCACCTCTTGATGCTGTTCATGTCACCTCTTGATGCTGCTTCTTCTTCACATTACAGAATCCGCCCCTTGAACGCTACTCCATCCTTGTTTTCTGTGCCTGTGGCATTCTAGTAACCGCAGGAAAGATAAGGTGACATTGACATCCAGGTCTTAGAAAAGTTTTGAATTTTCTATTTCATTTCCACAAAATTTGTGCTCTTAGTGTATGAAATATGTGAAATTTGTTTTACTTGTGCAAATTGTTAGAGAATTAAACCTTTCAAAAACGAAATTGATGCTATATTTCGTATTTTGTGGTAAATCATTTCTAACTTTTGAAATCATGAAGAGCATTCTATCCAAAAGCCTTCCTCCCCATCTTAACTGGGTATACCCAATATCACACGAGGGGATATTTTACTTAAATAAAATTATAATATGTATTATGTCTTTTTAGCAAACGAAACTTGGTAAGAACATTTCTTGTTATAACCATGATTAATGAAAATATAATAAGATTCATATTTAAAGAAACATTAACTTAGTTTATGGGGATGAAGATCACGTAAACATTGCTAATGGTACGATCCTAGGAGCACGCGCAAATTCGCAGTAGGCCTACAACATCATAACAATAACATGCATGACCGACATTGCCTGCAGCGCTGTGGTAAACCATGGAGCTATTAACTCAGTTAATAGCTCTATGGGTGAACGGAAATGGAAAAACCGCACTGTTTGAATAGTTTATCAAAAGTTCCTTCTGTTCTGTGTATTACCATGGAGCTTTAGATAGCAGGTCTCTGATTTTACTACCGATTTACTCTCATTCCCGATTTTTGTTGTGTGAAGGAATTGGTCTGAGAATGTTTTGTTGTAACGTCGTGCATTCCAATGCCGCGTTCTTAACTTAATCGTTAGTGAAAATCCGAAACGAAAAAACGAACGTTAAAAAATTCTTTTAATTTATAGATTAGAGCAATGGCGTATATACAAGAGGAACATCTTAATAAATAATGAGCATTAAATTAAGCAACACCAATATGAAAAGCATTCAGAAGTCATGTCACATCAGAAACAAATAGATCAGGGGAGGAAGTTACACTGGTGGATCGGCAAGATTTTCAAATTCGTCTTAATACCGGGCTACAAAAAGCTTACGTAATACCTGAGCTGTGTCCTTGAAATGGGAAAAATCTGCCACTGGCAGATTTAACCCGTCGTGGTTTCAAGGGGCTCTTTCTTCATATGATCTTTTGCTGCATCGTCTTCTTTTGTCCGCACGTACTCTCCTTTTCACCTTATCCTTTTTCTCGTAATTACTTTGTATAATATGTCTGATGCATACAGATTTATTATCTTCCATTTGTTGTTTTAAGAGCTTTCTTTTTTCTATTGCACGCCATGACTCCGCAGATATCCAGAGCGTGTTTGAACCGGCTCTTCCCGAGGACTTTCATGGCTGTCTTGTTGTGTGCAGTTTCTATCTGTTTCCATTCTTCATTTATACTTCCATTCTTCCTATTTAATGTAATCTTCTTCAATTCTCTCTCATACTCTTGCCTAACTTCGGTACACTTCAGTTTGTTTGATTCATACACAGTTCTAGTTTGTCCAGGTTTCTTCTGTGCTCGTAATTTAATTATAAAACTGGCAGTAAGTAGATTGTGATCACTGAATATCAGCTCCACGCTTTGTTCTTATGTCTAGAAGTGAGCTTCTGTATTTCTTTGATATCATAGCATTTGTTATACTCATCAAATTTAAATTAACTGTAGAAAAGAAGTAAAACACCTTTTTTTGCATGTGTACATACTATTTTTTGTTTCCTTGTGTTCCGTAAATGCTTTCTCCTTCAACGCTCATTGTTTTATGGCGGTGGTGTAGGAAGATATTTAACATTCAGGCCAAATTTTATTTTTGTCTCAACTGAAAGAAATTTCACGAAAATTGAAGGAAACTTAAAGCAAATTTCCCAATAATTAAAGAAAACTTACGAACTTCGAGATTTCCCAAAAATTGAAAATTCCGGAAGAAAAGATGCCATGGAATCTGACTCTTCATATCAATTCGTTAGACCTTCATTATTGGGGGACCAAAATGGTACTTGGCACTCCAATAAAATTATTGGAGGGGCCTTGGCCCCTCCGGCTCCTGGTTCCAATGCCACTGCATGGTAAACAGTGACAAGACTAGCTTGGAAGGGAACAGAACCACATTATCATTCATGTCAATGTCAGTCAGTATCAAGTCTATAGACTGGCTTTCACACTACCGTGAAGTTGAGGAAAGTATTCTCTGTAATAATCTTATAGTAATACCCCTTAACATCTGAGTACGGACAGTTAGCAACAACTTGAGCTTTAATTTGGAACCCAATATGCAAAATAGCAAAAGGTTTCATCAGAATTGGTTAAAAATGAACCAGTGTACAGAATTGTTTATTTTAAGGCCTTATCATAATAAGTTGTTTTTGCAACTTTTGATCCATTGCTTGATCAGCCATATCTCAGAAACTACAGGTGCTTTTGACATAATTTGAAGACAACTCTCTTCCGAAGTGAAAGCTTCCTCTGGTGCATATGAGATATACCTGTCCATATACCTTTAATTTCTACATATTCCAATATACCATGAGCCATAGATATCCAACCATGGATATTTGACTCTGATAGTTTTGGTGTTGTGTGCACCCAACATTCATAAAATGCACCCCTTCCCCCCCCCCTCCCACACACACACAAAATGCTATTCATTGTTTTTTGGCATTGGATTATAATAAGTATAACTAAAAAGATGTTCATATTTTGCCCCAATCATGCTTTGCTCCCCCAATCATGCTTTGTCCCCAGTCATGCTTTGCCCTCCAACTAAAATCTCTTAAAGCCCCTAATGATAAATGAGATCACATATGTGTGTGAAGGGGTTCAATCATTTTTGAGGATGATTGCTTTTGCTGCTGTGCAGTGGTATAACCAGGGGTTCCATCTACTTCCAAATTGAATTTTGTCCCCAAATTGTAGTTCACATTCCCAAGTTTTATAGCTGGTACAGTGTATATCACAGTGGCAGTGTCACAGCTGGCTACAGTGTATATCACAGTGACAGTGTCACAGTGTCTGGCTACAGTGTATATCACAGTGTCACAGCTGGCAGTGTATATCACAGTGGCAGTGTCACAGCTGGTACAGTGTATATCACAGTGGCAGTGTCACAGCACACATATATTTCCCTTTTAAAAGACTGATCAGCTTAATCTTAGAATTCTCTGCAAAACTGGAGACTATTACATGTAGAGAGACCGTCAAGCTCTGAAATATTTGTTCTTGGTTAGTCAGTATTTTCAGAATGTATCATATTATTGCAACTTTCTGTTTAGCAAATTGCTCACTGGAGCAAGAGTTGTAATAAGACAGAACCTTGGTGTAATGGGACACTCTCTGGCCCTGTTTGGCCCTGTTTCTGAATTATTTGCGGTTGGGTATGATTGCTTTTATTGCCTTGCGATGGTGAGTCAAAGAGTCCTACCCCCAAATTATATTTTGCCCCCAAATCGCAATTTTTACTCCAAATTTCTAGACCTGATCAGCTAACTTAAGTCTGAGTCTATGCAAAGCTGGAAAACTATGCTTAGAGAAATAGACTGTAAAGCTTTGGAGTGATCATTTGTTTGGTTTGTCAGTATTTGAGAATTGAATAATTGTAACTTTCTACTTTTCTTCTATTCAAGGGAATGGCAAACTACTCATTGGAGCAAGAGTTGTAATAAGACCAGAGCATGAGAACCTTGGTGCATGGGAGTATGATAACTGGACGTCTTATCAGCAGATGAAACGAGTAAGTGTTTATTTATGTTTTACGTTTTCATTCTGAAATCTCTTGTGAATCTGTGCCTTAGAGAATGCAAGAGTAAGACTAGTCCACTCAGAAAGAGAGCTTATTTCTTTGTTAATACTTGAGGAGTAGCTTGAGGTTATTGCTAAGGCAATGTAATATTTTAAAGGTCTATGGACAGATACATAATAATATTTATGTTTAACGTACCACGCCGCAACAAAAAGAGCCTGCATTAAATTCTTAATTTTAATAATCTCCGAGTTTTGAAAATAGTTTGGGTATCAAATTATGAGTACCGGTAATGAAATTTGGAATTTTGAAAAGTGTTTGATATATTGCAAAAAAGTGATGAACAGGAAATCCTCTTCATTCAAACTATTTTCCCTTTTTTGAAAGAGAAATGGCAGAGGGTTAAAAAAGAATGGATTTACACAAGTAAATAGAGACTATGTTCATACAGTACATCACGAGAGTAACACAAAAATGTGCATATTTGCATAATAAATCCAAAAGCTGTAATATGGCCAATTTTTAACCGACTTTGATGAATTTTTCTTCATGTTGTTTTAGTTTTTTTAGTTCAATTTTACTAATATTGCCTTTACCTGTCCATATACGAGTACAAATATTTTTCTTTCATGTTGTATGATTACTGTATATCTGAGTAGCATTTCATCAATATTGGGTGATTGCACATTAGATGTGCTTGTATGCATTATATCAAAGCCAGGCTGCATAAACCTAAACCCAACCAAACAACTATAGGATATAGGTCTTGGTCTAGAGTATTATGCAAGCATGATCTTTGCCTTCAGCTCTAAGCTACATCATTTTTTATCTTTCTTCACAGCAATCCCCAGGTGTGGGGACAGTTACAGGATTGAGTGGGAGGCACATTGCAATAGTCACTGTAAAATGGGCCAATAATTCACCATATGCCTATAACATGGGATGCGGTAATTCATATCGACTGACACTCGCTCCTTTGGATACAGGAGATGTGCAGATCTGAGTCCATCAAATAAAAGGTTGCTGGGAAAAGAAGGTGGCAGAGGCAGCTTACTTCAGACATTTTGAGGAACACGTCAGATATTTTGAGGAAAAAATTATGAGATTTTGAGGGAAAAGTTAGATATTTTGTGATCCTTTTTCCAAGATCGCTATTACAACTGAACTAAGACCAATTGCTTTCACCAGGATTAACAAAAAACATTGTTTCTCAGTTCTGCAGGAAAAACTTCTCTCTTTGGATCAAGAAAAGGAAGGCCTTTATTGTACATATAAATTTAAACAGTGTTTGGTATTCCATGTGATAAGATTTTGGATTGTATTATGTTGCTAGCTAAATTGTATATTTGTTGTTGTAAACATTCTGGTAAAATGGTTGATGTATGGGGTGCAAAATGAATATACAAAGGTACTACAGTGTTCAAAAGTACATGCATTGCTGCTATTAATTCTTTGAAGAACAAATTTGATAAAGACTGGAGGTTATACAAATTTCTTCTAAGTTAATATGATTGATGAATAATGCTTAATGATGAGAGTATGTGGATTTAATGACCTGATGCATTACATTTGTTATGTTATACACAAATTTGCACATTGATATGAAAGAATGGAAATATGAAAGAGAACAATCAATATTTAAAAAGATTAGAAATTAGAATCTGCACAAATTGTCTGAGTTGTGGGAATTTTCAGCCAGGGGGGCAATTCACTGTTCCCCCCCGTTATAGCACTGCCACTGGTTTCATGTGTGCTGGGGTATCCACAACTAATTGAGAGGCAGCTAATGGACAGCTTTGTCTAATCTTCAAAATGGTGAAATTTGGGGCTAAATCAGGAATGGTAGGATCCAGTGCGCTACATCCTCATCAGGGGCCTCTAGCTCTTCTTTTGGGAGACTAGCCCCCTGGCTAGGAATATTTTCTCAATGGGGAGACAGAATATTTTCCAGGTTAGGGAAACAGCATTTGACCAACTGGTGGTGTGATTAGGTAATTGGTATAATTTTTAATGCCATGATTCATAAACTGTGTACACAAGGGTAAGATTTTGGATCTCTAATGTTTTTGTTTTTCTCTTTCACTCTAATTTCAATTCTAATTTTATGAAAGCTGTATTTGTTGATCAATCAATCCATTAAATATATTTAGTCTTTCAGCATAATTTGTTTACTTATTCTTAAGGCTAGGTCCAAGGGTATAGCTAGAGGGAGTTCAAGTTGTATGGGTGTTTGACACCCCCTCCACCTCCCCCCCCCCCCATTCCCCTTATCATATTGGTCTGTCGTCACTTATATTAGACCTGTCGGCAAATCAACACAGGTTCAGGTAAATGCTGACACAAACAAAACTGACAAATTTTGAAGTTTTTAAGAATCAAGAGGCGAAAAAAGTATGTTCAAATCAAAATTGTATCACATCGGCAAATGGCAATATAAACAAAAACCTACCAATTTTGAAGCTTTTATTGCAGGGCTTCCGCGGCTTCGCTCCTGGACCCCAAAATAAACTACTCACGTATAACGTTCCTTTGAATGTAAAGCCTACTATACTTCCTATTATTATTATATTTCCTATCATTTTACGCCATTCTGGCATCAAAATCAAGGAATCTTCAGAGCATCAGGGGCGTCACCCCCAGTGGCATGGTGGGTCATGTTTCACTGGGGGGGGGGGCAAGGGAATTTTGCCCCATTTGGCATGAACCGTTTAGGAAATTGCTTAAAATCAGTGTTTTAACTCTAGGCACCATCAAAGCCCTGGAAGGGGTCCAGGAGGCGAAGCCCCCGGTAGCGCCGCTTTGATCAAATTGAAAGAAATACCGAGTGAAATACAGTAATACGTTGGTGAACAAAAGAAATACCAAGTGAAATACAGCAGTACGTTGGTGAACAAAAGAAATACCGAGTGAAATACAGCAGTACCTTGGTGAACAAAAGAAATATTGAGTGAAATACAGCAGTACGTTGGTGAACAAAAGAAATATCGAGTGAAATGCAGTAGTACATTGGTGAACAAAAGAAATACTGAGTGAAATACAGTGGTACGTTAGTAAACAAAAGAAATACTAAGTGAAATACAGCAGTACGTTGGTGAACAAAAGAAATACCGAGTGAAATACAGCAGTACCTTGGTGAACAAAAGAAATATCGAGTGAAATACAGCAGTACGTTGGTGAACAAAAGAAATATCGAGTGAAATACAGCAGTACGTTTTTGAGCAAGAAATACCGAGTGAAATACGGTAGTACGTTGGTGAACAAAAGAAATACTGTGTGAAATACAGTAGTACGTTGGTGAACAAAAGAAATACCGAGTGAAATACAGTAGTATGTTGGTGAACAAAAGAAGTACTGAGTGAAATACAGTGGTACATTGGTGAACAAAAGAAATACCGAGTGAAATACAGTAGTACGTTGGTGAACAAAAGAAATACCGAGTGAAATACAGTAGTACATTGGTGAACAAAAGAAATACCAAGTGAAATACAGTAGTACATTGGTGAACAAAAGAAATACCAAGTGAAATACAGTAGTACGTTGGTGAACAAAAGAAATACAGTAGTACGTTGGTGAACAAAAGAAATACCCAGTGAAATACAGTGGTACGTTGGTGAACAAAATAAATAATGAGTGAAATACGGTAGTACGTTGGTGAACAAAAGAAATACCGAGTGAAATACAGCAGACCAAGTTCGTAATAAAAAGGACACTAACAAAACGTGGAATTCATCCTCTATGTTATGTAAATTACAAAGGGAGCGCAATCTTTGGTCACGTGGTATATTAAATCTTTGGTCAGGTGGTATATTAAATCTTTGGTCACGTGGTATATTAAATCTACACCCTTCGTGCATCTCCAGATTGAGACCACAACATCTAAATTTACTTAAGATCATACGGTGCATACCAAGAACAAAGAGTTTACACACAAGCTCATTGCCAAGAATCAATGTGCGCTGAATAGAATTCATAATCGTTACTGGTTTTGTACTTTCCATAAAGATACAGCTTTTCCATTGAAATTATATTAGTGGTCCACATTTGTTTATCAATATCATTTAATCTTTATCAAAAATTACATAAAACAGTTCATCATTGCTTGTACCCTGTTACCCTATAGGGGCGATGGTCAGGAAGCCCTGGTGAGCACCCAGGGTTTCACAGGAAGCCATACGTTTGTCATAGTTTTAATAGCAGAAAAGGGCTTTAAAATTTGTAATCTAATGGACGAACCTGCACATACGGGTGCTGGGGCGAAACCCTAGGAATCCCTGCAATTCTCACGATATTCAGAGCAGAAAAAAGGGGGCAAAGCCATAGAAAGCTTTCATGTTTCTGATGTAAGAATAAAGCTTTGAAAATTTTGTTTACAACGTTGAGAATAAAAAGTATATAAGAGTATATTTTCATGACAATTTTTGCGCCACTGTGAGCATTCGGCGCCCTCTCAAAAAGCTTCTCCCAGCTGTATTCAATAAAATTGTTTGCACTTCATGCTGTCATGGCAGGAGCAGATATTAAATATTGCCGACGAGCTATCGCCATGCATCTTCTATTGTCCAGGCGCAAAATCCAGGGGCCCGCTCAAGTGCCAATGGTTGCATTCGGGGTGAAGTCTCCAGAAATTTGGTCTTTTCTGTGGAAAATTTATGCGCTTTTTGATGACAAAAATGGAATATTACCTGCAAGAAGTTACTGATCAACACATCAATTTCCCAGGGCCTAAAAAGATATATTTTCAGGACGATTTTGGTGCCCCCCCCCTTGAGCACTCGGCTTCCTCTCCGAAAGCTTCGCTGGGAAAAGTTGCCCCTCCCCCTGCTACCACACCACTGCCCCTCAGGGCCCTGTGTACCCTAATACAAAAACTGAAATAAATAAATATCCCGCTCCTCCAAAAAAAGACTATAGGCAAAATGGTCTAGAACAAATTATATGCTGACAGGCTGGAGGTCCATGATTTTGTGACGACGACCTTTTTGCTCGTCATTTAAAAGTTATGAAAACTTTTCCCCCTCTGCGACCTTCCTATCCGGAAGACTGGAACAACAGGGGCAACACTACGATGGTAATGAGAAATTTTTCTCCAACAAGAATGATTTGCATGCATACAGTAACGATTTTTTCGGAAAGAATATTAATGGTTGCATCTTAGTTTGATTTTGTGACTTTACCCTGTCTCTCTCCCAAAGATTCTTTAGGCAAATCCCATGCGTCCAAAAAAGGCCTTGATTTATAGTTGTTTCAACGAAGTGCAAAATGTCATCGATAACCAGATTGCTTAGATATATTTATAGATTTACCCCGGTTTATTCTTTACAATTTTTCTTCTTTCCATCTGCAAATAATTTTAGTTTTTGTTTGGAGGACAAACCTATTCTCACAGCGATAATATGAAACCTCCTATTGGTCCATTTCATGTACATGTGTAGAATATATTTATTACCATGTAAAGGCCGCTCCTCCTTTTATGACATGTATAGGCCATATAATCTTATGTACTTTATATTCAATTCATAAAGTCACTTATCAGCAGATATGAGATCTGTAATATTGAAGTAGCTTCTGTACATGGAAGATTATTTGATGTGTTGAATTCTTATTAAATATTCAATGATATATTTTTTCAGGCAAGACTCAAGCTGCAACACAACTTTGACGTGGCACCTGAAAGACCTAAAACCAAATGGCGGTGCACAAAAGGAGAGAGTAGAGACATGATGGGGGACATGAGCAGAAGCACGGTTTACGGCAGCCATGGAAAAGCTCGGTGGATGCCCTATGCATGCCACCAGGCACGCGGAGGATATGTGAATGTAAATATCTTAAAGATGTGTTATGCAAGGCAAATAATTTGTAGCGTTTTTGTATAAAAACAGTTGTTGCTGCAGCATCATTGGTACAAAGGGACCTCAGGCCAGAAGCACAAGCACTTCAAGAGGGGGCACTTGAGAAGATCATCCATATTGTGTTATAATATTTTGTTTGATTTTTATGCAAGGGGCAAACTGACTTTGCAAGGGGTACATACCTCTGAAAGGGGAATGGCTCCCTGTACCCAATGCTCACGCCCCATGCTGGCTACAGGCATGGGACCTCGCTATGAGCAAAGAAGCAGCTTTGTAATATACCATCAAGTTGTAATGAAAATGAAAAGAATCTTTAGGTACTTAGTTCAACTGAGACATTACTAGTGAGACAGGTATAAATCTATTGAAAATGATCAAGAATCAGATAGCGAAGGAATTGACTTCAAAATCAGGGAGAAGGGTAACTTTTTAATTGTCATTATAATTTCCATTTTCTAAAATCTCTTCTCTTGTTTTATAATCCTCCGGCACGATACACCAGCTAACTCAGACTAACAAGTTTTTAAAGAGTGGTCATACTCAAGGGTGGGATTTGCATTTCTAAATTTAATTTCCAATATAAGTCATCTGAGGCCGAACTTATAGAGAAACTTGTAAAAAAGTAAAGGGGGAATACTTGTAACCTACTATGCCCAAGGCGTGTAACTTTAATCAACTGTAACCAATAGCGATGCCACGGGGGAGGGGGAGAAGGGGGCAAGACCCCAACTTCTCTGCAAGATCGAATTCAAGAACCGTTTCATTGGTGAGAATATTCGTCATGTGTTAGATCTATTTGATTATAGGATATTCGTTATGTATTAGGTCTGACTGATTATTGAATATTCGTTATGTATTAGATCTGACTGATTATTAAATATTCGTTGTTAGATTTGATTGATTATTACTTATGTATTAGGTCTGATTGATCATTGAATATTCGCTAGGTATTAGATCTGTTTGAGTTGTTGTATTGTATATTTCTTATGTATTAGATCTGTTTGATTATTCAATATTCGTTATGTATTAGATCTGATTGATTATTCCTTATGTATTAGATCTGATTGATTATTGAATATTCGTTATGTATTAGATCTGATCGATTATTGAATATTCCTTATGTATTAGATCTGATTGATTATTGTTCTAACACTGGTAAAAATGGCCCGTTATTATTTGTTGACTTTGAAAAGGCCTTTGATAGACTAGATTGTTTTTTTTTATTTTATGAAATGTTTAGATTTTTTCAGTTTTGGTGACATGTTTAAAAGATGTATAAAAAACAATTTATTTTAGCTGTATTGGTAGGGTTATTGATAATAGTTTTACCTGTGCTGATTTTAATATCTCAAAGGGTGTGCGCCAAGGCTGCCCCTCCCCCCCTCCCCTTCCCCTTTCCTTCCGAGTCCGTACCTGTTTATCATTTGTGCCGAAATTTTAACTCTGAATGTTGTCGATAATCCACGTATTCAGGGTATTTCTATTTCTTGTTTTGATACTAAAAATTTACAGTACGCCGACGACACCACCATCTTTATGGATGGTAGTTTTGAGTCCCTCAAGGAGGTTATTCATATTTTTAATATTTTTGAAGCGGCGTCGGGTTTAAAAGTTAATAGAGATAATGACATCGATTTTTCCTTTGGGCAATCTAAAGAGCAGCTTTCCGTGTTTTCTGAATAATTTTTGGTCCTAATTGGAATCTGGGCCCCATTACCATGTTAGGTGTTACCTTTGATTACAATAGTGATAATTTATTCAATCTCAACTATCCTCCGAAGCTTTCTAGGTTAAAACGTATGCTCAATCTTTGGTCTCAAAGAGACCTCATTGCAATTGGTGGGATTACAATTGTTAAGACTTTTGGTTTATCCCAACTTGTGTTTCTTTCTTTCAAGTACTACCCAACCCCCGACCAGTGTTATTACAAGTCTAGAATCCATTCTTTTCCGTTTTATCTGGGATTGCAAACATGATAGGATTACACGTACAACTCTTATCAATACATTACCTTTTGGTAGTTTGAATGCAACACACATTACAAGCTTTATTCAGTTTAAAAGCTACATGGGTTAAAAGGTATGGCTTAGTTGATAGTGCACCTTGGAATATTTTCTTTCATTCATATTTAAAGAAGTATGGAGGTCCTTTTATTACTTGTAATTTTAAGTGTATTGATATTGTGGTTGATAATGCTTTTGTAAATGATGTGTGCTCTGCATGGTTAAAGTTTACTTACTGTGCTCCTACTCATAATTTTGGTAACAAGATCATTTGGAATAATTATCTGATTAAGATTAAGCATAACATTGTTCATTATAATTTTCTTCACTCTAAGGGTGTTCTCCGGATTACTGATTTGTTTGACAATCACAAACACTCTCTTTCATATGACTCCTTTCATTCTTACGTATGGTATTGATATTTGTCCTTTCACCCTTTATTATGGTCTTTTAGATGCCATCCCACAGGATTGGAAACATCACTTAAGCAATGATACGATTAATAATGTTACCTCCGATGCTTTAACTTCCATTCTGCAAATTCTCAAACCTTCTTGTTATATTTACCGTTGTTTAATTAAGTCTATTGTTACCTTTCCCCCTTGTGTGATGTGTTGGAATGATGAGTTTAATTTAAGTACTTCTCAGTGGTCAAATATTTTTCTTGCTCCCTTTTGTAGTGTAAGAGACAGTAAAGTTCAGTTCTTTCAATATCGTTGTATTCATCGTATCTTAGGCACTAATTACCTGTTAAGTCGTATGAATATCAGTTCTACCTCGCTTTGTACTTTTTGTAAGACACGTGAGGAAACAATAAGTAACATTTTCTGGAAATGCTATTTCATTTCAATCTTTTTACTAGACGTTGAACAAGCCGTTTTAGGTAGTCAACTTGTTTTTTTCTCATAGAGATCTGCTTTCAGGCTATAATATAACTAAATGCCATCCTTACACAACTTTTTGATTTTCATCTGAAATATTATATTTTCAATAAACGTAGTAATAATAATCTCCTAAGCTGCAATGAATTCTTGTTTAAATTTAAATTCTTACTTAGAGTTGAGAAGCATAGTGATTCCCCGACTAAGAGAAATGCATCAGTTATACTCCCTTAGAGAATGCCTCTTTAAATTGCCCTATGCCAGTATGCTGTTTGATAATACTTAGTGTCTATTGTATCCCTTCCAATTATGGTGGTGAGGAGGTCGGTATCTTTTTTTTTTTTGAATAAATATAATCCGTTAGAAGTTATAGTTACGCTGTATGTTTATAATTGTTTGTTAATTTTTTTCTATACATAGTTTACTTATCAATCACATGGTGATAGGTATTTACAAGCAATTCCACGGAGTGTTGTCAGGGATCTATTATATACCAATACCATCTATTACATACCAATACTATCTATTACTGTATATACCAATACTAACTATTATATACCAATACTATCTATTATATACCAATACTATCTATTACATACCAATACTATCTATTACATACCATTACTATCTATTATATACCAATCTATTATAAACCAATACTATCTATAATATACCAATACTATCTATTACATACCAATATTATCTATTACATACCAATACTATCTATTACATACCAATACTATCTATTACATACCAATCTATTACATACCAATACTATATATTATACACCAATACTATCTATTATATACCAATATTATCTATTACATACCAATCTATTACATACCAATACTATCTATTGCATACCAATACTATCTATTATATACCAAAACTATCTATTACATACCCCATAAATGTGACACATTTTAAAACCCTTTTCTGCTATCAAAACCGAAAGAAAAAAAACATAGGCTGGGGTTTCCCGAAAAGCCTTGGGTTCCCACCGGTTCTTGGTGGCCTTCGCTCCTACATCATGTCTAGAGAGTTAACACAATTTTAAGCAAATACCAGTTTGCCTCCCCCTGCCCCCTTTTTTTTCTTCGGGAAATCTTCAATTTCCGAAAAATCTCCTTCAATTTCTGGGAATTCTTAAATTTTCGGTAAATTTCCTTCATTTTTCTTCAATTTTCAGGAATTTTTTTTCATTTTCGGGAAAATTTGCTTCCTTTTTCGTGAATTTTCTATTATTTTCTTCAATATTTAAGATATTGTCTTTAATTTTAAGAAAATTTCCTTCATTTTGCGGAAATTTTCTTCAATTTTTGAGGTTTTTTCGATTTTCGGGAATTTTTCTTCCATTTTCGTAAAATTTCTTTCATTTTGGGGTTATTTTTTCAATATTTAGGAAGTTTTTCTTCAATTTTTGGTAATTTTTTTTTATTTGGCGGAAATTTTCCTAAATTTTTAAGGTATTTTTAATTTTTGGAAAATTCTTTCCATTTTCGACATTTGGGAAATTTTTATTCTTTTTGGAAAATTCGGAAAAATTTGCCTCCATTTTCATTCAATTTTCTTCACTTATGGAATATTTCCTTCAATATTTTATAAATTTTCTGAAAATTTCCTTCATTCTGCAGAAGTGAGACCTTCCGGGGCCTCGCCCTGGCTCCTACCAGGGCTTCGCCCTTTTCAATTTTGATTTTTAAAAACTCTTTTCATCAATATGAACAGTTTAAAATGCAAATGTCCACATGTGTACTTCATTGAACTTTGTATATTATTTTTAAAGTCATTTGGGGCATCAAATTTACAGAATCTTCAGAGCTTCCCTCCCTGTACCCCTACAAGGGTTTCGCCCTAATTTTAACTTCAAATTTAGAAGAAGAAAAAAAATCTCTTTATCAACTGAATTGTCGAAAATACATGTCCTCGATGTAAACCTAGAACCTAGAGTAAAATTCTCTCGTATCAGCCTATAGCGTTCTTTTTGTATGTCGTCAAATTCCCGTATTATTTTGAAGCCATTTCGTACATCAAAATCAAGGAACCTCAATTGAAATTGTTGTATAATTTTAAACTATTTTTGGGAATCGAAATCACAGAATTTTCAGAGCTTATGGGGATTCACCCTCAGGACCCTGCGTATCCATGGGCTGCGGAGCAGTATTTCAAGTGAAACAACTGATCTGAAAGACGGAAATGGACGGTCAAGGTCAATAATTCATCCCTTTGGTTCTTTTCTAACTTATCCCCCCCCTTCCCCTCCCTCCTCCATTATCAAAATAGAAATATAATATTGCTACAATTTTGTTATGGAATATTGAAAAACAAATTTATTTAATCACGAATTGTCTTTGTCAGTTTAAAGTTTAAAACGACGCTGTATTGCAGTGGCGTATGAACCGGGCCAATGGAGATTAGTACTTATTTTACTTAATATATGGTCAGTGTGTGATCTCATGCCTATTGGGAAAATCACTTTACTTAAAAGTTTTCTTAAAGTAATGATTAATGAAAGTTTGAAGTTTGTTTAATATATTGAAGGAAAAAATGTGATGTATATAAACACGAAAACATCTCAAACAGTCAAACAGTTAGTTTTTCATTATATTTCTTCCCTTAATGTCAGACCTTGATAAAGTTTCAAAATGCCTTAATTTTCCAGATTGAAGTCACGGTTGGTTGGGGTTGTGGTAAAGATCAAATCCCCCAAAAAAATCCTCAAATTCAAAGAGAAACAGCAGAGGGTTTAAAAGCAATGGATTTATATCATAGAAAATAAAGACTATCATGTCCCGTTCATACATCACAAGAGTAACTGTTTGCAAATTTGCCCAAAAATCTTCAAGCTGTAAAATGGCCAATTTTTAACTGATTTTGGTGAAATTATTTTGCGTTCTTTATGGATTGTAGTAGATTTTAAATTAATTGAGCTAATTTTGTCTCTACCTCTAGATATACAGTACCTTTAATTTGTTTAAATGCTTTCAATGCTTTATGTATTGAAATAGTTGTATATACTATGACTGTGCATTAGGGGTGTAGGAAGGTTCACCTCCATACGGGGGTGGGGGACAAAACCCCAAATTTCCCTGTGACAAATGCAAAAATTTCACTGGTAAATTAAGTTTCCATGAAAAGTTGCTGCCAATCCGGAAATTCCCTTCAATTTCAGAAAGATTTATTTTTGAAAAATTTCCTTCATTTTCGGGAAATTTTGGCAAGTTTTAGGAAAAATATTGGCCAGTTTTCAGGAAAATATTGGCCAGTTTTCGGGAAAATGTGGCCAGCTTTTGGGTCACCTCTGTCCAGTTTTCGGTAAAATTTTGCTAGTTTTCCTGAAATTTTTGCCCTGTTTGGCCAAACTGGTAAAGAGATGGCTCGACCGGGAAAGCAAAACCTCCAGCTTGTCCACTGCTCCCTGCGCCCCCCGCTTCCTACGCCACTGATGTGCGCTGATGAGCTTCCTGCTTTAAACGTTGAATTTCGGGAGGGCCCGTGTCTATGGTGTCCCTGAACCTTCTATTGTATGTCCTCTCCCCGTTGCCTTTTCCTTTAGACTCATCAGCTCCCGCGCCAGCTTCGTAGATAGTCTAGTATAGGAGTTGCCATGGCAAACACGCAAAGGCATGCAATAACCAATATCCATAAACGAGGCTGGTATAATTGCGTATGCATGCAGTCTACATGTATGAAAGTCATGCCAGCCTGTGCTTGGTATTGAAATGCACGTTTTGAAGAGTGCATGCCAATGTTGTCACCGTATCGAGTCCACCCATGCCGTGAAATCATAAAGTAATTTCAATGTTCTTCCTGTAAGGGAAGAATAAGATGTAACTACCATCGACATTTCTGTATAGAAGATTATTAATTATGGAAGCAGTCCGTCGTGAAATTCCCACAGATCTCAAAGATCGAATATTGGACTCCATGCATGTACCATCTCTAGCAGTCTGTATAATCAGATAATTTAACGGCAATACGAGGGACTTGTAAAATCTGAAAGGACTTTTGACCAGTGTTGGTGAAATTTCATATTTTTGTAAAATCTGAAAGGACCAATTTTGACCAGTGTTGGTGAAATGGCAGAGTTTGTTGCTGCAACCACGGGGCTGCATGTGACACTGTGCTGCCTGAGACTATCTGACTATATGGGGAGGATCAGGAGGTGCAACCACGGGGCTGCATGTGACACTGTGTTGCCTGAGACTATCTGACTATATGGGGAGGTGCAACCACTATCTGGGGCTGCATGTGACTCTGTGCTGCCTGAGACTATCTGACTATGGGGAAGAGGTGCAACCACAGGGCTGCATGTGACACTGTGCTGCCTGAGACTATCTGACTATATGGGGAGGTGCAACCACGGGGATGCATATGACACTGTGCTGCCTGAGACTATCTGACTATATGTGGAGGATCAAGAGGTGCAACCACGGGGCTGCATGTGACACTGTGCTGCCTGAGACTATCTGACTATATAAGGAGGATGTGCAACCACGGGGCTGCATGTAACACTGTGCTGCCTGGGACTATCTGACTATATGGGGAGGATTAGAAGGTGTAACCACGGGGCTGCATGTGACTCTGTGCTGCCTGAGACTATCTGACTATATGGGGAGGATCAGGAGGTGCAACCACGGGGCTGCATGTAACACTGTGCTGCCTGAGACTATCTGACTATATGGGGAGGATCAGGAGGTGCAACCACGGGGATGCATGTGACACTGTGCTGCCTGAGACTATCTGACTATATGGGGAGGATCAGGAGGTGCAACCACGAGATGCATGTGACACTGCTGCCTGAGACTATCTGACTATATGGAGAGGAGGTGCAACCACTATCTGGGGCTGCATGTGACACTGTGGTGCCTGAAACTATTTGAATATATGGAGAGGAGGTGCAACCACGGGGCTGCATGTGACACTGTGCTGCCTGAGAGTATCTGACTATATGGGGGAGGATCAGGAGGTGCAACAACGGAACTCAATGTGACACTGCTGCCTGAGACTATCTGACTATATGGAGAGGAGGTGCAACCACGGGGCTGCATGTGACACTGTGGTGCCTGAAACTATTTGAATATATGGAGAGGAGGTGCAAGCACGGGGCTGCATGTGACACTGTGCTGCCTGAGACTATCTGACTATATGTGGAGGATCAAGAAGTGCAACCACGGGGCTGCATGTGACTCTGTGCTGCCTGAGACTGCTGCAACCACGAGGCTGCATGTGACACTGTGCTGCCTGAGACTATCTGACTATATGTGGAGGATCAGGAGGTGCAACCACGGGGCTGCATGTGACACTGTGCTGCTTGAGACTATCTGACTATATGGGGAGGATCAGGAGGTGCAACCACTGGGCTGAGGTGCAACCACGGGGATGCATGTGACACTGTACTGCCTGAGACTATCTGACTATATGGGAATGATCAAGAGGTGCAACCACGGGTCTGCATGTGACACTGTGCTACCTGAGACTATCTGACTATATGGGGAGGATCAAGAGGTGCAACCACGGAGCTGCATGTTACACTGTGCTGCCTGAGACTATCTGATTATATGGGGAGGATTAAGAGGTGCAACCACGGGCTGCATATGACACTGTGCTGCCTGAGACTATATGGGGAGGTGCAACCACGGGGCTGCATGTGACACTGAGCTCCCTAAGACTATCTGACTATATGGGGAGGATCAAGAGGTGCAACCACGGGGCTGCATGTGACACTGTGCTGTTGAGACTATCTGACTATATGGGGAGGATCAGGAGGTGCAACCACGAGGCTGCATGTGACACTGTGCTGCCTGAGACTGCTGCAACCAAGGAGCTGCATGTGACACTGTGCTGCCTAAGATGGCAGAGTTTATTGCTGCAACCATGGGGCTGCATGTGACAATGTGCAACCACTGGGCTGTATGTGACACTGCAACAACGGGGCTGCATGTGACACTGCTGCCTAAGATGGCAGAGCTTATTGCTGCAACCATGAGACTGCATGTGACAATGTGCAACCACGGGGCTTTATGTGACACTGTGCAACAACGGGGCTCCATATGACACTGTGCTGCCTGAGACTGCTGCAATCACGGGGTTGCATGTGACACTGTGCTGTCTGAGACTATCCGACTATATGGGGAGGATCAGGAGGTTCATGACAGTAACGTAAATGACATAAACTTTTTCGTAATACGAAAACATTTTCGTGAGGGGAAAAATGTTTCTGTCCCCGTACGGATACCACTGATTCTGACATAGAAAAGGGTATATCTGAAAGAACAAGAGCAACGTCAACCGATTTTTTTCTCCAAAATTAGACAAAAAGTAAAAGAAGAATCATTTGCTCAGACTGTCGGTGAAGGACGCGAAACAGTATTCACTCTCGGGTTTGCTCCGCCCCAGATTAAGCATGTTGAGACCGGCCCCCAAGTTATTTTCTGCCCGGACCTAACGAGGCTTATGTAGCCGTAGATCCATGGGTGTAGATAGAGCGTGGACCGGGTCTGTCGACGGTCCCACCAATGGCCCCCCAAAAGGTAAAGAAAATTTGTCCAAAAGTTTTGCTAAAAGGCCCAGATTTTGAGGCATTTACCTTTTTTGGTCCTTCAGTATAATTTAGCCTCAGAACAGTTTAAAAACAGCACTATTTTGGAAAAATACTCCATCAGCATTTGTTGATACGACCCCAAATCCAAAAGGCGGGCTATATATTCCTTCCTGTGATTAGTGACGTATTCAGCTTTCGGTGCCGGGGGCAAACGGAAATTATCGGAAAATAGCTGTACCCAGAGGCGTTATAGGAAGCGGGGTGAGGGGGTGGTGAGGGGGGTGATTTCACCTTCCCGGTTGGGAGGTAAAATTATCGACTAACCAGAAACCAAAAGGTCGTGAGGTTCCGATGCCTCATTTTTTTAGATGTTACTCCTCACATTATAATTAAGATATTGAGATCTGCTTTATTTTATTTTGTTGATCAGTTAAAGTCCCCAGTGAGACCCCATTGAATTTCAAATTTGATTGTTTCATGGCCCCTTCCTCCGGTTCCAAACAGATAAATGTCGAATATTATAGTCGTATAGGCGACCCTGGAAGAAAGGAAGAGAGTTTTTATTTATTCATGAATTCCTACTTTTTTATTGGAAGGGATAGGGGCATTTTATCCTCATCCAAATGGCTGAATAAACTCTTGACATCTCTGCATACGCATGCTTTCAAGCTTCATCCATGAATTGGGCTGGGGACATAGCTTGATCGGGGAAGGCATAACTCATGTGTGTGTGTGTGGGGGGAAGAGAAACCTATTGAATCAAAGAATATTCTGAACTTTAAAAATATCACCATAAAGTGTGGGGGTGGGGGCAAGGGAGGGGTACGTCTATGAAGAAAAAGATTGAATTATCCACTTATTTAATAATAAAAATTTATAGTTTAGATTTTAAGGGACGTTCAAAATGTTTTGTTCAAACAATTTTGTGTTGTCAGAAATGTCAAATTTTGGAGAACCACCAGGAATTAAACCAGGGACGCTAGATTGTCAAGTTGCAGCTATGATCACTTGATCACTGAGATCTCTTAACTGGTGAAGCTTAAAGATAATTATACAGCCTTAGATTATCTGCTAATGATAATCAACCCATGCATGAATGAATGATCTAAATGAATGAAAGAATTGCATGATAGAGACATTTATCTGTAACTTCAGGAAATTGTAACTGCATGGAAAAAGTTAGAATATACATTTTTCGACAGGTGGATGGCATCGAGCGTATTAAAAATGCAATGAATATTCATTGCACTTATGGATATGGGTGGTCATGCATGAAATAAAACGGGGGCTTAATTCCAAGCTGTGTGGGCTTAATTCCAAGCTAGGGATAAATTCCAAGAAGTGTGTGTGTGGGGGAGTTGGCGTGGTGGTGGGCGGGGAGGGGTAATTCCAAACTGTGTGGGGGTTTGAAGTCAATAGTGTCTAGTTGATGTAAGAGGTCGATTGTACCATGTTGGGAAAGTAGGGGATTTAAACATGTACAGTTGGGGAAATGACGATACACGATCGAGTGGTGAGTTTACATTAGGAATTGAAATTAGAAGAAGGATTCTTGCCTTTATCAACTAATCTATGCTGAGGTGTACAGGTCATGTTTCAAAGCTATAGCAGCTTTGAGCACCAGTTTTTTCCACTCCCTATTGTGGGAATGCATCTTTGATACCTGTGTTTTAAACTGACAAGTTTTTACATTAAGTTTTAAAATGTAGATAGATATACTGGTTATTTCACATCCAGTCTTCAACAGCTACGTGGAAGAGATCATCCACCTGTCACTTATGATGACCAACTCGTGAAACATCCTTTGCAACTGTTCAGATTGTTCAGCATTGAGAAGGAATGCACTTCAAAGTTGGCAGCAGGGGGGGGGGAACTTCCACATGTGAGGTATATGTATGTGCCGCCCGAGCAGGTGCCTTTTTTTTTTGCATTTTCGAAGTGCAGGTTTCTATTTTTTACTGTAAAAAAAAGAAAGAAAAATGTATTTAAATTTGTGTGTGTCTTTTTTCATCAATTTCGTAATGCATGTCCCAAAAATGAGGTTTTACTCTGTTAATTTTGTACTGCTGGTCTATTTTTACAATATTTTCGTTGAATACTCATACTGCAGGTATCAAAATTGACTTCTTTCATACTGCGAGTATCAAAATTGTATAATTTCATATTGCAGTTACCAAAACAAATGTCATACTGCGGGTTTTTGTTTTAAGGTTGGTGGGCTGCACGCCCCTACCACTTTTAGAATAAAGTGGGGGGGGTGTAAGGAGGGTGGGGGGCAGTCTTTCCACCGTCTTTTAATTCATCTAGTCTTTGTCCTAGGAGAACAATGCTATTACAGACAATAATCAAAGGAACTTTGATTTATGAAAGGGTTGTTATTCTCATAAGAGATTAATTTCTTAGAAATTTACAGGCTGTGGATGGAGTCAAGATATATATCTTTATATTTTAAAATTAATAAAATAAAATAAAAATGACATTTGAACAACATAAGCATGTGCACACTGTCTAACGACATAAGCATGCCACATAAGAAGCAAAACTGGCAGTTCAAGAAGCAAAACTGGCATGCACTTGTAAAGATTTGAAAAGTTCAAGATTATTACACTAAGCCCCACCCACTCATTACTATGTATGATATCGATGCCAAAACAATAGAGACCATCTTTGAGTCATGATTAATCAATGCGTTAAATTTGACATGCCACTTATGTATGGTTCACGAGATACAAGCTGTTTTCACATTAATCCCCGCCCACAACTAATATCAGTGATTTTGAACATTTTTATAAGATGGGCATCTACACCAACCCTAACACCTTATTTACGCCAAAGAAGATGCAACACAGATATATGGTTATCAAAATATTAACATTTAAAGATTTTTACATTTTGCCCCGCCCATGCACTTATCAATATGCCACGATATCGATACTAAAAACAATACTTTTGGGTCATGATGCATCTATGTGCCAAATATGACATAGTGAGATGTACTGTTCAGGAGATATCGTGTTTCCAAGCAAAGCGTGACGGACACAGACACACATACATACATACACCCTCCCCCACACATGCATACCCACACACACACCACCATGACCACATAGGTTCCTGATGCTATCGTATCAGAACCAAAACAAAATGGAAAAAACGAAGAAAACTTCAAGAAAATAAAGGAAATTTCGCAAGAATTTCAATAAAATGAAGAAGTTTTGAAGAAATTTTAAGGAAATTTCCCCCAAAAAGTGAAAATTTTCGAAAATTGAACGAGATTTCCCGAGTCTGTTACTCAATGTTGGCTGTTGAGTTGACGATCTTAATTTATTCAGTATTATTGTAATATATTCCTCTCATAGGGATATATTATTGGGGGAAAAACTGGAGTGGGGAATTTACCTCCCAGTTAGTACATTAAAAAAGGCTATCCCCCGCCACTCCCCATGCACAAACTTATATATTGCATTGTAAGGGCCTTTAGACTTTAAAATTAAATTTTCGGGAAATTTCCTTCATTTTCGGAAATTATCTGGAAAATATTTGTCAATTCTCGGGCAATTTCCTTCCTTTTTTATATGTATATATATGTTAGATATATGTATGTATATGTATATGTATATATGTATATATATATATATATATATATATATATATATATATATATATATATATATATATATATATATATATATATATATATATATATATATATATATATATATATATATATATATATATATATATATATATATATATATATATATATATATATATATATATATATATATATATATTATATATAGTTAAAGAAGTTTAAAGAAAATTGACAAAAAAAATAAAAGGACAGGAATATGGGGGTATTCACTTATAACACTAACCCTAATCCTCTCGAAGAAAATTTCTTTAAGAAAAATCTTATTACGTTAAGGAGATATTCAACAGTTCAAGTTTACAGCTCTGTCTTCTGGTCTTATTTGTCACTACAATGGAAAGTTGGCGTCTTTATTCTCACATTCTTAACAATTGTTGACAAAAAACTTCACTATTTGAATTATTTTTCCTCGAACGTTCTGCTGGTGGTATATTATAAAACCCTTCCTAAATTCAGTTTTACTAACTTTTTTTGACATATCCCATGGTTTTTAAGCCAAAAAATCACAGGACAAAATATGAAAGAATACATAAAAACTTTGAGCAGTCCGAGGCTGTGACGTCACAACTAGTCTGGTTTCAATCGTTTCTACTCAAATGATACCAAACTTTAAGCTCAGATATATCCTTAATAGAATAAGATTTTTCATCACTTTCTTCACTAATATGTTTGAAGTCCTCTTTCATAAAAGATCCCATGAGCCATTAAAATCCGAACAGATCAGTTTTTAAATTTTGAAAATACCACCTTTATTTTTCTGTTTTTGAGAAGTGACTAATCAAAGTTTGACCAATTTCATCATGCTAAATTTATTATAACAGGCAGCGATATCGGAATCACGGGGTAGGGGCCACTGGCAGGAGATGCCCTTTTGAAAGTTTGGGTGGTCCGGGGCAGGAGGTGCTTTTTTTAAAGTTGGGGGCGGACCGGAACAGGCTGTGTCCTTTTAAAAGTTATATGAAATTATTCTAGGCCATTCTTGAAGCTAGAATACAAATACTATGAAATAGAAATCCACTCAATCAAAAATCCTGCACATAGTACATTGAAGATGTTGTATACATTTAGTATTTATTTGATACAATTGAAGCATATCATATCCATATACTAGCAGCCCGATACTGAGGGCCGTGGCAGAGGGGCATGCATGGCTCCCAAAATAAGGTATTTGATCTTCGACCGGTTGGCAATTGCCAATATTGGTCCTGGCCTCCTAATCTAAAACCCATAGACGGGATTTGCCTACCGCAAATGGGGCGAAAATTTTAAAGAGTGGGAAAATTTAAACGTGTGTGGGGAGTAAAGGGGAGGGGAAGGAGCGGGGGGGGCATATTCACGCTACGATACAAAAAATCACCATACAAAAGTATACATTTGGAAAAAGTGTGGTCTATGATAAAACCATGTGTAGGGACCCGAGCCAGGGGACGTTCCCCCTTTTCCGAAAACTAAAGTGCCCCTTTTTGAAAAGGAAAAGTGTCCCTCGGTAACTGTGCCCTCCCCACCCCCTCCGTTTACCACGGTCAGGGCGGACAGCTAAAATTAAGATTCTTTTCTAATTTTAGTCACTAAAAATGATGAAAATGATTTACAAAAGACAATACCACGGTTGTCCTGTAATGAAACTTTTTGGTTGACTGCACACCTTAAAATGCTTTTGGCCGACTGTACACCTTTAAATTATTATGTTGACTGTGCACTTTTAAATGGTTATGGTCGAGTGTACACCATTAAATTATTATGGTAACTGTATACCTTTAAACTATTATTTTCGACTGCACACCTTTAAATTTTCATATCGACCCATACCTTTAAATTCAGATAGTCGACTGTGCATCTTTAAATTATTTGGTCGACTATACACCTTTACATTTGCATCGTCGACTGTACACCTTTAAATAATTATGTCGACTACACCTTTAAATAATTATGTCGAATGTATAACTAAATTACTTTTGTCGACTGCACACCTTTAGATTTATTATTGTCGACTGTACACCTTTCATTATTATGGTCGACCGTACACTTTTAGATTTTTAAGGTCGAATGTACACCTTTACATTTTATTGTCGACTGTACACCTTTTAATCAATATGGTCGACTGTACACCTTTAAATTGTTATGGTCGACTGTATATCTTTAAATTATTATAGTCGACTATCAACCTTTAAATCATTATGTCAACTGTACACCTTTAAATCATTATAACGACTGTACACCTTTAAATCATTATGGTGACTCTACACCTTTACATTCGTGTCGTCGACTATTACCCTTTAGATTATTATGGTCGAATGTACATCTTTAAATTGTTATGGTCGACTGAAAGAATATGAAGGACCGTTTATTAAAAACGGATTCTAACGGATTGATGTAATATAATCCCAAATCACAAGTGCTTCTTCTCTTATCATTGTGGGGAGAGGTTGTCCATATCCGGGCTTGGTCCCTGCGCTCTCGCTTCGTACGCTAATGCTACGTATTTTGTGTAACATGATTCAAATTAGTGCTTCATACTATTACCTCACTTAAGAGACTAATTTTGTGTCCACAGATTCTCAAAACCACCGTCATGGTTTGGGCTGAGTTGAAAATTTTTCATATATTTTAACCCTTCTAGGTACTCGGAAATGGCACTTTTGCCCCCCTGAGCTAATATAACATTAAATCAAAAAATGTTCTTCTCTAGGCCATTTAATTTTTCAGCCCCCCTCCCTCCCACTTCAAAAATTGCTCCGCGGTTCATGATTAGGGGCATCAATAAACCAGCCCTCACTGATACTATATACATCTTTTTTGTTTTGTTATATTTCTTTTCATTCGTGCTTTTTGCTCATTTTCTCTATATATTCCTTCATTCCGTCATTCCTAACATTCCCTCTGTCATTCTTTTGATAATAGCCCTAAATTAAAAACAAGATTTACTACAGACTAGGGCTCATCAAACAAGAATGGTACCTTCCCAAATGAAAAACCAAGCACAATACATCGTCAGATTTCGGATCCCCTTCAAACATAAAGCCCCTGCTCCATCTGTCTATGATATCCAATCTTAGACTCAGGCCGTTAATTCAGGCCCATTTGAGAGGCTCTCCCAATCAATGAAAAACCAAATTAATTTAATCTCAGACATAGGTCCTCTTCCAAATATTAAGGGGCGCTACCCAATAAAAACTAAACATCACATATCAGACTAGGCCGGATCGGTTGAGAAATAAAATGCAGTCATTCTCAGATCAAATTAAGGCCACGATAAAAAAAAAAGAGGGGTCCCTACCCGAAAAACGCTGCTGCTGCCCGAAAATTGTTGATATTTTGAGAGTGGGGGAATTACCCCTCTTTCCCCCTGTTCCATACGCCTATGATCTTAGTCAGGGGTGTCGTGAGGAATTTGGGGCAAGGGGGAAGAAACTCAAGTGAGGGCACTTTTTTGACAAAAATTGACTGAGGGGCACTTTTCATTTTTAAAAAGACACTTTTGTCAGCTAGATACGTTCCTCCGGATCCCAATCCTTATCCAAGTTGAACATAGGTTGGATTTGGGGGAGCAAGGGGCACTTGCCCCACTCCCACTTTCTTCAAAATGTATGCTGATTTTTCCCCCTTCGCCCCTTACTCTAGTGCAAGTGGCAGTCGCCCCCGTTGTCCCGTAGCAAAATTGTATATTTTAATACTGCAGGTATAAACAATCACTTATTTTCGTACTGCAGGTATTAAAAACCACTTATTTTCATACTGCAGGTATGTCATACTGCAGTAACCAAAAAAATCTCTCATACTGCAGTCCAATTTTGAACTTGAAATTCATAAAAAGGCAGCTCCATTGGCCTTTTATTTTCATTGCGCCATGCACTACCTAAATTTGAGTACTTCCACGCAATGTTGTGCGAGAAATTTCATTGACTTTCAGCAAGTGCAAAAAAACTGATCTGTTGAAGAGCCTCACTAGAGAGTGACTGTATTTCCATGACCAAGAAGTACCTGATTACGTTGTGCGAAACACTTTCTGTGGAACGACACCAGCAGTTGTAACATTTATGCAACTTTTGAAATAACACTAGATGCCTTATCGGAAATCAAATGCTGGGCATCACCTTTGCGACAGAAACAAAGCAGAAAACCTTGAAATTGGTGTGCAACCTAGAACTTGCAGTTGCTGCAGTCATTTTGGAGAAATTGTCAGGATTGATGCTGCCAGTTTCCTGAGTCTATAAACAGTGGGGGAGATTTATCCCAAGCGTTAGCCTTAGTAAAATATCTCCAGTCTGTTCTCAAAGAATTGCGAACTGAAGGGAGTTCCATGACCTGTATCAAAAGGCAGAATCAGTCGAACAAGATGTGATGGAGGTGGAACTGTGAAACCACGCATTGCAGCTAGAAGCACATACCGACCAAATGCTAAAACATCGGACAACACCACCGAAGGCTATTACAGAGTCAACTTTTTTATCCAGCCAGACTCCATTATTGAGACCCAGCACAGATTTGGACCACATCAACAACACCTTTTTTATCCAGCCATAGACTCCATTATTGAGACCTCAAGTACAGATTTGGACCACATCAACAGATTATGAAATCTTAACTACCTTGTACCAAATTGTATGAACGCTGACCAAGCGACGGTGAGAAGCAGTGGAATGATTTAACTCATGCTATTGAGGTGTATGCAAGTTTGATCCGAGATCCTTTCATGATTGTTAAGGGCGAATACATGCTATGGAGGAAGAAATGGGAAAATGTTCCAGTCTAGTCCTGACCATCTTCATCCGTCTGTGCCTGGATCATTGCTCTGAAAGTCGTTTTCCTAACATGAATCACTGTTGCTGGCAACTTTGCCAGTGACTTCTGCAGGTTGAGAGAGTCTTTTCAAAAATGAAAAGAACCCTTAAGCTATTTGGTCAATAATGACGGAAGCCCGACTGGAGGCAATTTATTCTATTACAATTCATAGGGCCCATTGCCCAGACGTGGAATTAGATCATCGACAGATTTGCCCATAACATCAGCGCGGCGGTTGAATCTAAATTATGATTTGTAAGTTTGATTGTCAAATCTTACTCCAACCTTTCGACTCCAAGTAACAAGTAAGTACAATGCCACCACTCAACCTCATTTTCAATATTCTGGAGTCAAAAATATTGGCCAGGTGTGCAAGTGTGATCAATGATCTTCTGTTTCCTTTACAAATATCTTCTTTGACATGTACCACCCCTTCCCCCATAAAAACTCGGGAGGCATCAACCCAAACTGCCCCTATATCGCTACGCATTAGAGTTTGAATAAATTGTACTTCGGCAAGTATGGCGGGGGCAGGTGGCACAGTTCTGCACTTTTTTTGGCAACCAAGAATACGGGCAAATGTACAGCAAAATTTTGGCCAAATTGTGAATAAAAAAAAACAGCCTCAAATTTTGAGTTTGGCCTAGGAAGTGCCATTTCCGGCAATCTATAGGCCTTTATTGGAAAAATTTCTCTGAACGCTACGCGCCAACTCCATGGTGGCGCTCCGTTAGATACTCGTCACGGGTCAAAATTTATACCAATGAGTAGCCCCCAAACAAAAACCTGTCTACGCCAATGCCCAGACCTATAATTATCATTATTTCGTTATTATTATTATTATTTAATTTATTATTTAATCCTTGGCCGGTAAAGCCTTTCTGTATTGATGACATCACCCCTAAGTCGATTTGAAGAAGAAAAGAGCACATGCTCAGCATGTCAAGAACTATACCAAAGCAGTACCAAGCTTCGTTTTTCGGGAAGGGGGAGAGAAATCAAGTTATTGATGTTTGAAAATTCACTGTTCCTGCATAAAGAGCTGTTCTCAGAACAAGTCACTTTGACCCCTGCTATATCTATAATGTTGTATTAAATTCCAACCTCGTTAGCTTGTGTAACTTGACTCACCTGGGGTAAGAAGTGGATGGCAGTATATTTAGCAAAGCACACCTGATATGTTAAGTTCAATAAAACCAAAAATGTACTATAACCGCTGATTCTGACATATCATCTCTTTCATTTGCAGTGATATTTTGGTAGTAACTTCTTATGAAACACACATCAATCATATGAGGATAACTTTAGACTTGTGATCTTTTTGTCTGTGAAAGGTTATGAGACATCCCAGGTACAGACATATTCCTCATGCCTCACAAAATGGTATCACATCATTCTAGCACCCCTGAATGAAGTGACACGATCTTTTGAAATGGTATCAAATCATTCTAGCACCCCTGAATGAAGTGACACGATCTTTTGAAATGGCATCAAATCATTCTAGCACCCTTGAATGAAGTGACATGATCTTTTGAAATGGTACCAAATCATTCTAGCACCCCTGAATGAAGTGACACCATCTTTTGAAATGGTATCAAATCATTCTAGCACCCTGAATGAAGTGACACCATCTTTTGAAAAATGGTATCAAATCATTCTAGCACCCCTGAATGAAGTGACACGATCTTTTGAAATGGTATCAAATCATTCTAGCACCCCACCATCTGAATGAAGTGACACGAAATGGTATCAAATCATTCTAGCACCCCTGAATGAAGTGACACGATCTTTTGAAATGGTATCAAATCATTCTAGCACCCTGAATGAAGTGACACGATCTTTTGAAATGGCTTCAACAAACTACCTTTGTACAGTGTGTAAAGCAATTCCCATTCTGCTCATGTTGTGAGCGGGTCTGCCAGGACATAATTCATAGGATCTGTACTGTACAAGTAATGAAGTCTTTTTCTCTGAGATCTCATCTTTTAAGTGTTAGTAATCTTTTGATGCACATATGACACTGTAGCACGAATAATAAGTAATTCGTAAATTAGGAACTTTGTGATGTTTTGGGGCCTTGTAGTATGGTGGACATGTGGGCACAAAGAAATTATATCTGTTTATTCCATCAACCTCGAAAACAATGCCAAAGCTTCTAAAAATTATCATCAACTTCAAACTATTAAATATTTTTCTCCTTATGTATTGTTTTCATCAGAAATATATTGTATGCACAACGGCTGAGGTAATATGAATAGTAGCATGTAATTTATTAAGTGGGACATTGTTGCTTCTAAGGCATCTGAATACAAAGAAATATTTTTGTTTTATACTACATCAACCTTCAAGATATCGCTCAAATATTCTATCCTACAAAATAGATCAATCTGACCACTCAACTAATTCTTTCATGTCAAATTTTGGTTAATTTTTCCAAATTTTCTGAAACCTGTCATAACAGGAGAGTATCAACAGTAAGCAGGAAGGAGTAAAATTATCCACATAATGAGTAACCAATTGTATGACCGTTTATAATTCACAGCAGCCTTTTTTTTTACATACATACTTTTCAAAAATTGTGATACTGGTGGGCCATGCTGCATATTTTACACAAATAGTTTGAAAAGCAAAACAAGGTTCACTTGAAATCATCATACAATTTGGAGAGATTTACTTTCATGGGGTACTTTTATCCAGTTTATTGTCATTATTTTCGTATTGAAAAAAATAGAGATCTGTCTCTCTAATAACCCAGTGACACCCCTTCTGCCTTAGAAATTTAATGTTTACCGATGCCAGTTTTGCCATCAATTAATCTGCCTGAGTTAGATGATTGACAGCTTTTTCAACCAATCACCGCATGAATTTGCCTGGTAACAAAATCTGCAGGACTATGTGGGGGCATACATCCTACGTGGTACTGGTACAGTACAGCTAGCTAGCGGCGCGCGCTCATGTAGCCAATGCAATTTACAGCACAAAACAAATTTCTGAACACACAGACTAAGTGATGGCAAAATGGTGAACAAAAATTGTGCTTACGGGCCCGCTGCGGGCTTTGTAAATCCGATTCCTTTTACCCAGAATGGTTAGCAACTGAATTTTGTTTAAAGATCGGTAGAAGTGCCATAAATGGATCAAAGCTTGTGGCAGGCCTCGCAGACATCTAAATGTCAATGCATTGGTAATGCATGCATGATTGCGGATTTGAGGTTTGTTTGCCCCACATAGTTGCCACGTTGCTATGGTAGGTGTAGCTTATTTTGTAACTGAGAGACGTTAATTGGCGCACCAGTGAAAATGTGTTTAAAAAAGGCCTGGTTTGCATGTATTTCACAAAATATCACAAGTAACGTATGCAGTGGAAATAAAGCACTGAAAAAGAATTAAATGTTTGAAGATTGTTTTTGTTATTTTTTTACAGGTTAAGCAAATGTTGATGAATTCACCCAAGAGTGCAAACCCACCAAATCACTGAGAGGGGGGCTAAAACTGTTTCTCATCAAATTTGTTATGGTGATTATTGCATCCCCAATTCGGAAAATAAATCAAAAGACCAATGTTTGAGTTTTCATAAGTTTTAAGGTCTTTAAAATATAACAAAAACAAAAGGGAGGGGGGGGGGGGGTGGCAACCTGATTTGGGACAAATGTGTCATCACTCGATCTAAACTTGTCATGAATCTGACCTGAATAATTGCCATTCATCAATTTGGGACTGAACTTCGACTCGCTCACTTTCCTTGTGAAAAGATACATCACACGTTCATGTATCTTCTCATAATACTCAATTGAAATTGATCTCATTTCGGTATTAATTGTTCCTATATATAATTTGATTTCATGTCAAAAGCTCATAGCTTGAGGCTCATAACTACATCCATCATGTATGACAGAGGAACAGGCACTGACAAATCAATCGTCTGGCTGCGTGGGATGACCTAAAGTCATATTCAGGCAACCATAAGCAGGATTTGCCCCCGGATCACCCTAAAATACAAAGAATCACCATACAAAATATATACAAATGGAAGTAAGCGTCCCCTTGTACCCCTAAACCACCTATGCAGACAACCATAAGCAGGATCACCCTACAAATACAAAGAATCACCATACAAAATATATACAAATGGAAGTAAGTGTCCCCTTGTACCCCTAAACCACCTATGCAGACAACCATAAGCAGGATCACCCTACAATACAAAGAATCACCATACAAAATATATACAAATGGAAGTAAGCGTCCCCTTGTACCCCTAAACCACCTATGCAGACAACCATAAGCAGGATCACCCTACAATACAAAGAATCACCATACAAAATATATACAAATGGAAGTAAGCGTCCCCTTGTACCCCTAAACCACCTATGCAGACAACCATAAGCAGGATCACCCTACAATACAAAGAATCACCATACAAAATATATAAAATGGAAGTAAGCGTCCCCTTGTAAACCACCTATGCAGACAACCATAAGCAGGATCATATACCCCCCTACAAAACCACCTACAAAACCATAAGAATCACCATACAAAAATACCATAAAATGGAAAATGGAAGTAAGCGTCCCCTTGTACCCCTAAACCACCTATGCAGACAACCATAAGCAGGATCACCCTACAATACAAAGAATCACCATACAAAATATATAAAAATGGATAAAATGGAAGCGTCCCCTTGTACCCCTAAACCACCTATGCAGACAACCATAAGCAGGATCACCCTACAATACAAAGAATCACCATACAAAATACATAAAATTGAAAGTAAGCATCCCCTTGTACCCCTAAACCACCTATGCAGACAACCATAAGCAGGATCACCCTACAATACAAAGAATCACCATACAAAATATATACAAATGAATCACCATACAAAATATATACAAATGGAAAATATAAAAATGGAAGCGTCCCCTTGTACCCCTAAACCACCTATGCAGACAACCATAAGCAGGATCACCCTACAATACAAAGAATCACCATACAAAATATATACAAATGGAAGTAAGCGTCCCCTTGTACCCCTAAACCACCTATGCAGACAACCATAAGCAGGATCACCCTACAATACAAAGAATCACCATACAAAATATATAAAATGGAAGTGTCCCCTTGTACCCCTAAACCACCTATGCAGACAACCATAAGCAGGATCACCCTACAATACAAAGAATCACCATACAAAATATATACAAATGGAAGTAAGCGTCCCCTTGTACCCCTAAACCACCTATGCAGACAACCATAAGCAGGATCACCCTACAATACAAAGAATCACCATACAAAATATATACAAATGGAAGTGTCCCCTTGTACCCCTAAACCACCTATGCAGACAACCATAAGCAGGATCACCCTACAATACAAAGAATCACCATACAAAATATATAAAATGGAAGTAAGCGTCCCCTTGTACCCCTAAACCACCTATGCAGACAACCATAAGCAGGATCACCCTACAATACAAAGAATCACCATACAAAATACATACAAATGGAAGTGTCCCCTTGTACCCCTAAACCACCTATGCAGATCACCCTACAATACAAAGAATCACCATACAAAATATATAAAATGGAAGTAAGTGTCTCCTTGTACCCCTAAACCACCTATGCAGACAACCATAAGCAGGATCACCCTACAATACAAAGAATCACCATACAAAATATATAAAAATGGAAGTAAGCGTCCCCTTGTACCCCTAAACCACCTATGCAGACAACCATAAGCAGGATCACCCTACAATACAAAGAATCACCATACAAAATATATAAAAATGGAAGTAAGCATCCCCTTGTACCCCTAAACCACCTATGCAGACAACCATAAGCAGGATCACCCTACAATACAAAGAATCACCATACAAAATATATCAAAATGGAAGTAAGCGTCCCCTTGTACCCCAAAACCACCTATGCAGACAACCATAAGCAGGATCACCCTACAATACAAAGAATCACCATACAAAATATATCAAAATGGAAGTAAGCGTCCCCTTGTACCCCAAAACCACCTATGCAGACAACCATAAGCAGGATCACCCTACAATACAAAGAATCACCATACAAATATATCAAATGGAAGTGTCCACTTGTACCCCTAAAGCACATATGCAGACAACCATAATTTTTGCAGAGTCTGCCCTTTCTACAACTAAACATTTATCAGTTTACATTGAAAAATGCAGATAAAATTCTCAGTGCAACTTGATCTTCTTTCTGTGCATGGTTCTATGCCAGCCGGACAAGCTGCCTTCAACTCGACTTGTCAAACCCTGTATGTGAATATGAACAACTCGTATACTTATAGGCAAAAACAGAAAATTTCAAACTTATATCAAATTTACTTGTATGAGATATAAATGTGACTTGAAGTATGTCAGAAAGTGACCTGTCAAAAAGTGACCCCGTTTTATATTTCCTGAACCACTTCCAATATCATTTATACAAATTATCAGAAAATGTATTCACGCCGTTTCAAGTAATTTAGACTTTCAGGTCCGTTCAAATTGTCATTATTTGGACTTTAAAATGGTCTGTTTTGTTATTACTGACAGACTTCCCCCACCAGAATGAGTGCCCAATTCCTTGTTTTCTTCCAATTTAATCATATGCATTGGCGGTGCTATGGGGGGCTTCCCCCTCCCCACGAGATCACTTTGCTCCCCCATGACCAAAATCCAGCTGCTGCCACTGAACATATGGTTTGCGCCCATTTTCTCACCCCACAAATTTGAGGGTTCATGTGACAGTGACACTAATTACGTTGTCAATTTACTTAAAATACTTAGATAATCAATTAATTTATACTTTGTTTCCTAAAAAAGTTATTGATGGTATGTTTCAAATTAGGGCTTTTTGTTAATATTCATGCGTTTTTTGAAATATTAAAGTATGTAACACTGCCTTGTGATAACAGACATATCGGTCAAAATTCAGCGTTTTAAACGTACATAAATCAGAAAAATACACACATTGCTGTAAAATATTGGCAGGCACAACAAAGAGCTTCAAATTCTAAATAATCTAACTTTCTAAAGGGGTCATATTACAGAATTTTAAGAAAAGTATGGAAAAAGAAACTCAAAATTGCTACAAAATTTACAAAAATGTTTTTTGTCTTCAAATCTTACAATAACTTCAAGATCACATTTTGCTTCAAAATTAAACATGCAAGTCCTAAGACATGATAGTATTGGTTTCGATCTAATTTTGTATATTCCCTACTACAATATTTGTTCTAGAGAAATTTATCTGTACCATGAATTTCTGCCATTTTTTCTCTCAAAAATTGTGTAACCCAAACCATACATCGTGATATGCTTTGTTGAACCGCCAAGCTCCAACGTGCTTGCAATTTCCTTTCATTTGATATATAGTCAATGGCATACCTCCTCTAACCTTTCCTATAATAATTATATTCACCTCTTCACGAACGACTACGCAAGGTTGAGAGGCAGTGAACGCTAAGTTAGCATGAAATACCCAGGATCGAAGTCCACCGTGACTACTGCGCACTATTTTCAGCTGCAGCTTTCAGGGGTGTTTTGACACAATCATTTTTGGTGTTTTTCATATTTCCTCTCTAAAATAATAGATTAGCATCATTGAAAGGAAATCTATAAAGAATCTAAATATGTAACACAATTTCAGTTTTCAATATTGACAAGAAGTTATACTTTTGCAAAGATTGACCATTTGTTGACCAAATTTAGCCAAAAATTGCTTAATTTGTATATTTTTTGTCTAATGTTTTTAATTTATTTATTACTTAGATAAATATCTTAGCCTCTATTCCAACCATACTTGTAACGAAGAAAATAAAAGCTGTCAAAAATGCATATGGAAAATTATGAAAATTGGGCTTGCTTTTTTCAAAGCCCTGGTAGAGTAAGGGCTAAGAGGGTCAATCGCGAGTGCAAAGTCCTTTGAACTGTGCCTTTAAATATGCATAGAAACACATTGCCAAACTAAATAATCTTTTTAACAATTTTTGTGTTAGATTACTTAAAAATGATAAAAAGAATGAAAACTAGATAAGTTTTCTATATATTTTATTGCTTTATTAAAAAAGATTCTGTTTTGAAAAAATGGAATAAACCAAATATCATGGTCAGGCATTAACGGGATTTAATGCACGTGGCTGGCGACAATACAAATACCCATAGAAATTGTAAGAATGTATACAAAAGTTGTGATGCATGGAAGAGAAGACATTTGAAACTGTAATGTTATTCATTCATTTCAGTCCAACATCAGTCACTATAATAAAACCTAACTAGGTAAATACCGTCATGGTTCGCATGCCCATGCAAATTGACACCCATATTATATAACCCGGCCATTTATAAAATGGTATCCTAAGTCCCACATGGCATCCCATGTACCACATGGAATCTCACCCCATGTCCTACATGGCATCCAACATATCTTCCACATAGCATCCCACTCCATGTCCCACATGACATCCCATGTCCCACGGGCATTCCATCATATGTCCCACAAGGCACTCCATCCTATGAACCACATGGCATTCCACCCTATGTCCCATATACCAAATGACATCCCACCATGTCCCATTACATCCCATGCCTTGTCCCACATGGCATTCCACCATTCCATAACAAACCACCATACACAGTGTCTCACATGGCATTCCACCATATGTCCCACATGCATATTCCACCATATGTCTTCACATGCAAGATCCTGACGCTATGACCCACATGATCCTATCCACATGTATGTCCTACATTAATCCAACCATATGTACCACATGACATTCTTCCTATGTCCTTACATGAAGCCTTTGTGTCCCGCATCAGTGGCTTCCCACTCTGATGTTCCACATACAGATCTGTTAACCTTGAGATCATTTCAAATCAGATTCTCTGGAACTGTTAAAGTTGTATTTTGATAAAAACTGTACTAAACAAAATGCGCCAAACAAAGGATTACTGTGGCTGAAAAATTAACACTGTACTTCAGTTCTTTCTTATTGTTCGAATTAATCGTTAAGTTGGTACCAATCCTTTAAGAGGACATAACCGGAAGCGTAAAAGTAGAGTAAAAACTAAAGATAAATAAACGCAGCTGGTGCCAAAAATGCATAACAGCATGCTCAACATTCTCTCATAAATACGGCAAAATGCATACAGCAGGTCATATTGTTGGGCATCTCATCATATGTTCCACACGTATCTCTTTCCGCCACACGATCATTTATTTATGTTCATTGATAGTATCACATTCATGTTCACATCCCATGTTCCCTTTCATGGCCTCTCATTCATGTCCTTCACACTTCCTACTTAATACATGGCATCTCATTTTATGTTACACATGGCACTACCAGACGACACATGGCATCCTGGCCCCACACAGCATTGCAGCATCTCACTACACATACTACTCTCTGTGTGCCATTGCATTCACTCACATAAGTGTGGCATCTGGTTTCATAAACCCACATGGCTAATTTCATGTTCTCAATACTATTGTGTTTCATAAGAAAGTTCATCTCAGTAGTAACAAAGTCTCGATTGAGCATACATGTATGAAAGCAAAACAGTTCATACAATGTCTTATATGCAATGACTCTGCCAGTCAGTGACGCTACTATTACGACATTCTCATCTCCACAGTAATTCACTCATGTTCCTGCATGGTACTCATCACAGTTAGCTTAAGCTGTTATCTTCACCTCGTTTCATTGGTGGCAGTCTCACCTTCAGCAACCTCACATGGTATCCATTCATGTCTCATGGTACCCACTTCATGCCCTTACATGGCACCATGCTCGACATGACACCCATAAGCTTCCATAAAGAAGTTCATCTGGTCACAGTCTCTCGATTGGAGTTATCATGTAGCCAGTGTCAGTTCATTAAATACTATATGTAAATGAGTTGTTGATCAAGTAAAGTGAGTCAATACTTTGCTCGACAGTACTATGTAGCATAACATGGTAAATATTACCGTTCTTCATAGTTCTCATCCATTGCAATCCACATGGCATCCTCCTCCCCATGTTTATGATGCACTCACAGGTCCAAACATCTTCTCGACTGTTATTTAACAAAGTCTGGTCAGGTCATGCCACAGCAACTTATGCAAATGGCATACCGAGAAGCGCGGGAGTTTAAAAACAAGCGCGATACACCAGCCATAAAGTTCAAATACTTAAAGAATTTTTAAGAATTTTACCAAGTGCCACAGCATAGTATTCGAAGATCTGAAGAAAATTGGTACTCACATTACTGTTAAGTCAGCCTCTAAAGAAAACAGCAATTATTGCAGACTTTGCGATACAGTCATCAACTTGTCTGCCGAAAAATCCTTTAACATTTTTTATAAGTGAAATGCTAACCTTCCCCAATATCTGAAAGAAACTTAAACTTTTTCGAGGAATTTCTGGAGATTGCTGAGGAATTTAAAACTTAACATTTTCAGCAAATGATACAAGCATCGCACATATAGCCTGCATAACGCCACGCATGCACAAAACAAATGCTCTAAAATATTCACTTTTTAACTGATTTTTAGCTTAACTGATTCTCAGCTTCAGTTGTTGCTGCCTTCTTCTTAAAACATTGCCCAAAGTCAACATAGACAAGTTCTTTGCCATTTTTTGATTTATGGTGGTGGTGTTAGCTCTGGGCTTTTATGGTATTCAACCTTTTCTTAGCCTGTCTTATTATGTTATGTTATGTTATATGTATAACGCTGAGCTTTCAGTAAAGCAGCCAGGAGGTCATTTATTGTCACACTCTAGCTTGTTATATCTTGTCAGAGACACTGTATATTTTTGCAGGCCCAGTGGTTACAGGTCACAGCTCTTCTTCACCTGTCTCCTCCAACATTTAGAGATGATTATCAGCTACAGTAAGCATAGTGAAAGCTTGTCAAACCTGCAGCCTACACAGACCATTAGCAACCAAAATCAAACTTCTTGCAGCTCATGACTGGTTGTAAACATTTTCATAGCTGCGATTTTCAAAGATTGAGAATAAACAATTCTTTCATAGTGAAACAAAGAAATTGCATGTATCAATTACAGCAATAAGAAGTCAATACCTGACCACCATTCACATAAAATAATAATAGTTCGGGTATCAGTTACTACAGATCAATACTGAGCAAACTTCGATCCAGGTTACAGATCCGAGAAAAATTATCATTTTCAAGCCTCGTAAACACGTAACGCACGCATCCTCTCTAGTAATGGATGAAGAATATGTTTTACAAAAAGTCACCCCGGAATATATAGTTAGTGAATTTCTCATGTCTCTAGTGCTACATAAACCGACATCATGGTTGCACAGGTCAAGCTGACCATTTTCGTCATCAAACACATCAACTGTGTGAGTCTTTTCGATCTTCTAGCCAAAACACATACAAATGATTGTATTGTAAAGATTTGAAAGTTGAGCCAGATCACTAATTATTGATTATATGAAATTGAAATTACGTTATATAGCGGTCATCGCATGCTCGTGACACACTTAGGAATACTGCTAAAATTACAGCTTATCATTTTTTCTCCATAAACTTACCTAAAGGAGTCATAAAAATCAGCTGCAAATATCCTGTCAAATCTTCATTTATTCGGGATTTTGTCTGGTTATTTTGCCTGATAAATTGTTGGCTTACGTACGGCACACTTCATACAGTCGTGAAAACATAGCATGGAAAATAAACAGATATCAAATTTTGATTTTATTTATGGAAACAAAAAGCCAGTACAAAGAGCTGTTGATATTGGAGGTCCGGTTCAGTTCAGTCAGGTTCACCCTGAGTTTTTCTCACAGAGTTTGTTCAAAGCTTACCATTCAGCCGTTGGAGAAAAGTGACACGAAAAGATATATTGTCGGTTTTTCGCCAGCCGTCTCGACGGCAAGAGAGTCATGCCTTCTCTTCTTGAATATTGTACGATAATCTCGTTCAGTTAGGTTCAGATAGCCAACTGTTTCATTCGACCAATCAGGTGCCGCGCTCGTGTCTGAGTTTCATTGTACCGATGTAATATGTCCAGTTACGGGCTTCAGAGTCACCATCGTTCTCAGGTGTTACCGGCCCATTCGACCAATCAGGTGTTAAAAACCAGGCCTTGAGCGTATTGTACCGATAATTCGTCCAAAACAGGTTCAGACAATCACTTAACACCAGGTGTTGCTCTCAGGTCTGGAGTTCATTGTACCGATAATTCGTCCAAATATGTGGTTCAGATACTGTTTATTCGGATCACCAGGTGTTGCAATCACTATTCGACCAATTTGTAAAAGTCCTGCGTCTTGAGCTCACGTACCGATAATTCGTTCGTCGTTGCTGCTCATTCAAATGTACCACTGAAACAGGGGAACAGTCAGAATATTCAAAATTTACAAAAGTATAAACATAATTGAAAAATTTGTAAGGACATGGCTAACAGCTGTTTTATTTTATATAGCAATGTTTTAAGTAACTTCAAACAGCAAGTCAAAATTTGTTTCCGGTCTCGTTGTTTATTTGAACATGAGCTGCCATTTTGTTAAATTTGTATTGAATTATCGATATTACCTTCAACAGGGACATAAGCGATATAGTCGTATTATAACGACGGAGTTTCAACAGTATAAACAGATAATTGATGCGTACACAAAATAGCCTGATAGCTAAAGAAAAACTATTATCGCTAGAGGCCCTAAGGTAGATTATAAAAGAATACAGCAATTAACACTTGCCGATGACAGTAATTCGTATGTTTTGGTCAGGTCGGCAGTCTCGCGGTAAAGACAAAGTGGTAGCATTGTACCTTTCAATAATTACACAATGTGCTACATTGCTTTTTGGGAGGGGTCTGTCACATTGTTATTTTAACAATTACATAACCAGATAACGTCGGTTGACTTCGACAAACTTTTCATTTCTTTTATAATGCACCAAACACTTATGAGTTTTTCAGCTTGATTGAGAATACATATGAATTACAGGGCAACACAAAAATTTTGGAAGTGTATGCACCCGCAAATAAAGCATATCACACTGATATAAAAAAATACATCAAAGAAATTTGTTTTGGATCTGCAAGCACAGTAGGACATCACATTATACAGAGCCAGGTTACTTTTCTTACACTGGTGAAATTTTAAAATATAAAACCAAGAAAGTGGAATAAGGTATCAACACGGTTTATTCACCAATTCGTTTTTGGTTCCGATGCGATAGCATCAGGAACCTATGCGGTAATGATGGCGTGTGTATGTGTGTGTGTGTGTGTGTTTGTGACGGACAGCTCATAAATGTGATATCTCAAGAACAGTACACTGGATTAACGCCATATGGTGGGGCTTAATATCGTTTTGCTAAAAAGACCTTGTGAGCGTAGTATCTTAAAAAGGACAAACTGGATTCATGTCATGTGCGATACACAGATAGCCCATGGTCTGTAGATGTGCCCTATTGTTTTTGATGGTGATGTCATGCATATTGAGGGGTAAGCGGGGCCCAATGTAAAAATCTTGAAATGCTCATATTCTAACAACCGCATGTCTGTTTTTTTTCTTCGGCGTTTTACCGGTGGCATTATGGGCGCTTTACGGGCGCTTTACCGGCGGCTTACCGGCGCTTTACTGGCGTTAAAATTCCGGCGCAATTGTCAAACTGCTCGAATCGGTACTGTATATGTCCATTTTGCATTATATTGTGCATGATAATATTGTTTGTTATCATGTACATGCCTATGTTATTAATGGATGTCATTAATATGCATGGTAGGCGTGGCTTAATATGAAAGTGCTAAAGGATGTTAACACCATACTGCATCTCATGAACGGTATATCGGATGTATGCCATACTGTATGCCTTACACAGATGGGTCATGGTCTGTACATAATTATGTACTAATGTGTTGTGGTAGTGATGTTATGAATATTAATGAGTGGGCAGGGCTTACTGACAAATTCTCGAAAAAGGATAAATGATTAACTGTTTTGTATCATACTTGCTATGATAATGTTGTTAATTTTTGTGCAATATGCAACAAAATGTCAGTTAATACAAATTTTACAAATCAATCAGTTTATAAAAAGAAATCATTGGAACAACAAAATCTTTTGGTTCTGATTTAAAATTTGTCAATAAATTTTCCGAAAATTATTGAAAATTGATAAAAAATTCTTCAAAATTGAAGAAAATTACATGAAATTGCACGCAGGAAATTTCCCTGAATTGTCAAACAAATTTACCGAAATTTCAATAAAGTGCCCAAAAATGATCAAAATTTTCCTAAAATTGTGAAACAATTCACCAAAATTTTAAGCAAAGCGCCCGAAAGTGAACAAAATTTCTCGCAAATTGACATCAATATCCTCAAAATTGCCAAACGATCAAATTTACCTAAAAAAGTCAAACATTTTTCCGAAAGTGACGAAGGAAAGTGACTGAAAATGACAAAATTTCATAAAAATTGACAAACAATTCATGGAAATTTGAAGCAATTTGGGCCCGGAAAAATGAAGAAAATTTCCCGAAAATGAGGGAAATTTGCTAAAAATTGAAGAAGAAAAAATTCCCTCCAAAATTGAAGGAGATTTAGCAATTAGCAGCAAAGTCAATTCACAAGTGTAATTTTTCTACTTGTGACCGGGAAATTTTTGAAGTCCCCTCCCCTTCACCACTTTCTTGAAAGGTTATCTTTCCTATGCCCCTGCCTAACACCAAATGGGGAGTTGGTGTACAGGGCTTAGTATGAATGTGATGTCGCCTTTATTTTTCACGAATTACCTCACTTCAAAAATTTTGCGATGCCTGTAGTCATATATATTCTCAATCAAAACTGGAAAAGAACTCATAAGTGTTTAAGGATTGCATTTATAAAAAGAAATGAAAAGAGACATCAAGTGTGACATTATCCTAATTTCATATAATTGAATTAAAAATAACAAATCTTCTGACCAAGTTTTATACCTCCCAAAGCAATATAACACATTTATTGTAATTATTGAAAATTTTAATGCTACCACTTTTAATGCTACTACTAAATGCCATGGGAGCTGCCATTTTGATTTTAAAACATGCAGATTATGATGTCATCAGCCCAGCAGGATGTTGGAATGCTTTGTATTTCTTTATAATCTACCTTAAGTTTTCTAGCTGATGAAAATAGTTTTTCTTTTGTAAGCTGTCAAGGACATTTTTGTGTACACATGAAATTATCACAACATACTGTTAGAACTTTGCATCATTTATAAAGAAATACATTATAATCCTTATGTCCCTGTTGGAGAAATTATGTCATCGTGCATAAGATTTCAATACAAATTTTAACAAAATGGCAGCTTCCATGTGTCGACTTCAAACCTAAATAACTTGAGATAGGAATAAGATTTTGACTTGCTGTTTTGGGAAGTTGCTTAAAATTGTTATTCTCTATCAAAATAAAATAATGATTGTATGAAGACTTCATGTCCCCTTTTAAAATTTTCAATTGTCTGTCTGTTCATACTTTGTAAATTTTGAATATTCACAAAACATTTGTTCCCTGTTTCAGTGGGTACAGTTTGGATGAGACGAAGCAACATTTGGACAGATTACATCAGTACAATGAACTCAAAGACCTGGGACAACACCTGATTGGTCAGATAGGTGAGTACAACACCTGATTGGTCAGATAGGTGAGTTGGTATCTGAACCCACATATTTGGACAGATTACATCAGTACAATGAACTCAAAGACCTGGGGCAACACCTGATTGGTCAGATAGGTGAGTTGGTATCTGAACCCACATATTTGGACAGATTACATCAGTACAATGTACTCAAAGACCTGGGACAACACCTGATTGGTCAGATAGGTGAGTACAACACCTGGTTGGTCAGATAGGTGAGTTGGTATCTGAGCCCACATATTTGGACAGATTACATCAGTACAATGAACTCAAAGACCTGGGGCAACACCTGATTGGTCAGATAGGTGAGTTGGTATCTGAACCAAAGACCTGGGACAACACCTATTTGGACAGATTACAGATCAGTACAATAAACTCAAAGATAGGTAAGGGGTGACTGAACCCACATCTCAATGACATGGTTTACATTTGATCCTTTACCTTTGTTCTCAAAGGACAATCGGTTACAAGATCTTTAGATGATGTGATATATGGAATTTATATGGTACATTTTCTAGTTTTAAAGAACTATTCAAATGCACTCCAACTAACAGACTAGTTCTTCGCTTCTTAGTACTTGGAAGGTCGAACACCACGTTCTCGAATAGTGTTCAGAGAACCAGGAGGGGGTGACTCTCTTGCCAGCTTTACATCCCCTTTCTAAAAATGGTTCATTCAACCATTGTCACTTTTCTCAACAGCTGAATGAGGAGTAGAAGCTGCAGACAAAAATCTGTGAAGAAAATCAAGTTAGACCTGACTGAGGCTTGAACCCGGGACCTCCAGCATCTAAACTGTGCGCCCGGCCAACTGAGCTACCTATTCTCCTATAAATAAAATCAAAATTTGATATCTGTTTTATTTTCCATGCTATTAAAACTTTTCTGACTAATATGGTGTACCATTACACATTAAGCCAACAATTTATCAAACAAAAATGTAGACAAAAAAATCCAAATAAATGAGAATTTGACAGGATATTTGCAGCTGATTTTTTTTTTATGACTCCTTTACTTAGATGTTAAGTTTTATGGAGAAAAAAATGATAAGCTGTATTTGTAAGCAGTGTTCCTAAATTAGTAATCTGAACATACATTGTTATATATAGCAGTAGTTTTTCAATTTCATATAATCAATAACTAATTTAGTCACAGCTCAAATACCAAATGCTACAATATACAATCATTTGTATGTAGTTTTGGCTAGAGATCAGAGAACTTCACACAGTTGATAAAGTTGTTTGGTGATAGCTTAAAAATGGTCAGCTGACCTGTGCAAATTTAACCATGATCGGACTGTAGCTAGCTAGGACATGAGGAAATTCCCCACCCCTAACCTATATATTTGGGGGAATTGTTTTTTGTAAAACATATTCTTTCATCCATTATACAAAAAGTGCCGTGCAATTTTCATCCTGTTTGCAAGGCAGAAAGTAAATGTAATTTTTCTCGGATCATAACCTGGATCAATTTTGCTCAAATATTGTTGCCACAAAATTCTGTAGTAGCAATTACCCGAACTATTATTAACATGTGAATGGTGGTCAAGATTGATGACTGCTATTGCTGTGAATTACTGATACATGCAGATTTCTTTGTTTCACTATGAAAGAATTGTTTTCTATTCTCAATCTTTGAAAATCCTTACAGCTATGAAGAATGGAACTACAACCAGTCATGAATACCCAAAGTTTGGTCTGGACCTTAATGATTGAGGGTACGGCCTGGAACTTGCTGGGTTTGTATTTCTTTCACTATGCTTACTGTAGCTGTTAATCATCTCTAAATGTTTGGAGGACAAAGATTGAGAAAAAGAAGAGAGCTTTTGCGGCCTGTATACAACCACTGAATTTGTTCCTGCAAAATATACAAGTAAATAATACATCTCAATTCTATTTCTGAGATATAGGTTAAAAACTTTTAGAATTGTGACCAATATGATTGGTATCACAAAGCAACACCAGGAAGCAGCGTTACATACATATAACATAACATAACATAATAAGATTACTGGCTAAGAAGGGTTAGTTACCCCATAAAAAGCCCAAACTAACACCACCACCACCAAAAAAAATCAAAAATGAAAGATGCCCAGAGTTAATAAAGAACTTATCTATGTTGACTTTAAGATCTTTAAAGAGGCAGCAACAACTTGAACTGAAGTCAGTTAAGTAAAATCAGTTAAAAAGTGAATATTTTAGAGCATTTTGATTTTGGTTCGCATGCGTAGCATTATGCGAACCTATGTAATGGCGATTATGTTCGGCCGGCCGGCTACATTTATCCTGAGATTTCCTCAGAAATGTTAAAGTTTTTTTAAGAATTCCTCAGAAAATGTTAAAGTTTCTTCAGAGTTTCTCAGAAAAAGTTTAAGTTTCTTCAGATATTCTTTAAGGAAGGTTAGCATTTCCTTATAAAATGTTAAAGTTTTTCAGAGATACTTAAGATAGGATTGATGACTAGTATCCTTAAAGTCTACAATACATTTGCTATTTTCTTAGAAGGTAACTGTAAAATAATGTAATTTTCCAATTTTCTTCAAAGATCTTCAGGTCTCTCTTGTAGCACTTGAGATTTAAAATTCTTAAAATTCTTTAAAATATTTGGGCACCAACAGTTGTATCACGCTTGATTTTTTAAACTCCACCTTTATAATTATGCTCATTTGCATAAAGTTGCTACAGTATTATGACCTGACCAGACTTTTTTATTTAAAATGCTTAGTCAGGGAGTGTGACAGGATGTGATTGCATATAAACATAGGGAGGGATGCCATGTGGGACATGGATGGGGGCCATGAAGGACATATGATTTAATATTTACCATGTTGTATACACCAAGGGCTATATCAGGCAAAATTATTTGACTCCACTTTTTTTTACTTATTCAACAACTCATTTGCATATAAGTTATTTAATGAACTGACACTTTAATACATAGTATGCTCAATCAGGGACTGTGATAGCTAAGATGAGACTTCTTATGGAGCTTATGGGATGTCATGTCAGACATAGGGTGGGATGCCATGTGGGATGCCATGTAGGACATGGGGTGGGATGCCATGTGGGACATGGGGTGGGATGCCATGTGGGACATGGGGTGGGATGCCATGTGGAACAGGGTGGAATGCCAATAGGATATGTGGTGGAATGCCATGCAGGACATAGGGTGGATTGCCATGGGATGGAATGTCATGTGGGACATGGCGTCCCACCCCATTTCAACAAGTCATTTGCATATAAGTTATTATATGAACTGACACTTTCATACATAGTATGCTCAATCAGGGACTGTTATACCTAGGATGAGACTTCTTATGGAGCCTATGGAATGTCATGTGGGACATGGGGTGGGATGCCATGTGGGACATGGAATTGGATGCCATATGGGACATGGGGTGGGATGCAATGTGGAACAGGGTAGAATGCCATGTGGGACATGGTGGGATGCCACGAGTAACACTGTGTGACATAGGTTGGGATGCCATGTGTGATATGAGGTAAGATGCCATGTGTGACATAAGGTAGGATGCCATGTATGACATAGGGTAGGAGGTTATGTGGGACATAAAGTAGGAGGCCATGGGGACATGGGATGTGAGACATGGGATGTGATGCCATGTGGGACATAAGGTAGGATGTCATTGGTACATTAGGAGGGATACCGTGTGGAACATATGGTGGGATGCTATGTGCTGACCTGCCAACTAGTACGATTTTGCCGTATTTAATATGGGAGAATGTTGAGAATATGATTGTACGTTTTTTGGCACCAGAATACGATTTATTTATCTTTATAATGTTTTTTTTTTTTTACTCCTACTTTTTACGCTCGGTTAGCGTTTATGTCCTCTTAAAGGATTAATTTTGCCAACTTTTACCGATTCAGATTCAGATTCGTACAATAAGAGAAACTGAAAGTACAGTGGTAATTTTTTTTCAGCCACAGTAATCCTTTGTTTTGTACATTTTGTTTGAAGAGTACAGTTTTTTTTTATCAAAAATACAACTTTTGTAGTTCCAGAATACAGTTTGGTGATCCTCAAGGTTGGCAGGTCTGTATGTGGAACATCAGGTGGGAAGCCACTGATGCGGGACACAGGGAGGAATGCCATGTGGGACATAGGGAGGGATATCATGTGGTACATATGGTTGGATTAATGTGGGACATACATGTAGGATGGGATCCATGTGGGTCATAGCGTGGGATGCCATGTGGGGCATATGGTGGAATGCCATGTGGGACATATGGTGGAATGCCATGTGAGACACTGTGTATGGTGGTTTGTTATATGGAGATATGGTGGAATGCCATGTGGGACAAGGCATGGGATGTAATGTGGGACATGAGGTGGGATGTCATTTGGTATGTGGGACATAGGGTGGAATGCCATGTGGTTCATAGGATGGGATGCCTTGTGGGACATATGATGGAATGCCACGTGGGACATGGGATGTCATGTGGGACATGGAGTGGGATGCTATGTGGAAGATATATGTTGGATGCCATGTGGGACATGGGGTGAGATTCCATGTGGTACATGGGATGCCATGTGGGACTTGAGATGCCATTTTTATAAATGGCCGGGTTATATAATATGGGTGTCAATTTGCATGGGCATGCGAACCATGACGGTATTTACCATTCTAGTTAAGGTTTTATTATAGTGACTGATGTTGGACTGAAATGAATAAGATAACATTACAGTTTCAAATGTCTTCTCTTCCATGCATCACAACTTTTGTATACATTAAAAATTCTTACACAATTTCTATGGAGTATTTGTATTGTCATGACCCGTGCATTAAATCCCGTTAATGCACGACCATGATTATTTGGTTTATTCCATTTTCAAAACAGGTATTTTTTTAATAAAGCAATAAAATATATGAAAACTTATCTGGTTTTTCATTCTTTTTTATGCATTTTAAACAATCTAACACAAAAATTGTTTAAAAAGATTAATTTAGTTTTGGCAATGTGTTTCTATGCATATTTAAGGCACAGTTCAAAGGACTTTGCACTCGCGATTGACCCTCTTAGCCCTTACTCTACCAGGGCTTTGAAAAAAGCAAGCCCAATTTTCATAATTTTTTCCATATGCATTTTTGACAACTTTTATTTTCTTTTCGTTAAAGTATGGTTGGAATAGAGGCTAAGATATTTATCTTTAAGTAATGAAAGCCAAATTAGGAAACATTGGACAAAAATATGCAAATTAAGCAATTTTTGGCTAAATTTGTCAACAAATGGTCAATCTTTGCAAAAGTATAACTTCTTGTCAATATTGAAAACTGAAATTTGTGTTACATATTTAGATTCTTTATGGAATTTCCTTTCCAATGATGCTAATCTATTATTTTTAGAAAGAGAGGAAATATGAAAAACACCAAAATGATTATTGTCAAAACACCCCTGAAAGCTGCAGCTGAAAAATAATTGCGCAGTGGTCACGGTGAGACTCGATCCTGAGCGCCGCATGCTAACCTGCTCACTGCCTCTCCAGCACGTAGTCGTCAAATTGAAGAGGTGAATATAATTATTATAGGAAAGGTTAGAGGGAGGTATGCCATTATTTATATATCAAATGAAAGGAAATTGCAAGCACGTTGGAGCGGCGGTTCAACAAAGCATATGCGATGTATGGTTTGGGTACACAATTTTTTTGAGAGAAAAAAATGGCAGAAATTCATGAAATTTTGAATAAATTTCTCTAGAACAAAATATTGTAGGTAGGGAATATACAAAATTAGATCAGAAACCAATACTATCATGTCTTAGGACTTGCATGTTTAATTTTGAAGCAAAAATGTGATCTTGAAGTTATTGTAAGATTTGAAAGACAAAAACATTTTTTGTAAATTTTGTAGCAATTTTTGAGTTTTACTTTTTTCACATACTTTTTCTTAAAATTCTGTAATATGACCCCTTTAGAAAAGTTACATTTTGTAAAGAAATATCCGAGTTCTTTCAAATGATACTAAGAACTGCTACAGGACTTTGGTAAAGTCCTGATTTTATTTTTCAAAAGGTGGTTTAAAAACGGCAATACTATCGCCGCGTGGTAGAATAAGGATTAATGGAATATTCCCATGTTTTTTTGTAATCTTTCATAAGAAAGAGAAACATTTTAGAAACAATTTAATACCAAAATCATATTGATATGTTATTCCTATCAGGAGGTATTCAAATGTTAAGGTTTACAAAAAATGCTAATAAAAGAATAGGAAACGGCTCAGTATGACATCACTGCAACACATTCAGGCTCAGTATGACATCACAGCAACACATTCAGTCTCAGTATGACATCACAGCAACACATTCAGGCTCAGTATGACATCACAGCAACACATTCAGTCTCAGTATGACATCACAGCAACACATTCAGTCTCAGTATGACATCACAGCAACACATTCAGTCTCAGTATGACATCACAGCAACACATTCAGGCTCAGTATGACATCACAGCAACACATTCAGGCTCAGTATGACATCACAGCAACACATTCAGTCTCAGTATGACATCACAGCAACACATTCAGTCTCAGTATGACATCACAGCAACACATTCAGGCTCAGTATGACATCACAGCAACACATTCAGTCTCAGTATGACATCACAGCAACACATTCAGGCTCAGTATGACATCACAGCAACACATTCAGGCTCAGTATGACATCACAGCAACACATTCAGGCTCAGTATGACATCACAGGCTCAGTATGACATCACAGCAACACAAGTAGATTATTCAGAATTTAAAGCTCTTTGTTGTGCCTGTCAATATTTGACAGCAATGTGTGTATTTTTCTGATTTATGCACGTTTAAAACGCTGAATTTTGACAGATATGTCTGGTATCACAAGGCAGTGTTACATACTTTAATGTTTAAAAAAACGCATGAATTTTAACTAAAAGCCCTAATTTAAAACATACCATCAATATCTTTTTTAGGAAACAAAGTATAAATTAATTGATTATCTAAGTATTTTGAGTAAATTGACAACGTAATCAGTGTCACTGTCACATAAACCCTCAAATTTGTGGGGTGAGAAAATGGGCGCAAACCGTATGTTCGGTGGCGGCGGCAGGATTTTGGTCATGGGGGACTAAAGTGATCTCGTAGGGAGGGAGGGGGGGTGCCCCCCATAGCGCCGCCATTGCATATGATTAAATTGGAAGAAAACAAGGAATTGGGCATTCATTATGGTGAGGGAAGTCTGTCAGTAATAACAAAACAGACCATTTAAAACTCCAAATAATGACAGTTTAAACAGACCTGAAAGTCTGAATTACTTGAAAGGGCTTGAATACATTTTGTGATAATTTGTATAAATAATATTGAAAGTGGTTCAGGAAATATAAAACGGGGTCACTTTTTGACAGGTCACTTTTTGACATACTTCAAGTCACATTGATATTTCATACAAGTAAATTTGATATAAGTTTGAAATTTTCTGCTTTTGCTTATAAGTGTACGAGTTGTTCATATTTGACAATTCGAGTTAAAGGCAGCTTGTCCAGCTGGCATTGAATGATGCACAGAAAGATGATCAGGCTGCACTGAGAATTTTATCTGCATTTTTCAATTTAAACTGATAAATGTGTGGTTGTAGAAAGGGCAGACTCGGCAAAAATTATGGTTGTCTGCATAGGTGATTTAGGGGTACAAGGGGACACTTCCATTTGTATATATTTTGTATGGTGATTCTTTGTATTGTAGGGTGATCCGGGGGCAAATCCTGCTTATGGTTGCCTGAATATGACTTTAGGTCATCCCACACAGCCGGACGATTGATTTGTCAGTGCCTGTTCCTCTGTCATACATGATGGATGTAGTTATGAGCCTCAAGCTACGAGCTTTTGACATGAAATCAAATTATATGTAGGAACAATTAATATCGAGATGAGATGAATTTCAACTGAGTATTATGAGAAGATACATGAACGTGTGATGTATCTTCCCACAAGGAAAGTGAGTGAGCCGAAGTTCGGTCCCAAATTGATGAATGGCAGTTATTCAGGTTAGATTCATGACAAGTTTAGATCGAGTGATGACACATTTGTCCCAAATCAGGTTGCCACTCCCCTCCCCCTCCCCTTTTTACATTTTAAAGACCTAAAAGTTTTGAAAACTCAAACATTGGTCTTTTGATTTATTTTCCCAATTGGAGATGCAATAATCACCATAAATAATTTGATGAGATACAGTTTTAGCTCCCCTCTCAGTAATTTGGTGGGTTTGCACCCTTGGGTGAATTCGTCAACATTTGCTTAACCTGTAAAAAAATAACAAAAACAATCTTCAAACATTTAATTCTTTTTCAGTGCTTTATTTCCACTGCATACGTTACTTGTGATATTTTGTGAATTACATGCAAACCAGGCCTTTTTTAAACACATTTTCACTGGTGGGCCAATTAACGTCTCTCAGTTACAAAATAAGCCACACCTACCATAGCAACGTGGCAACTAGGTGGGGCAAACAAACCTCAAATCCGCAATCATGCATGCATTGCCAATGCGTTGACATTTAGATGTTTGCGAGGCCTGCCACAAGCTTTGATCCATTTATGGCACTTCTACCGATCTTTAAACAAAATTCAGTTGCTAACCATTCTGGGTAAAAGGAATCGGATTTACGGGCCCGTAAACGCAATTTTGTTTACTATTTTGCCGTCATTAAGTCTGTGTGTTCAGAAATTTGTTTTGTGCTGCAAATTGCATTGGCTACATGAGCGCGCACCGCTAGCTAGCTGTACTCTATTGCACCAGTACCACGTAGGATGTTTGCCCCACTTAGTCCTGCGGATTTTGTTACCAGGCAAATTCATGCGGTGATTGGTTAAAAAGCTGTCAATCATCTAACTCAGGCAGATTAATTGATGGCAAAACTGGCATCGGTAAACATTGAATTCCTAAGGCAGAAGGGGTGTCACTGGGTTACCAGAGAGACAGATCTCCATTTTTTTCAATACGAAAATAATGACAATAAACTGGATAAAAGTACCCCATGTAAGTAAATCTCTCCAAATTGTATGATGATTTCAAGTGAACCTTGTTTTGCTTTCAAAATATTTGTGTAAAATATGCAGCATGGCCCACCAGTATCACAATTTAAAAAAAGTATGTATGTAAAAAAAAGGCTGCTGTGAATTATAAACGGTCATACAATTGGTTACTCATTATGTGGATAATTTTACTCCTTCCTGCTTACTGTTGATACTCTCCTGTTATGACAGGTTTCAGAAAATTTGGAAAAATTAACCAAAATTTGACATGAAAGAATTAGTTGAGTGGTCAGATTGATCTATTTTGTAGGATAGAATATTTGAGCGATATCTTGAAGGTTGATGTAGTATAAAACAAAAATATTTCTTTGTATTCAGATGCCTTAGAAGCAACAATGTCCCACTTAATAAATTACATGCTACTATTCATATTACCTCAGCCGTTGTGCATACATATATTTCTGATGAAAACAATACATAAGGAGAAAAAATATTTAATAGTTTGAAGTTGATGATAATTTTTAGAAGCTTTGGCATTGTTTTCGAGGTTGATGGAATAAACAGATATAATTTCTTTGTGCCCACATGTCCACCATACTACAAGGCCCCAAAACATCACAAAGTTCCTAATTTACGAATTACTTATTATTCGTGCTACAGTGTCATATGTGCATCAAAAGATTACTAACACTTAAAAGATGAGATCTCAGAGAAAAAGACTTCATTACTTGTACAGTACAGATCCTATGAATTATGTCCTGGCAGACCCGCTCACAACATGAGCAGAATGGGAATTGCTTTACACACTGTACAAAGGTAGTTTGTTGAAGCCATTTCAAAAGATCGTGTCACTTCATTCAGGGGTGCTAGAATGATTTGATACCATTTCAAAAGATCGTGTCACTTCATTCAGGGGTGCTAGAATGATTTGATACCATTTCAAAAGATCGTGTCACTTCATTCAGGGGTGCTAGAATGATTTGATACCATTTCAAAAGATGGTGTCACTTCATTCAGGGGTGCTAGAATGATTTGATACCATTTCAAAAGATGGTGTCACTTCATTCAGGGGTGCTAGAATGATTTGGTACCATTTCAAAAGATCATGTCACTTCATTCAGGGTGCTAGAATGATTTGATGCCATTTCAAAAGATCGTGTCACTTCATTCAGGGGTGCTAGAATGATTTGATACCATTTCAAAAGATCGTGTCACTTCATTCAGGGGTGCTAGAATGATTTGATACCATTTCAAAAGATCGTGTCACTTCATTCAGGGGTGCTAGAATGATGTGATACCATTTTGTGAGGCATGAGGAATATGTCTGTACCTGGGATGTCTCATAACCTTTCACAGACAAAAAGATCACAAGTCTAAAGTTATCCTCATATGATTGATGTGTGTTTCATAAGAAGTTACTACCAAAATATCACTGCAAATGAAAGAGATGATATGTCAGAATCAGCGGTTATAGTACATTTTTGGTTTTATTAAACTTAAAATATCAGGTGTGCTTTGCTAAATATACTTCCATCCACTTCTTACCCCAGGTGAGTCAAGTTACACAAGCTAACGAGGTTGGAATTTAATACAACATTATAGATATAGCAGGGGTCAAAGTTACCTGTTCTGAGAACAGCTCTTTATGCAGGAACAGTGAATTTTCAAACATCAATAACTTGATTTCTATATATATATATATATACATATATATGTATATATGTATATATATCTTATATATGTATATATACATATATATATATATATATATATATATATATATATATATATACACACATATATATATATATATATATATGTATATATATATATATACATATATATATATATATATATACACATATATATATATATACATATATATGTATATATGTATATATATCTATATATGTATATATACATATACATATATATATATATATATATATATATATATATACACACATATATATATATATATATACATATATATATATATATACATATATACATATATATATATATATATATATATATATCTATATATATATATACATATATATATATATATATATATATATATATGTATATATATACATACATATATATATATATATATATATATATATGTATATATATACATGTATATATATATATATATATATATATATATATATATATATATATATATATATATATATATTAGTTAAATTATAGTTAAATTTGTAATCTTTTTTGTTATATATTTTTTGAATTAAAATTATATATTTTAGTTAAACATGGACTAAAAATATATATATATATATATTTTTTAGTATAATAACAAATCTGTCTTTTTCATCATTTTTGTAGTGCAAGTGTACACCTCTACCACTTTTAGAATAAATTCCCCTCCCCCCTCCCTCCTTCCTTCCTGGTCAAATGTTCTTGTTAATTCAAACTTCTAATGGTAGGTACAGTGTAGTCTACTGAAATAAAGAATTAAAACAACCGCATTGTCTCTCATATTGATATTTTGTGTAGATTTTTACTTATATCCTAGGAGAAAAACAGTTACTCCATTTGGAATTTCCAATAAGTCCCAAATGGTGGTCCCAACTGGAACCATTTTGTTCCATTTGGGAATGTTCAAATAGTCCAAATTTATGCATGGAAGTTTTCCATTTGGAGCCACTTGAATGTTTTCAACTGTTTTTGGTTCCAATGTGATAGCATTGGCTGCCATCCAAAAAAGTGTCAATCATTTGCAAACGCTCCGGAATTGCTCACAATCATAGATGAAAGTGCATATTTCATTTTGGTTAAACGTAGCCAGGGAGCACACCCTATGCAATCCAATGGCAAAATAAAATGGACAAATTGAACAAAACACTTCAATTTACAGGGGATGGGAGTTAGAGGAAAGAATGCTGGGTGGAAGAGGGCATGATTGGAAGATGTAGGATTTGGGATGAAGGTGGGATGGCATGTGGGACAGAGTGAAATGTGGGACAGGGTGGCATGTGGAACAGGGTGGCATGTGGGACAGGGTGGTATGGTGGGACAGGGTGGCATGTGTGACAGGTGCATGTAGGATGGTGGGTAACATGTGGGACAGGGTGGGTGGAATGTGGGACAGGGTTGGTGGCATGTAGGACAGGGTGAGTGGCATGTGGGATGGTGGGTGGCATGTGGGACATGGTGGGTGGCATGGGACGGTGGTATGGGGACAGGGTGGCATGGGACAGGGTGGCATGTGGGACAGGGTGGCAAGTGGGACAGGGTGGCATGGAATGTGGGACAGGGTGGCATGGAATGTGGGACAGGAGGTCATGGCATGTAGGACAGGGTGGCATGGCATGTAAAACAGGGTGATGTAGCATTTACTACAGTCTGGGATGGCATGTGGGAGAAGGTGGGATGGCATTAGGGACAATGAGGGATGACATGTGGAACAGGGTGTCTCATTGCATGAGGGACAGGCAAGCCATATGGTGGAATGTCATCTTGATTGGAGGTTTGATGCAGCGCTCGAAATTAACGTAGGCCTGCTAGACCGGGGCAAGTAGAACTTACATCCGGGCTAGCTGAAACTGATCTTTCCGAGCCCCCTAGGCAAGTAACCAGAAAAAAATATATACCTTAGACTTTTTAAAAATACATTATTACACATCACTTACACAAGCCAAAATGCATAATTGTCCACTTCGATAAGGTTGAAAAGCCATGATTAACGAAAAACTTTACGAAAAGATTATACTTATTTACCGTTCGTTGTCACTACTACTACCGCACACAATACAAGCACACACAGTCAATCAGTGCATTCAACTCAATCGTAATTGAAAAACAACTGCACAAGGCTAGAAAAAGTTGGAACAAACTTACTGCGGCAATGGCTCTTTCTTCAAGCTTTTAGACGTACATTTTCTTGGGCAAGTCAGCAGTTCATTCGGGCTAGTAGAAAAGGAGTCAAGCTAGCCCGACGGGCTAGTGGTTAAAGTGTGCTAATTTCGAATCCTGGTGTGATGGCATATGGATTATGTGGTGGAATGACATCTGGATTTCATTGATGATTTCCTGAAGGGAGGGATGTATGATGAGATGGCATGTGGAACAGAGGGTGAGATGGCAGGTGTGGCAGAGTGTCGAAAGCATCTTATTAACGATGAGGGGATTTGTATCATTTGCAATGTCTGGTTTAGTATAAAATAGTCCAATGTGTAGGGATGTTGGTCCTCAAACTTTGTTTTTAGGGGAAATTTAGAATAGTGCATTTCAAGTGCATGAAATATCACAATTTTAGTCTTGTAGGGCAAAATTGTGTTACTTTAATAAAAAGATCAAATATATAGTCTTTTAAGAATTTTTTTTTCATTGTTTAAAAAGGTATGTTCTTGTTCTAAAATATGCACTTGTTCTCTTTGAAAGGGCACTTTTCCCAATCTGAAAATGGGCACTTTTCCCTCTTTTAAAGAAAACTTTTCCTCCATGTCCCCACCCCAGTTCCACCACCTATGTATAATCATAAGTGAAAGATATTTGGCCACATAAAGATTTTATATTCATTAGAAAGAGCTTTAAAATCTGATCAGAATAGTATTCAACTTATTTTGACTGCACCTGTAGTTTCAGATATATGACCGAATCAATGTCGGAAGATTCTTTCTTGATGTTATGTCACAAAATTTCAATAGAATTTGAATAATTTATCACTATAACGCCTTAAGACTCAAAAATGCTGTAAAATGGTTTGTTGGCAACCAATTTTGATGAAACTTAGTGTTATTTTTATGGTTTATTGCATATTTTCTTCCAGTTAAGCTGAAGTTGTTATTTTCTTCTATATATCTTAAAGAATTAATTTAAAATTTGATACCACAATATAACTTAGTTCATTTGCCCAATGTAGGATTGTTACAGTCTTGAGTCCTAAATTTTACAATCTTTGCTCTTATTTTGAATTTGCTGTAGGTGGATTTATGATGCCATCATCAAACTCACTTAAAGTTTAGAACTGCAGATAAGAAGGAAAGGATGTAAAAACACTCAGTGTCCAGAGGCTGTGTATGTGTGGTGGTTAAGAGGACTGCCGATTCATGGAAGGGAAGGAAAAGGTAAGATATCTATAAGAAAGAATAATTGAACATTAATGACACCTAACGTAAGCGATTTTTGCAAGCATATGAGCAACAATTAAGCCACTGTAATTGCAATTTC